>LPNX010213761.1:0-54144 GCA_001517045.1 Pseudotsuga menziesii
AACACCATGCAATCTTTTATTCCATATTATTGTTAAAGGTTCTTGATCTCAAGAACATTTTATAATATCCTTAGACAATAGTTTTTAGTCTTGGATGGTTGTTGAATTCCCACAAACTATCAATCCTCCCATGCCTTGATATGAGGACATTTTGATGGTGTTTGAGACTAAGGCGATATCTTTAGGGATTGAGCATGTTTTCTCTTTCTTTCATAATGACTTCCACCACCCGCAACCTAGTTACAGCTGTAAATATGATAATGATTGTCGATACTATAAGGCATTTTATTTTTAGCATGCATTTTCATCATATGGCTAATGTATAGCTTCGTCTTTCACCTTTCCACTATAATTATATAGGCCTCTTAAGCATCGCCATAAGTTTCTACCTTGATATCAATTTCCCATAAATTTCTACCTTGATATCAAGATAGAAATTTATGGGAAATTCTAGGTAGGATAGGTCTCATAAGCATCGCTCAAGCGACAGATAGCCTCATAAGCGTCTCTTAAGCGACGGCTCACTCAAGGCGTCGTCGCTTAAGCGACGCTTATGAGGCTATCCGTCGCTTAAGCGATGCTTATGGAGACATTTTCAAAAAAAAATTATCTTTGTGATTTTTGGTAGGTTTAAAAAAGGAAATCCACGCGCCGTCGAAATTTTTCGTCGGATTTTGGATCGAAATGTAGTAGTGAATCTTGAAAAAAGAAGAGTGTCTTTATAATAATGTCCCTTTAACAGAAAAGGATTTTGATCAAATACTTGACAAAAATACATGGTTTTGATCACCACATGCTAAAATTAGCTTACCCCCTTTTTGGAAAACAAGAAAACCACTCAAAAGAAAATTCTATTAACTTACAAAATAAAATGAACAAAGCAAGAAATCTAAAATGGATATATGCAAATGCAAAAATAAAAACTCATCCCTGAATGGATTAACATCTTTCAGTGGAGAAACATGAAATAACTATATCACAAATGAAAAGAGAGAATTAGTTTCTACAAGATGAAAAATGTGTTTCTCTATAAATTGCGACATAATGCTTTGTTAAAAATAAGCAAGATGTTTTAATAACTTAGGCTGCTCTTATTAATAAGCAAAAGAAAACAAATCAAAAATAAACAAATTTAAACTTAATCTTAATTACATATGTAGCTACAACTCAAAATATTTTGGTATTGATGAGAGACAACATTCTTCATTTTCTTAAAAGTTCCTGCTTATGATCATAAGAATGTATAAAACATTTTCCAAATTAAGTCAAAAAAGTAAAAGATAAATGACTTAACAAGAAAATTTTAAATAAATATAATTATGAGCAAGAGAGTCAAAGGTAAAGAAAACATCCCTGAATGTATCGCTAAGTTTCACCTCATGAAATTGACATCATCTTCATAACTGCATTTATTCAAAACAAGCAAAAGCAAAAATGAAGAAAATGAAATAAACCTAAGCCTAACTATGTACAAGAGAAATCAATTGTAATGAAAATTTAAGTAAAATGAAATAACCAATGAAGCCATCGAAGCATTTGTAATCCTACAAAATAAAACATATCAAATATTAATAATATGAATTAAAATGCTTCATACTAAAAAATAGAAAGTATTAAATTAGAGATTATATCTACAAAAGGAAAAAAAATAGGACATGGAAACCTTTTAAGATATGATCCTTCCAACAAAAAATAAATTGAATCATAAAAAGAAGATTGGAAGACATCTACAACTTGTGAAGATTTAATGGAGTGTGTGATAGAAAATTCATCAGGATAGTAATAAAAAAGAGGCATGTCGAGATTACAATCAATGATTTCAAGGGAAGTTAAAGTAGATGATATCTTTTGCAAGGAAACATCGTCATCATAGAATTGAAAATCAAATTTTGACATTACAGAACTTTTCCTTTGAAATTCATGAGGTTTTGACGACTCAATTAATTTACAATTCAAAAGATTAGTATTGCCAAAATCTAAAAGAGTATGAGAAATGGTTATATCTTCTAACTTAGCTTCTTTAATATTATCATATGCATGAGATTCATGAGCGATATTCATAAAATTATTTTCATCTTCAATATCTTGAATAGAAAGATTTTCCTCATCTTTATACAACAAATCACTTCGCATAGGGACTGACCATAGTTGAGAATTTGTTTGTATATTAGTATCTGGACATGAACTATAATCAGTAAATATATCTGGTTATAAAGCATGATAACTTTCTAAATGAGAAAAATTAGATGTTCCCCTTTTAATAGGACAATCTTGATTAACTGATTCAAAAGAAAAATCATTGTGCATATTCTGATTTGTTGATATATTTTGTGAAGAAATGAGATATTTTTGTTAAATTTGAGAAGAAGAAAATGCAAAATCATGATTTATGCAACTATCATTTAAAGTTCGGTTTTAGGTCCTAAAATCATTGATTCTTTTTCGACTACAATTGCTTGAACAAGAGAATGATTTTTTAATGTAAGTGTTGAATTCAAATTCTTTTGTTCATGAAATTGTATATTAGAAGATCTTAATATTTGTTGATGTTCAACAATTTTAGTGTCAGAATTTGGACCAATAATATTAAACCTTGAATCAATATTAACGGATGAAGTAATGCAACCATCAACATGCATATCGTCAATTTGAAGCTTATCATTATTTGATTGATCATGTAAAGTTGAATGAGAATCAAGATATAAAAATAAATCTATTATTTCTCTACAGAAAGTTGATCTTTCTCATGGAATCTAAAATGCATTGACATAAATCTTGAAAATAAAGTACTGGTAGATTCACCTTCTTGTTTGTGAAGATTTCCGATCTTATACCTCAATTCTTGATAATTATAATCCTCATGTGCATCAATAAACAGCTCCATGAAATGTTTCCATGAATGAATGGATTTAGCTAGTAACATTTCAAACCAGCCTCAAATTCTTCTTTTGAAAGTGACAGTAAAAAGCCTGCAAATCCTGCTCTCACAAACTATACGATAATGGTTACAAATATCTATAAATTCAGTGAGATGTTTCAAAGTAGCCATTTTACCTTCTCCATCAAAACTTAACCTTTGCAAGAGATTTACTGCACTTTCAAAAATACCTCCAGCAGGCCTAGGCATGCTGAAAGCATGTTCTAAAATAGTAATAGGAGCCATTTTAAAATAGATCAAAATTTTAAAAGAAATAGCTCAAAAGGGCTTACTTGCTGATCGGCCCTCCTTCTAGCGCCATTTGTTGGCCGAATTTTCTGACCTAGCCAACTAAGGAGAAATAGTCCACACAAAGCGCTTAAAACAACCCTTAGTGTGTTTGGAATGAGTAAATCTCATGGGAATAAAGGCCTGCCTACCTTTGTATATTTTCTCTCAAAAAGAGAGTCTTACTACTTGAACTTAAAAAAACTAACTAACAGATTCAAAGGGTAAACTAAATCTAATCTATGTTTTGATCTCTTAAGGAGAGTCTCATTGTTATTGATATGAGTTCTTGGAAACTGAAATTAAAGCCCTAATGATGTAATATAACTAATATAAAATGTATAACTAATCTAAGATGCAAATTTTAAGAGCTAGAAACACACACAGATTATAGCAGCTGCTAAAATTGCACAAATTTTATAGCTGGTAACCTGTAGCCTTCCGGTCATGAAATAAAATAAAATCTAATTTGAAAACTAACTTTAATTAACCTATTTTCTAAACTATCCTGCACAGGAGCGTGATTAATTTATATAACTTTGACGTATGAGAAGTATGATTTGATTACAGTATATTAAAATATAATGTAATTCTTTAAGCACATCAACCTTTCAAAAACCAAGTAATTAACAAAGTAACTACTGATCTATTTCAAATTTCTCATTACATCAGACTTGAGACTGTTCCAAACAATCAAATACAATAAAATTAGACACTCTAGACAGATAAACATAAAATTTTTAAATGCCAGAATGAAAAATAGAAATTGTATTTGAATTTTATTCAAATAAGTGAGGAAGAACAATAAAATGCAATCTTATTGAAACAGTTTGAATAAATCTTGGAACAATACTGATAGCATTCCCTGGTTATAAAACTCTCTAAATGAAAATTACAGATCTCCTTACATGTCCAGAAATCACTTCTGGTAGAATCTCTCTCTCCCTACTCTCACAAACACATAGAACAAAGAGAAAAACAGAGCACAGAAAGGTAACTTTTCATCATCCCTGTCGAGAGCTCCTCCCTCTTTACAGTCGAATTGATGCCTCTTTTATAGGCCCCAGAATGTTAATAACAAACTTCTAAATAAAAGTTACAGTCATCCATTTCTCCAACGAACCTTACCATTAAAGAGTAGATTTCTGCGTTTCTATCTCTTTCATCTTGAGGATTGAGATATGCTCGCATTTTGGTGTGATGTTATCTATTGCTGGCGAACAGATATCTCCCACTTCTATTGATTTCATGGCATCTTTCTATGTGTTATTCCCCAAAAAATCATTCTGAAGTAAGGCATAGTCTCTGCCAGTGAACCTGCATGTAACATTTATATTAAACATCAGTCCATGAAATTGTGTGAATACGTAAAAGACAATTATTTTGGAACGTTAAAAGATGAAGTAACTTCCCTTTTACATGAACTGATTCTTGATATTTCAATGGTTGATGCTGGTAATCGATTTGGTGATGACTCATTTGAACCAAGAGAAATGTGAACCGATAGCTCCGACAAAAAGATGTTTCGTTGTCTTCATCTCCAGGATGACGATGTATTCAACAATTTCATCAAGATGAGATGTGGCTATAATCACATTTATTCAACAACCTTTAATTAAAAGTCTCGGGTTCTTTTCTTATCTAAAACTGGCAACTTGGAAGTGATCTTGATGGATATTACTTTGAGATCAAGTGAGATTCGATGACATTGAATATTTTTGGTGCAACGATGTCTTTCTTCTTAACAAATCTGTTCATGAACGTGGAAAGTTACCTCATGTATTAAGGCAATATTCTCGTAGCTCAATATGCAGGATCTAACAACAATTTGATATACTGGATTTGGGTAGAGAAATGATATAGTTGTAATAATTATTCTCTATTTTATGGTGGCAATGTTCCCTTGGAGTCTGTTACTTGTATTTACTTTAATCTTATCATAACACCTCTGTGATAAAATTAACTTTCATGAAGAGCTTTAACTTCATAACGAAACAACCGCTCTACTTTTGGAATGCGCAGTAAATGATCTTGAAAGCAAATCCTTATTTTCTGAAATGAAGACAAATTTAACAGAATTTGAAATTGATTTTGGGCACACGTTGTTCGCTGCAAATGCTTCTTTAACTGCAATCAACTCTCATTATCCTCTTTGCATGGATCGTGGGATTTTTACATGAATTTATTTCATTCACGAAGAATTCATAGATTTATGTGCAATCAACTCTCATTATCCTCTTTGCATGGATCATGGGATTTTTAGATGACTTTATTTCATTCACGAAGAATTCAGAGATTTATGTGGTATAAAAATCCTGAGGTGAAAATATTCCAAGCACAACATTATTTATAATATTCCTCTTGCCACGCAAACCAAGAAAATGAGTTAAAAGAATCCGATCCTTTATTATGTGTAACTCAAAATGTGTCGAATCATAGAATCCTTAGAGCAAAATAAATCTTCAAATTCTTTGTTAATGAAAAGGTAAATTTTTGTTTGTAAATATCAAAATCAACGATCATGAGGGATTCAAAATCTTGGAGAAGTTAAAGTTTTTTTATAAGAAATTATGTATAAACTTTACTAAAAACTTTGATTTCATAGAAAGTGAATCTTGTTAACCAACCTCAAGATTGATTTTAATACCAAGAAACTTGAACGAAGCATGGTGAAAATCAATGTTTTCACAAGAATATTAAAATCTTAATGAGTTTTTAAAGAAAAAGGTGATAATTGAAAATAATAGTAAAGTATTCATCTTATGAATGAAGCAACGATGACTCTTAGTATTATTATTTTTAGAATAAAATAAAACTTTATATGATCACATGTATTTATATTATATGAGATTAAAGCTTTGATCAAATTATTATTTATATTATGAGTTAATGCTTTAATCTTCTAGAATATGTCTTGATATCATGAAATCATAAAAGTGTCAAGGAAACCTTTTCTTTATAGTAAGAATGATCTTCATTCCACAAGATATTCATTGGTTAAGTATAAGGTTCTCATTAAAATTATTTAAGTGCAATTTTGGTTTTATTTTATGATACCCTCGAGTCTTGTTTTTATGAAAACTATGCAAAAGAGCAAAAGATGAAGGAAAGTAATCCATAAAATCGCCAAACTAATCAAGCAAGATAAAAATAAAAGCAAACAAAAAAGATTTATATTTACAAAATCTATATGAGGGGACCCTTTTATTTTGCAAAAATTAAGGGAGTTGTTGGAGTGCCAACAAGACCCTGAAAGTGAAACAGTGACATGTGGCAGTCCATACAAGTTCACTATTCTGAATAGTCCTAAAATATGTCACCTTGGAAAAATGTGCATAAGTACCAATTGGTGAAACCAATTCTTCTCAAACCTACGGTGTTGGAAAGAGGACAGACGAGGCTACCTCATTGAAAGTTTCAGACATAGAGGAGCAATATTTTAGGAGATACCGTAGAAACAATATCAGGAATTTGTGTAGAAGAAATTGGAAAATTAGGGCTTTCTATTCTAGGAGATTTCCTCCAGTGTGTTTAGAAAAGGAGTGCATTGGATAGCTTTCCTTGACGAGGACCATATTTCTATCCAATCAGAAGTTTGAGATTCCAAGTTTTGAAAATTAGGGATTCTCTGACAAACCCTAGATCATCCAGCTCCGGAACCAGGATAGACACCTCAAATTGGTAAGATCTAATCCTTTTCTATTTACAGTTGAGGTTCTCATTTCAAAATGACTGGTCACACCAGCTTAATAACAAGCTTGATGAAGCTAACAACTTCCAAGTATGGAAGTATAGGAACTCCGTGATGCTTGAATAAATTGACTCAGATCAGTATTTCAATAAGGAAGTTGTAAGAGCCAGAGGGAGATGAGGCTAATGCTACAGCCAAGAAAATCATTACAGATTCTATTAAAGATCATGTCATCCCTCATGTGACACCAAAAGGAAGTGTTTGATTCTATGACAAAGCAATTGAAGAAGAATAATATATTGCTATAACCACCTCGAATGGCCTCCCGGGATCATGAGATTCATTCATTCGAGGAATGTGTGCAAAAAGAAAGTGATTACCTTCAGCAGACTCTAAGAAGAGTGCACATAAGAAGAAGCTTGACTTATAATAAGAGAAGAGAATATCAGAGCAACTAAACATTGTTACCACCTAAGTTGTACTTAATGGTTTTTTATCAAGTGATCCTGGTGAACCGGCCAAAGATGATTTGTTCAGACTTCAGAAGACCTTCAAAAGTGCTTCTGGGAAGTGCTTGTTGTACTATATCACATGTTCATACCCCATAGGGGAGTTGTAATAAAATGTTCTAGCATGATAGTGTCTGTAAAAGACTCGGTCTCTTAGACTTTATTTGTCAATCCGATTAGCCCAGGGTGTTTTTTTGCCTTGGTTATTATTGGTTGTTGAATAAACGAATGATAATTTCTGAGTTTTTCACTCAATACCTCAAACGTTGGGGTGGTCGGCTTGGCATTTAGGATTATTTAGGTTATTAGAGTCTATGTGTCAATGTATAAACATGCTAGGCATTATTGTCGAGTCATATGAACATGTCTAAGTCCCCCCAGGTTTTAATTTTTATTTAATTTTTTAAGTTTTAATTTTTCCAAAAACTTAGGCTATTTTTTAATAGTTTAAATGGAAAAATTGGTCTTGTAATAAAAGTGGGCTCAGAATTAAGTTTCAGTCATTGGGGGTGCTCATTTTCAAGCTAAGAGCACCATGTAAACCTATAGACCCACTTTTTCTAAGTTTTGAGTGATTTTTCCATCACTCAGGTAAAAAATCCCTAAAAATCAAATATTGATTATTTAATTAATAAATAAATTAAATAATGGAGCAAATCCAAAATCCTAGATCAATGGATTCTCAACCGATTTGATTGAAATCAGTCTCATCGGCACCAGATTAACCAAAGATTGCAATTCCTTGACTAAAGGAGCTAATCAGGGAAGATCCAGAGTTGAACTTCAGCCTCCTTTATGGGGAATTGCACCCTCTCTCTCTACTCCACATGTGTGGGCTCTTCTGGAAGCTCTGTGTTTGATGATTCAGTGAGCAGGTTGATGTGTCAGCTAAATCATCCCTCCGATTGATAGTTAGAATTAGTGGAATCTTAGTTTAGCTTCAGATCAAGAATTGATGGACTCTCCTTCAACTGCAGTTGTTTATCTCGTTGGGATTTGTGCCCCCTCTGGGCTGGGGTTTCAATTTTTTGTATAAATAAAGCATGGATGCCTCCTTTCTGAGTTAGTGAGAGTTGGATTGAGGAGCTATTGCTGTTGTAATACTGTGTAATGTATTTTTATATGGGAATAAAGTGAAGCTTTGGAGGGAAAAATTGTGTAATGCTCTTATGTGTGTGGAATTAATATTGTCTTGCAGCTTTTGTTGTTACCGATGTCTTTCTCTCAATTTTTGCATCTGAATCTTGTCTGGCTTGAATGATTCAGCTGAATCAATAGGCATATAGTTGGTCAAGTAAGATTACTTGTTTGTCAATATCTCATAGCATATATGTTTGAAGATTCAGATTATACATGTTTAAATAAGTTTATTTGCATGTAATCCCTCTCTTTTTTCATATATCTCTATCCATATCTCACAAGGTTTTTTGTGCAGGATTGTTTGTTAGTTTTTAGGTAGCAAGGGTTGGATGAACTATGGATCTATCTTGACTCCACTGGGCATCCGAATGTTTTGTGAAGTCATTGTCCCTCAGCATTCCACTAACTAGTCTTTTTTGCAGATCCATTCCAGCAACAAGTGCTATTTTTCCCTCTTCCTCCTTCATTTTAAAAAAAAATCAGTCCAATTACTTGTTTTGCAGCTTGAAAATTGTTTAGATCTATCAATTTCAGAATTCAATTTACATATACCTTTATGCCTTAAATCTCATAAACTAGATATCATTCCTAAAGAAATTTTACAAGCATTCTAGATCTAGTTTTAGGGAAAATTGTCATTTTTCAAGACTGTGAAAGTAGATCTAAAGCTTGTTGAATGCATGTTTGTTTCCTTAGAATCTAAAAATTTATATTCAGAAATTTAAGTGCTTCATGTTGTCTTCCCCAAAATCAGGCCAATATCCCAAGGAAATCTTGCTTTCCTTGGTTCTTTTTCCGCTTCTTTAAAAACTAGTTTTAACTTAGAATTTTTGGGTAAAAAGTGTGTTCATCCAAAAGTAATTTAAAAGTACTTTTGGGAATATTTAAATTTGATAATATTGCTGGTTTTTAGCAGGTATAACAGAAAAGAGGAGGAGGTGTTTTCTGGAAATCATTTTTGGACAATTGGAAACCCCCAAGGGGGTCTCCGTCTTCCCAAAATTTCGCAATTTGTAAACCTTTGGTCTCATTCCGTATAAGGACCAAGTGGATTAATTTCAGTCTTCTGATATTGTAATATCTGATAATAAAAATAAATATCTCTTTGAATAGGCTCTTTCGAGCCTATTCACCATCCCCCCTAGGGAGATTTGCGTCCGTGTCATTTTTTACATTTTTTCATATTTTTTCAATCTAGTGTAGTTCTAATATGCAGGGGTAGTATAATTTGACTTATAATAATTGTCATATTCCATGTCTAGTGGTTTCAAAGTAATTTTAATACTTACCCCAAGAGCCTCCTTTTGAGCTGAAAGGTGAAGAAAGGGTCGTGGTAGTCTAATTAGAAAGTTGTGGTTTTCTTATTTGTTTATTCTTCATCTGCTATCATTAATTGTTTTAATAATCATAATAAAATCAAACCCTCCTTGATTCCCCGATTGAGGTCCACTTGGACTGAAAGAGGTTCCTGGAGGGTTTTCTTTTTAATAAGAACACCTGTTTTAAAATTTACTAAAAATAACAAAGACTCCAGTGCGTATGCTCTGTACTTGGTTGCGGTTCATCGAATCAGTAAAGATGCATCAAAAGCACTTGAGTTACTAGATTAATTAGTCTTCACCTCCCAAATCAACAAACTATTAGGAAAAAATCCAACGCCTCGAACGAACTATAAACGGTGGCAAAATACCCATTGGAGTGGGAACAACTGGAAAGTGACCTCGAGGCACCGATCTCTATCACACCCTTATGGGTGAGTTATGAACACAGTCTCTGAGACTCCATTCCATCCCACAAACACCTTGTGGGTAGCCATGAAATTTCACTTTTGGACATACTCCAAGTATCCCTTGGGTATATCTGGAGTCGCCTTTTTCGCCTAATTTAATTTATTCACATTCCACATTATTTTAAAATCTACCAAGAGACATTTGCAAAACATTCTTTCAAGTGCATGCAAGCAAATTATTTTCTCTGTTGACTCTATTTAAGGCACTAGTGATTTATTTGATCAATTCTTTCAATTATATATATATTGAATGTTATTATTGTGCTTATCTGCTTTAAATCTTGCATCTTGTTATCTTTTGTTTCCACTGGTTAATTTCAAAAAAATCCTAAACAACTTAATCAATATAACACCATCACACTAAGTAATTAGCCTTAATAATTTAATAGGGTCTACCCCCTGGCTTCGTTAGGAGTTATCCTGAATGGAGGAGTCAAGAACAAGGTGAAAGCCTTGACTTGAGACTTTTCCCAAGGACACACCGAGTGGCTTGAATATTTATGCCATGTAACCCGGGTGTGTGAAAGGCAGCAACACTTTTTGGCGTCGTTGCCGAGGATAAATCTTTTTATTCCCGGAGTATGACTTTTGTTTTCTTCCTTTTTGTTTTTTCTTTGTTTGATGAACGCTTAGAGTAGATATTTAGTTTTCATCTGGCGACTCCATTGACTTTTTTCAGTTTTTATTTTAACAAAGAAAAGAAAAAAATAATTTTTGTGAGAGTTCTTAAATGTATATTTGAATTCTCACATGACGATTCCATTGAAGGGATAAAACCCTGTTATCTCATAAACTTGCGAAGTTTTTTTGTGTGTATATGAGCCCATGCGACATATTAAAACCTTTAAAGCTCATCACTTGACAGTTCCACCTATTCGGTACAAGGTTTAATGGTTATATCAAATGCATGCTATTAATTTTTGATATGGATGAAGTAAGGGAGCAATGTGGTGCCCAGATAGCCGGACTTTTTCAGCCTATCGATTCCTCAAAAATCTTAGGTTTCCCTAACCTTGGTCATGATGTGGGGGATGTATATAAATGGCTTCTATTCTTTCATGGAAATTATGGTGATTCGTCCATTTGGCATGTCAAATATTTCCTTTAGTTGCTAGCTGACTCCAATGTGCTTTATGAAAACAATATGATGGAAATGTTTGCTAGTAATTTTCAGGGTGAGGCCTTTTGTTGGTTCTATCAGGGCCTTCCTAATAAATGTATAACCTCATTTTCAAGCTTCCTTTTGATTTTTTTAAAGCAATGGCATGATGGTAAGGGTAGTATGAATGTTTTGAAAAAGTTCCTTGAAAATATATTTACCTTCTACCTATCTGCGATAGAGTATCACATGGAAACATAAGATGGACCTTTTTCCATGATACAAAGTATTGAAGACTTGGAATCACTTCTTGAACATTTAAGTGAAGAGGAGGTCCATGATACTCCCATCAAAGAACATCCTAGTAGTTATTTAAGAAAGGAAGCAATTAATAAGCTTATTAAAGAATATGAGGTATCTCTCAATACACAATAAGATTCTGAAGAGGGGAACATCCATGACAATCATGTTGAAAAGATTCACAAGGAGCCCATGATTGAACACATTGTTGAATACTCTCCTCATGTCACCATAGCTGAAAACATTGAAGATTTGAGGTATTCTCAAGTTTGTTGCAATGCTAATATTTTTTCAGAAAGCACTCATGACGAAACCATTATAGAGATCAACACTTTTGAATAAATTTATGATGTGTATGATGACACTCCTCTATGTTCATCACTTAGGGATGAAGTTTTGGAAGTATTAACTTCTTGTAATATATTTGAAACCAAAACTTTGAAGGATGATTATTATGAACAGGAGGAGGATAATTATATCTTAGGATGTGATACCAACAAGGAAAACATGGATATGCAGGAGCATGATGCCATGGATGAAGAGTCCCCCACATATGACATGGATGGGAGTGATGACTCTTGGAATTTCATATATAATCGAAATTATGAAAATATTATTAGGAATCCCATCCATGATATTTTGAGCAAGGGGAGTGTCTATTAAAAAATTTGTGGAAGTCCATTCTATGATACATCCATAGAGGGGAGAATGGATACCTGGGAAAATCTTAGCATGAAAGAGGAGCATTCAAAAGTTTCACATGATAATTCAGAGTCATATGCAGAGCTGAAAAAAGGTATCAGTAATGAATACATTGAGAAGCAGTGTTGTGAAAAGTCAGATGTGATGCAATCAATGGAATATCAGTCACAGCCATCTTCTTCACATATAGAGGTTCCCTATGATTAGGAGCAGTTTGGGGCTTATACAATGAGTTATCATTTGTAAGCCTTGATGATCAGTATGATGATATAGTCAGTCCGCCTCATAATGCTGATTGGTATATCAGTCCTATCCAGTCATGGATAGAAGCAGCCTGCACAAGCACATACCAGTTTGGGAAGAACTTTAATGACTTTATTGATGCCTATGATTTCCCATCCTCCCTGCCCATTCCAGATCATCACGCAAGTTTGCATTTTTTGAATAAAGTATCCTTACTTAGGCTGGTAACCAAAGACAAGGATTTTTTTTTTTAATAAAATTCTTAGGTGGTTACATTGGATTTCTGATTACACTTAACCTTTTTTTTTATATCGTGCTTAGGGTAGGAAAATAAGCTCCTTGAAAGAGAGCATTTACTATTTGCATTTATGTTTTGTACTTAGCTATGAAAAAAAAATTCTTTCATTAGTTAGGTACATTTATTTTGTTTAAATAAATCAACTTAATCGTTCATTTGGTTTTTATATAAAACTTGTTCTACTAAGGTTTGTTTTGTCAAGTTGAGATGTTTTTACAGGGTGTATAAACCAGAGATTTTGGTGTTCTCGTATCCTCTCCTTGCCCTATAACCAGATCAAGCACCCATACCGCAGTTGGAGCTAGATGTTACCACCTAAGTTGTACTTAGTGTTGTTTTATCAACTGAGCCTGGTGAACTGGACAAAGATGATTTGTTCAGACTTCAGAAGACCTTCAAAAGTGCTTTTGGGAAGTGCTTGTTGTACTATATCACATGTTCATACCCCATAGGGGAGTTGTAATAAAATGTTATAGCATGATAGTGTCTGTAAAAGACTTAGTCTCTTAGACTTTATTTGTCAATCCGATCAACCCAGGTGTTTTTTCCCTTGGTTATTATTGGTTGTTTAATAAACGACTGATAATTTCTGAGTTTTTCACTCAATACCTCAAAAGTTGGGGTGGTTGACTTGGCATTCGGGCCTGTTGAGGTTATTAGAGTCTATGTGTCAATTTATAAACATGCTAGGCATTATTGTCAAGTCATATGAACATGTCTAAGTCCCCATAGGTTTTAATTTTTTTTTAATTTTTTAAGTTTTTTTTAAGTTTTAATTTTTCCAAAAAATTAGGCTATTTTTTAATAGTTTAAATGGAAAAATTGGTCTTGTAATAAAAGTGGGCTCAAAAGTCAGTTTCAGTCATGGGGGTGCTCATTTTCAAGCTAATAGCACCATGTAAACCCATAGACCCACTTTTTCTAAGTTTTGAGTGATTTTTCCATCACTCAAGTCAAAAATCCCTAAAAATCAAATATTGATTGTTTAATTAATAAATAAATTAAATAATGGAGCAAATCCAAAATCCTAGATCAATGGATTCTCAACCGATTTTATTGAAATCAGTCTCATCAGCACCAGATTAACCAGAGATTGAAATTCCTTGACTGAAGGAGCTAATCAGGGTAGATCCAGAGTTGAACTTCAGCCTCCTTTATGGGGAATTGCACCCTCTCTCTCTCCTCCACACATGTGGGCTCTTCTTGAAGCTCTATGGTTGATGATTCAGTGAGAAGGTTGATGTGTCATCTCAATCAGCCTTATGATTGACAGTTAGACTTAGTGGAAGCTCAGTTTAGCTTCAGATCAGGAATTGATGGACTCTCCTTCAGCTACAGTTGTCTATCTCCTTGGGACTTGCGCCCCCTCTGGGCTGGGGTTTCAATTTTTTGTATAAATAAAGCATGGATGCCTCCTTTCCAAGTTAGTGAGAGTTGGATTGAGGATATATTGCTGTTTTAATACTGTGTAATATCTTTTGCTATTGGAATAAAGTGAAGCTTTGGAGGCCAAAATGGTGTAATTCTCTTATGTGTGTGGAATTAACATTGTCTTGGAGCTTTTGTTGTTACCAGTGTCTTTCTCTCAATTTCTGCATCTAAATCTTGTCTGGCTTGAATGATTCAGCCAAATCAATAGGAGTATAGTTGAGAAAGTAAGATTACTTTTTTTTCAATATCTCATAGCATATATGTTGGAATATTCAGATTATACATGTTTAAATAAGTTTATTTGCATGTAATCCCTCTCTTTTTTCATATATCTCTATCTAGATCTCATAAGGATTTTTGTGCAGGATTGTTTGTTTGTTTTCAGGTAGTAGGGGTTGGAAGAACTGTGGATCTAGCTTGACTCCATTGGGAATCTGACTGTTTTGTGAAGGCATTATCCCTCGGCATTCCACTAACTAGTCTTTTTTGCAGATCCATTCCAGCAACAAGCGTTTTTCTTTTCCTCTTCCTCCTTCAATTTCTTTTAAAATCAGTATGGTTACTTGTTTTGAAGCTTTAAAATTGTTTAGATATATGAATTTCAGAATTCATTTTGCATAGATATTCCTTCCTTAAATCTCATAAATTAGATCTCATTCCTAAAGAAATTTTACAAGCATTCTAGATCTAGTTTTAGGGAAAATTGTCATTTTTCAAGGTTGTGAAAGTAGATCTAGAGCTTGTTGAATGCATGGTTGTTTCCTTAGAATATAAAAATTTATATTCATAAATTTAAGTGATTCATATTGGATTCCCCAAAACCAGGCCAATATCCCATGGAAATCTTGCTTTCCTTGGTTCTTTTTCTGCTTCTTTAAAAACTAGTTTTAACTTAGAATTTTTGGGTAAAAAGTGTGTTCATCCAAAAGTACTTTAAAATTACTTTTGGGAATATTTAACTGTGGTAATATTTCTTTTTTTATCAGGTATAACATAAAAGAGGAGAAGGTGCTGTCCGAAAAGCATTTTTGGACCATTCGAAACCCCCCAGGGGGTCTCCGTCTTCCCAAAATTTCAAAATTTTGCAATTTGTAAACCTTTGGTCTCATTCCATATAAGGACCATGTGGATTAATTTTAGTTTTATGATATTTTAATTGCTTTCAATAAAAAAAAATCTCTTTGAATAGGCTCTTTTGATCCTATTCACCATCCCCCTTGGGGGGATTCGCGTACGTATTTTTTCATCTTTTTTCAATATAGTGTAGTTATAATATGCAGGGGTAGTATACTTTGACTTATAACCATTGGAATATTCCATGTTTGGTGGTTTCTAATTAATTTTAATACTTACCCCACGAGCCTCCTTTTGAGCTGAAAGGTGAAGAAAGGGTCATGGTAGTCTAATTAGAAAATTGTGGTTTGCTTGTTTGTTTATGCTTCATATGCTATCGTTAATGGTTTTAATAATCACAATAAAATCAACCCCTCCTTGATTCCCCGATTGAGGTCCACTTGGACCGAAAGAGGTTCCGAGGTTTTTCTTTTTAATAAGAACACCTCTTTTAAAATTTACTAAAAAGAACAAAGACTCCAGTGTGTATGCTCTGTACTTGGCTGCGGTTCATCCGATCAGTCAAGCTGCATCAAAATAACTTGAGTGACTATATTAATTAGTCTCACCTCCCAAATTGACAAACCATCAGGTGAAAATACAATGAATGAATTGTAAACGGTGGAAAAATACCTAAAGGAGTGGGAGCAACTGAAAAGTGACCTCGAGGCACCGATCTCTGTCATACCTTGATGGGTGCATTATGAACACAATATCCGAGACTCTGTTCCATCCCACAAACACCTTGTGGGTATTCGTGAAAGTTCACTTTTGGACATACTCCAAGTACCCTTCGGGTATATCTGGAGTCCCCTTTTTCAACTAATTTAATTCATTCACATTCCGCATTAATTTAAAATATACCAAGAGACATTTGCAAAACATTCTTTCAAGTGCATGCAAGCACATTATTTTCTCTGTTGTCTCCATTTAAGGCACTGGTGATTTATTTGATCAATTTTTTCGATTATATATATATTGAGTGTCATTATTGTGCTTATCTCCTTTAAATCTTGCATCGTGTTATCTTTTGTTTCCACTACTTAATTTCAAAACTCCTAAACAACTTAATCAATATAACACCATCACACTAAGTAATTAGCCTTAGCAATTTAATAGGGTCTACCCGCCTTGGATTCATTAGGAGTTATCCTGAACGAATGAGTCAAGAACAAGGTGACACCCTTGACTCGAGACTTTCCCCCAAGGACACACCGAGTGGCTTGAAGATGTCTGCTACGTAACCCAGGTGTGTGAAAGGGCGGCAACAAACATCAAGCTCTCATGATTCAAAGAAGATCCATCAAGCAATGAGGAATATGAAGGACTCAATTCTTGAAGAGCCTCTTATCCATTTTAGCATTTGGATAAGAAATGATGATGTCATGAATAAAAAAGATGATGAAGCTGAAGGATCAAGAAGGAGTCTACCCATGAAACAAATAAAGATAATTATTTGAATTGTATTTTCCTATATATCCAATTGTTTATATGACATTGTTTAGTTGTGAAATGTATTATGCATGATAAAATGTCTACATTAATGAAAAATATACCACTAACATGCATGTTATGGGAAGTATCCTATAGTGCTATACAACACTCCATTGCTACTTATCTATTATGAAACCTCTTTGCTGACATATTGGGATTAGTGCACAATCTCAATAAATATTATGGTAGAGATGGAAGGCATCTAGAAATTTTTTGTGTATACCAGATATGGATGAATGTTGTATTGGCTATACTAGTTTCATTATTATATCTTTATGCATAAGAATTTTCCATTATGAATATGCCTTATGAAATGTGTCTAACCATACAATTGGTGCATTTGACTTGTAGGAAAGATCACATACAATCTCTTATAAGAAAAGAAGGATGGGACTTGTTCTAAATAACAAGTGATGATAATTCAAGAAATAAACCAAAATGAAGAATAGTATAACAAGAATTCAAGAGGCCTCAGACACACTCTGGTTATGCGACACTGTTGAGTGACATCAATGATGTAGAGCCTTCCAGCTATGAAGAAATAGCCAAGAAGAAAGGGAAGGAGAGTACCGGTTCAAGAAGAATGATGTCTAGGATGGGGTATCGAGATTTGAAGGGAGGTCCCTAGTGTCTTCCATATGGATATACAAGATCCAACATGCAGTAGATGGAAACATCATGGGATACAAGGAAATATTCGCAGCATGAGGCTTCTCACAGAAAGAAGGCATAGACTATGAAGAGACATGTGTAGCCACTGGAAGTTGAGACACATGAAAGGCAAACTCATGTGTGCAAATTAAAGAAGGCCTTGTATGAGCTTAGAAGGAACCCATGGGATAACACATACATGAGGAGCTTTAATATCACATAGAGTGATGAAGATCTTAACCTTTCCTACAAGGTTGAAAATGAAAGCCTATAGAGGATGGCAAGTTCATAGATGGGTGCGAGAAGAAATTTTGAAAAGATTCAAGATAAAGGATCTTGGTATCCAGTGACCCTATATGGATACATAGAATATTAGTAGTATAGGAAGCTACTTGTCACTCTAGTACATAATTTTTTCAATACATAGAGTACGGAAGGAAGAGGGAGAATGATGCTCTGCTTTAGAGGGAGTGACTGCAGAATATCCTGAGGTTTGACATGATACGATGGGATGGACATCTTACTGATGGATCTAGGATTTACTGAGAGTAAAGTGGATTCCAACATTTACTTCAAGGTTGAAGGTGGAATAATAGTGATGCTCCTATTATATGTTGATGACTTGTCTTGAAAGGAAAAGAGGAACTCATTAAAGTTGCAAGAAGGAGACTTGTTGCCAAGTTCAAGATGAATGACTTGGATATGATGCACTACTTTCTAGGAAGGTGTGGGAGAATGTGGATGGAATCTTCCTTGTACAAGGGAAGTATGTAGTAGAGATCTTGAAGAGGTTCTAGATGATGGACTACAAGGCCATGACCACACTTATTGCATCAAACCTAAAGCTATTGGTGATGCTTCATTAGATTTGGTTGATGCTATGATGTATCGTCAAATGATTGGATCATTAATGTACCTGAAAAATATGAGACCATATATTTTCTTTGTTGTGAACACATTGAGCAAGTTTTTGATGGATCCAAGACATGCTCACTTGATTGCAAAGCATGCAGTGAGGTACCTGAAGGGTACAATTGAGTGTGGGATCAACTATAATACGAATCAGAAGACTAACTTGCATGGTTATGTTGATTCGGATTGGTAGCACCAAGGTGAAGAAGAGCACCCTAGGTTGCTTCTTTAGTCTCATATCCAGTATGGGTTCCTAGTTTGGTAGGATGGAGTCTTGTATGGTGCTAAGTACAACCAAGGAAAAATATGTTGCCACTTGCTTGGCTATTTGGCAGGTAGTATGTTTATTTTGAAAAATACTATTTGATTTGATTGATATGACTATTATTTTTGTATGATGGAAAGAGGAGTAGTGAAGCTCCAGTATGTGATCCATATCGAGATATCTCGAAAGAGGGAGTTCTAGCATAGCCAATGAGACAGTTTGTCTGAGCATAAAATCCTGGAAAATCTTGTAGGTTGCTTAGACATAAACATTCTTGTAGGTTTTCCTCAGATGTAATCAGTCCTGGTGAAGCTCACAGGTTATCCTTGGATGTAATCAGTCCTGATGTAATTCTATGCTAGAAATGGCCAAATTGAAGTTTGAGTACTTTAGGGAGAAGCTTGGTGTTCTCCATATTGAGGTTCCCTCCAAGAGGAAGTGATGATACCATGAGCTTTTCTATCATGGTGGTAGGCTGGGCCTCCCATGGTCATATGTAAGTGATGTGCCTTTCTGACATGGTGGTAGGTGGGGCCTCCCATGCTTAGATGTAAGTGCAGATCCTTTTCGACATGGTGGTAGGATGGGCCTCCCATGGTTGGCTGTAAGTGCTAAGCCTTTCCAACATGGTGGAAGGGTAGACCTCCCATGGTTAGATGTAAGTGCAGATCCTTTTTGACATGCTGGCAGGATGCACCTCCCATGGTCAAATGTAAGTGCTGGGCCTTTTTGATATGGTGGAAGGTTGGGCCTCCCATGGTCGGATGTAAGTTTTGGGCCTTTTTGACATTATGGAATTCTAGGCCTCCCATGGTCAGATGTAAGTACTAGGCCTCCCATGGTCATATGTAAGCACTGGGACTTTCTGACATGGTGGTAGGTTGGGCCTCCCATGGTCGGATATAACTGCTGAGACCTACACCAGAATGAAAAAGGGTTGTCTCTATAGAAATTCCTATGACAAGTAGAATTGAGAGATAGCACCATTTTCTCGAGATAATGGGAGCAGTGATGATGATGATCCATCTTGATGATGATCCCATTTTGATGATGATCCAGCTTTGATGATGATCTATATTTGATGATGAGCCATCTTTGATGATGATCCAGTCATGAAGACTTGTGCTGATGAATTGTGTGAAGAGAATACCTTCCTAGTTAAGAGGGAGTCTTGATGTATTTGTAACTTCAAAATGTATTAACTTGTATATTTATTATTGTATTTCATTATACCCCAATGGATTTGTTTGTTCCTCTGATCGGGAGAGTCATTAATATAATAAATTCATGTAAATTCATTGAGGTTAACCCTCCATTGTAATTTAGGGAAATAGTCCCCACAGTTGATGGGTATGAGGGTTATTAGACACTCCTAGTGAGGCCTTCCCTGTAAGAGTAAAATTCAAGTGGAAAACAAGTATAAATAAAGAGTGAAACTATCTATTTGAAAAAAAAACTCACTCAAATATAGTGCATGAGTGAGAGAAAAGGAACTCGCACAATTGAGAGAGAGAACAACTATCAAAGATCATGTTTGTGATTTTGGGTTTTACTTTTTCCATTGGTGCTCATTCTATCTCCGAGGAAGTTGCAGGGTTTTCTGTTTTATGGTTTCCCCGAGGAAAACTTTTTGTCTCTTGTCTCTTGTGATTATTGTTGTGCATGTTATTCTCTGAGATAAGATCCTAGATCATATTGATTAAATGATAAAAATATAACATGAATATGGCTACAACACCAATCTTGGTTTTCCCATATTGGACAAAGGAATTCCATGTTCATTTTGATGCGTCGTCAACCGCACTGGCAGTGGTGTTGGAAAAACCAAGAGAAGGATATATTGATCACCCAATTAGTTTTGCAGTTGGAAGTTGTCATACATGGAGAATAAATATACCACAATAGAGAGGTAAGGATTAGCGATGTTTAATCCGTTGCAAAAGTTTCGGCACTATTTGTTGGGAGGTTATCATAGATCACTCTGGGTTGAAATACTTGGTGAATAATCCTTTGTTGAGGGGGGGGGTGGATATGTCATTGGATACTCCTCTTAAAAGAGTTTGATATTCAATATAATATTGAAACGAGGTTGCTTGAATGCAGGACCTGACCATTTGTCGTGAATTGAGACAAGAGAAGAAACGACAAACATTGAAGATGGGTTACCTGATGCGTAACTATGCAGAGTTGGAATGTGTTAACACTCTTTGTAATAGTTGATTTAAGAGCCCGATAGAGTTCTAGGAGGGTTCCATTCCTTTGAACATTATGTGAACACCCCTCAATTTATTAGAGGTGCATGGTCCACATTTTAGGACCGTCAGACGATGAAGGGAGATCAATCTACAGTGATAGACTCTTTCAGAGGTGAAGGCTCGCAATAGCATGGATGATATAGACAAGCGTCATAGCCCAGTGATCCTGTATCACAAGGAAGAAGAGCAACGATAAATCATGGTTTTGGCCCAATACGTGGGAGAATGGTCAAAGTTTGGCTTTCACTGAGTCTGTTAAAGAAGGAAAACATATGAAAGGCCGAGATCAAGGCAAAGCCCGATCAATGGCCTGAAATAGTTTCGGTGATAAAACATCCTCAATGGAAGGATATTTTCCAAATTTCAAAATGGTTAAAGGTCAGAATCATTTAGCAGCAAAGATGAGATCAGAAGAAAATATACGGTCCCAGCCAATTTCACAAGCTAGACGTGTGCGGATAAAGTTGCAATTTCAAATTGTGAAAAGTGGTATCGACCACAAATATCAATGGTCACAACAAAGAAGGGAATGAATCTATGGTTGAGGTTCCTTTTGTGATCCGAACCATCCCAGACAACGTCATAGTCCCGATTCACAAAGAGGTGGTAGGACCCACTTGGATCGACGATTGCATGGAGAGGTCGATCCCGATCAATGGGTAAGAACACGCCATGATCTAAGCTCACCTGTTGTATCAAGAAAGGAGAAATTAGTGGAAAAAGTGAAGAAATGTGGATGGTAGATGTGAAAGGTTCCCCCAAATCAGAGGGCTGAGAAGGCCTCCAAACTGCAGGTATCGCATCTAATGCATAGATGACAGGGGAAGAGACGTCCATACATGTAATCTACCTCCTGGTAGATTGGTTGATTCCCTGATTCCATTCGTAACATGCATATAGGTGAAATCATCCTTATGGCAGAGTCGTATTACACAAAGACAGGAAGCTTTTGTGTGAGTTGGCCTACAGAAGTAAGGAAAGTAATCGATGAACCCGCTACTCACATGGGGCAAGGCCAGCATGAAGGGGGGGATCATTCTGTTTCCTACATCACAAGAATGAGGAAGTGTGGGAATTTCCACTTCATGAGCTTTGTAGCATGGATCAACTATACAAGGTGGCATCCAAAAATACTTCCCACAGTAGATGGTAAGGTGCCGCGACCGATGAAATGATGTGACTATACCCCTAGCAAGTAATCACTCTGCTCGCACCCTCACAGATGCTGATACAAAAAACACTCAATTACAGAATGTGTGGGAATGTTGACCAATCATTGCAAAGGTCAGTCTCGAAGCCTTATATATACTTCATTCGAAACATTGGGGATGAGATAACATATTTCCAAAACCCAAGTTTCTGCTTCGTTGCGAATCCACAGAAGCTCAAATAGTTTGGCAATGGTGATCTAGTTCGAAAATATTGTCTGTCTGGGGGTGTTGATGGCTGGTGACAAAATTTCCACAGTCACATGCCAAGGATGACACCAGCCATCGGGGCCTAGACTTGAATAATTTTGAGAGATACACCAGCCTTCAGATACCCTCACCTCTGACAACGCGGTGCTGGGACACTTACTCCCCGTAAGTGTTTTTTCAGGAATTCTTGATACCATCGCTGCCCCCAAATCCTCCACAGAAGGAGACAGTCCTAGACTACTCCCTATATAAGTGTTTGTTCAGATGGGTGTTGATGTAATTGTAACTTCGAAATGTATTCAATTGTATTTCTTATCTATTGTAACTTGATGTTTATTCTGGGATGTACTTATGTCATGTCATGCCCCGATGTTCCGATTGGGAAGATCTATAATGTAAACAAGCCATGTAAAGTCATTGTGGGTAACCCTCCTATTGTCTAAGGGTTAAAGTCCCCGCAGTTTCGGGGCACTAGGGTTATTAGACTCTCTTAGAGAGGTCGGCCCTAGTAGGGTTTTAGTCATGTTGAGGTTAGTATAAATAGAGAGCTGGACTCTCTATTTAGTACACATCACATACACACTCAAGTGTAACACATAGTTGAGGAAGGAGAAGACACTAGGGCTAGATAAGAAGAAGGTTACTGCTATCAGGAGATCACTTACTGTTTTGGGTTTTACTATTTTGGTGTTGATTCTATCTCTGAGGAAGTTGTGGGGTTTTCTCCATTTATGGTTTCCCCGAGGAAAAACACTGTGTTCATTGTCTCTTGTGTTTGATTGTTGTACTTGTTATTTTCTCAGTTAAAGATCCTTATAATGCTAGCTTAATGTTGAAAAACTAACATGGCATTAGAGCTAACCTGAGGAGAAGACATTGTGTAGCTATGAGAACTAGGGCTTCCTATTTTATGGATATCTCTCCATATATTTTCAGCAAAATTAGGGTGGAATAAATCTCCTCCCTAGGGCACATCTTTCTGTCGAAGCAGAATCCAATTCTGAGGTTTTTCAGTTTTGGACCCGACACTGCTGTCGAAAATTAGGGATTTTCATAGAAGATGAATTTTTCAGTGAGCCCAGGCCTGAATTGATCTCCTCCCTAAAATCGAAGTTAGGGATAAAATTCAAAGCAATTGGTTGGAAAGAACTCTGGAAAAGCAAAACCCTAATTTGCTCCTGAACCAGCTCTGCAAGATTTTCAGCTCCAAATCCAGATCTGACATCTTGACCTGGTAAGATCTAAGTCTTTTGTATTTCCATTTGAGGTTCTCAGTTAAGATGTCTCATCATACCAAGCTTGATGAAAAGCTTGAGGGAGCTAATAAGTCCCGAGCTTGGAAGTAAAGGATCTCGCTAGTCCTGGAAGAGAATGAGTTGGACTCTTACATCCATGAGAAGATTCCAGTTCCAGAGGGAGATGAGGCAAAATCCTTACATAAGAAGAAGCTGGTTATGGAAAAGAGAATCATTGCTGATTATATCAAGGATCATCTCATACCATAGGTTTCCTCTCTCAAGACACCTAAAGCTATGTTTGATGCCCTAACCAAATTGTTTGAAGGGAAGAACATAAACCAAAAAATGACTCTAAGGAACCAATTGAAGAATGTGAAGATTCAGAATGTAGAAACAATCTAGTCTTACTTCACAAGGGTCTCCCAGATCAAAGAACAACTAGAAGCTGTAGATGAAGAAGTGGAGAATGCAGAAATTGTGATGACAACACTAAATGACCTTCCTAGGTCATGGGATTCATTCATCCAAGGAATCTGTTCCAGAAAGAATTTAGTCAAGTTCAGCAAACTATGGGAAGAAAATTATCAAGAAGAAGCTCGGATAGCAGCTCAAGAAGAGAAGATGGGAATTGAAGATCAAGCTCTCACAGTCCACTCCAAGAAAGGAAAAAGAATCTCTCATCACATCAGAGGTAAGAATCCTTACCATAAAGATAGTAGTAGAAAGGACCTATCTAAATTGAGATGTTATACATGTGATGAAAGAGGACACTTTGAAAAATACTGTCCTAAGAACAAGGTTCATTCTCATAAGAAGAAGGGAAACAAAATAATACATCATGCTCATGCTGCAGAGGATGATGAACCATCCAAGAAAAGAACCAGATATGAAAGTGAAGATTCTTCCAGTGAAGATGAATATGTTTTGATTTCCTCTCTTACAGGAACCATTACTCATGGAAGCACTGATTGGATTATAGACAGTGGGGCTTCCAAGCATATGACAGCATTCAAGGAATCCTTTGTAAAACTATTAGAACATGAATCACCTCACAAGGTGAAGCTAGGAGATGACTACTAGTATCCAATAAAAGGTAGTGGGGAATCTTCCTATAAACTAGACTCTGGAAAGTCTATGATAATGAAGGAAGTTTTGTTTGTACCAGGACTCAAGAAGAACCTCCTCTCCATATCTGCATTAGATGCAAAAGGAATGAGGGTTGCATTCATAGATGGTCAAGTCATCATGTGGCCAAAAGGAAAGACTATCAATGATGTGGTGGTGATTGGAGAACAAGAAGGAGGATTGTACAAATTAAACGACCATCCAGAACAAGCCTTGGTCCATTACACAGTAGAGCCAAGTGAACTTTTTCATAGAAGGCTTGCACATGTGCATTACAGAGCACTACCAATTGCAAGCGAAGCTGTTGAAGGCCTTCCAGAATTCCAAGAAAAACATGATGGGGTCTACAAAGGATGTGCGAAAGGAAAGAATCCAAAGAAGACATTTCCTAGCAGCAAAAGCAAAGCCAAAGGAATCCTAGAAATCATCCACTCCAATGTGTGCAGTCCTATGTCTTCAAGCTCACTAAGTGGGTATGCATATTATGTTTCTTTCATTGATGATTTTTCTAGGAAGACGTGGGTTTACTTCATGAAGAACAAAGACGAAGTATTCAGCAAGTTCAAGGAATTCAAAGCCTTGATCGAGAATCACACTGAAAAGAAGATCAAGACTTTTCGATCAGATAATGGTAGAGAATTCACTTCGAATGAATTCAAAGAGCTATGTAAAGAATCAGGGATTAAGAGGGAGTTGTTCAATCCATATAATCCACAACATAATGGGATTGCGGAACGAAAGAACATAACTCTCATGGAAGCTGCAAGAGCTATGCTTCATGATCAAGATCTTCCTATGCATCTTTGTGCAGAAGCTGCCAGAACAGCTGTGTATGTACAAAAATGTACTCCACATAGAGTACTCGAGAACAAGACTCCTGAAGAAGTCTTCTCCGGTAGGAAACCAGAAGTCAGCCATCTCAGAATATTCGGCTGTCTTATATATATACACATTCAAAAAGAGAAGAGAACAAAATTAGATCCTTCAGGAAAGAAGGGTATATTTGTGGGATACTCTGAAAGTTCGAAGGCTTATATAATATATTTCCTAGGATACAAGAAGATTGACATCGGCAGGGATGTGACATTTGATGAAGACACAGCTTACAACAAATCCAGAAAGAGACTTGCTGAAGAATCTGAAGAAGCAGAAGCACCTAGAATTCATGATAAAACCATGAATGAAGAAACTCAAGAAGAAGATCGAGAATATGAAGAACCACAAAGACCTGTAGATCCACCTCTAGAAAAGAATCCTCATAAGAGGAAACCAGCTTGGGTACTGTAAATTATCCAAGGTGCAGAAATATATGGGGCTCCAAAAGAGAATCATAGAGAAAGAAAGAGGACCAGATCCTGCTCCGGGTATGTAGCTTTACTATGTGATTTCATTGATAAAGAACCTTCCAGTTATGAAGAAGCGACAGAATGGAAAGAATGGAAGGATTCTATGATCGAAGAGTACCAAACGATCATGAAGAATGATGTTTGGGATATTGTTCCAAGACTAGAAGGGAAGTCATTTGTAACTTCCAAATGGATCTACAAAATCAAGCATGCGGCAGACGGTAGCGTTGAAAAATATAAAGCAATATTTGTGGCTCAGGGTTTCTCTCAAAAGGAAGGAATAGATTATGAAGAGACATTTGCACCTGTAGCCAGATACACTTCCATCATATCAGTACTTGCTTTGGCTACAGTGATGAAATGGAAGATACACGAGATGGATGTCAAGATTTCTTTCTTGAATGGTGTAGTAGAAGAGGAATTCTATGTAGAGAAGCCACTCGGTTTTGAGACACATGACAGGGAGTCTCATGTGTGCAGATTGAAGAAAGCCATGTATGGTTTGAAACAGGAACCTAGGGCATGGTACAACATAATTGATAGCTTTCTATCCAGTTTGGGCTTTACCAAGAGTAAAGCAGATTCCAACCTTTACTACAAGGTTGAATATGGCAACCCAGTGATGCTTCTACTATATGCAGATGATTTGTTTGTAATAGGTATGGATGGGTTGATTGCTGATACGAAGAGAAATCTTGCTACCGAGTTTGAAATGAAGGACTTGGGTATGATGCATTATTTTCAAGGTATGGAGGTGTGGCAGAGTGCATATGGAATTTTCCTTGGACAAGGGAAGTATGCAGTAGAGATCCTGAAGGGTTTTGGAATGATGGACTGTAAGGATATGGACACACCTATGGCATCGAACCTGAAGCTATTGAGTGATGCTTCATCAGAGTCGGTTGATGATACTATGTATCGTCAAATGATTGGGTCCTTGATGTACCTGAGGAACATGAGACCAGATATTTGCTTTGTTGCGAACACCTTGAGCCAGTTCTTGATAGATCCGAGACATGTTCACTTGATTGATGCAAAGCATATTCTGAGGTACCTCAGGGGTCTAGTTGATTATGGGCTCAGGTATGAGGCGAGTCAGAAGATTAACCAGGAGGGTTATGTTGATTCAGATTGGGCAGGTAGTGCCATTGATAGGAAGAGCACTTCAGGGTGTTACTTTAGCATGGGATCAGGTGTGATCTCTTGGTTTAGCAGGAAGAAATCCTATGTGTCACTGAGTACAGCTGATGCAGAGTATGTCACAGCTTGTTTAGCTAGTTGTGAAGAAGTATGGATGAGGAAGCTATTGTCTAATTTATTTGATCTCTAATTGGATGCTACTTGTATACATTGTGACAACCAGAGTTGCGTGAAGTTGTCAGAGAATCCAGTGTTTGCATGATAAGTCGAAGCATATTGAGATCAAGTATCACTATATCAGGGATATGGTGCAGGGGGGAGCAATGAACCTCCAATATGTTGTGACAGATGATCAGATAGCTGATGTGTTGACAAAGCCATTGGCTAGGGTGAAGTTTGAGTACTTCAAGGAGAAGCTTGGTGTTCTCCAGATCGAGGTTCCATCCAAAGGGAAGTGATGAGTCCGTGAGCCATTCTGACATGGTGAGAGGATTGGTTCCTTCCATGGTCAGATGTAAGGGCTGATCCATTTTGTCATGGTGAGAGGATTGGTTCCTTCCATGTCAGATATGAGTGTTGAGCCATTCTAATATGATTGTAGGATTGGTTCCTACATGATCAGATATAAGGGCTATTTCCATTCTTGGAATGGAGGTGCCTGGTCAGTTACATGAAAAAATCAGTCTAAGACTAAGGGTTGTTCTGATATGATTGTGAGATGTGTTCTCATATGTTCATATATGAGTGCATGGACATTCTGATGTGATAGAGGGATGTGTTCCCACTTGATCAGATGTAAGGGTTGAACCATTATGTCATGGCTAAAGGATTAAGTTCCTTCCATGTCAGATGTGAGTGCTGGCCAATCTTACGAGTAGGTCAGAGGTAAGGGCTACTACCATTCTCTCAGAGAATGGAGGCACCTGGTTAGTTACAAGGTAGCTCAGTCTAGGACTGGGGGCCATTCTGATGTGACTGGAGGATTGGTTCCTACAAGATCATATGTGAGTGCATACCTTTCTGATGAGTAGGTTAGATGTAAGTGTAGAGCACTTCCATCATGGTTGCAGGATGTGTTCCCGCATGGGTGGATGTAAGTGCAGATCCCTTCCATCATGGTTTCATGATGTGTTTCCGCATGGGTGGATGTAAGTGCAGAGGCCTTTCATCATGGTTGCAGGATGTGTTCCCTCATGGGTGAATGTAAGTGCAGATCCCTTCCATCATGGTTGCAGGATGTGCTCCCACATGCATGGATGTAAGTGCAGATCTCTTTCATCATGGTTGCAAGACGTGTTCCCACATGGGTGAAAGAGCAGAGCCTTTTTAGCATGGTTACAGGATGTGTTCCTGCATGGCTAAATGTGAGTGTTAGGCCTTTCTGATATGATTATAGGATTGGTTCCTACATGATCAGATGTGAGTGCTAGGCATGCCTTAAGGATGAGTAGGTCAGATATAAGTGCTAGGCGGGCCATTCTAATGAGCAGGTCAGATATAAGTGCTAAAGAAGACCTACATGGAGGATAGGCCTACAACCAGCATGAAAAATGGATGGCTCTGTAAGACTTCCTGTGACGAGAAGAATCATGAGATAGCACCCGTGATGATCCGGTGATGATGATCCAGTAGTGATGATCCAGATCCAGTGATGATATCCAGTGATGATCGAGATCTAGTGATGATCCAAATCCAGTGATGATCCAGATCGAGAGATGAAGATGAGTTGAAGATGAAGATGAATTGAAGACGAAGATGACTTAAAGACGAAGATGACTTGAAGATGCAGATGATGAGATGACCTAGAGAAGAAGACCAGTGGTGAAAATTGTGTCTAGAGAATACCTTCCTAGTTAAGAGGGAGTGTTGATGTAATTGTAACTTCGAAATGTATTCACTTGTATTTCTTATCTATTGTAACCCGATGTTTATTTCGGGATGTACTTATGTCATTTCATGCCCTGATGTTCCGATAGGGAAGATCTATAATGTAAACAAGTCATGTCAAGTCATTGTGGGTAACCCTCCAATTGTCTAAGGGTTAAAGTCCCCGCAGTTCCAGGGCACTAGGGTTATTAGACTCTCCTATAGAGGTCGGCCCTAGTAGGGTTTTAGTCATGTCGGGATTAGTATAAATAGAGAGCTAGACTCTCTATTTAGTACACATCATATACACACTCAAGTGTAGCGCATATTTGAGGAAGGAGAAGAGACCGGGGCTAGATAAGAAGAAGGTTACTACTATCAGGAGATCACTTACTGTTTTGGGTTTTACTATTTTGGTGCTGATTCTATCTCTAAAGAAGTTGCGGGGTTTTCTACATTTATGGTTTCCCAGAGGAAAAACCTATTTTTATTGTCTCTTGTGTTTGATTGATGTACTTGTTATTCTCTCAGTTAAAGATCCTAATAATGCTAGCCTAAAGTTGAAAAACTAACAATGGGAGCATCGGGGGTCTAAAGCTAGCACATCCCTGTTTGTGAAGTCCACTTACCAAGAGTGATGGGGTTGGTGTAGATATGCTACACCTTATTTCCTATGGGAGAGTGCCTGTGGGAGAGCCCACCTCACTGTGGGTGAGAAGTATAAGAATGACAAGCCACCTCACGGGCTTGCCTCAACTAGGAGCAGTGCTGCCCTTCTTCCAGACCCCATGGCTAACGGTGTTACCTGGAGAGGAAGGAGGCGGTATATGATGTTGAGCAAGGGAAAAATGCAAATTGCCCTGCCAGTGTGCACCCATGCGGAAAGCTGCATTTGAAACGTGGTGGAAACACACACTTTGGATAGAACAAGGGCGCTATGCTGACTCATCCTCATAGCTGAAAGGTCCAAAAATCCAGTAAATGGTGACTCACCTAGAAACAAATGGAAGGGAATCATACTCAGGATCCCCAACAATAGTCAAACACATAAACCTGTCACTCAGGCTGAAGTGCACCCACTTGCTCCATGATGTTTGTTCATATTTGTAAAATCATGGCAACAGTTCCACTCTCTAGATTGTTAATGCAAGATTGTGACTGGAAATAGTTTTTTAAGGTTTGTTTAGGAGAGTAATCTCAGCACTAAAGCATTATAAATATACCTCCTTAAGAGGGAGGAAGGGTTGAAAATGATGTAATTTCGCAGTGTATGCTTTCAAGAGTATTTCAATAAAGTTGCAGAGCTGAGGTCGGCGTTTTACACAGGGGTTCATGTGTTATTTATATTACAGGTTGTCACTTCCTTTCTCATGTGAATGTTTTTCCAGTTTATCTCTTCCATTATGTTTTCTTTCATGACTGAAATAAGTGTATAATAGTTTGGAATTCATACATGATCTGGTCTGTCTGTTGTTCCAAAGATTCACCAAAGATTCTTCTAAAGTTAATACAGAATTCATTTTCCAATGCTCTGTGATGATGGTCTGTTCATGTTCTTCTTTTCCACCAGATAATTATAATTTGACTAGGATTGAATGGATATCTTGCCTCTTTGTTGAAATCTCCTACATAAGTTCTATTTATTTATGTTACATATCTTGACTCCATTTCCCAATGGTTCTATGTCTTGTTTCAACCAATTTTACAAACAATTTATAGTTTCACCTGTACATGTCTGGCATTGTTAATATTTGGTGAGATATCCCTCTTGAAAGAGAAGAAGGCCAGTTCTCTCTTCGAAAGTGGTTCTTTTGTTACCCAGGAGCGGGCCTTGTGCAACCATTGGGCTCAATTCTGGTGCTAACAAACGGGTGCTATTGTCGGGGACAAGATTGAATATCATCCTTGGGAAGAACGACAAATATTCAAAGGATAAAGAGTTTCTATGGGAAAACAGAGATTCTTACATGTGAAAAAGATTGCATCATTTTCCCTGGAAACTCCACTGAAAATTTTTGGAAGGTGACTCCACTGAGGAGACCAGTGGTCAGAAAGAAAGAGACGGGGAGAGATCTCAAATATTCCATGGATTAGAATGACATGGTTTTAGATCTGGTTGTTGATGGTGAAAAATGATCAATCATCGAGAAGGTTGAGCACTTTTCACCTGGTGACTCCATTCTTGAAGGGTTCATATTTCAGCAACTCCACTGGTGGTACGACCCAAAAATCAAATGGTCAAAAAATATGGGTAGGCTCTATCCAAAAAAAATGGACCACTTGTAAGGCCCGAAAATGCATGGTGAAAGGTTAAGATGCTTGAGTCTATGTTTCTTCCAAGAATATTTGTCTTGTCTTGTAAGTTTGTTTTAATCCTTCCCTAGACTCATCAAAACAACCTTCTATGGTTCAATTCATTCGGAACAATGCTATGAATATATTCCTGTTTATCCTTCTTTATGAATCAAAAGCATTGTGTCGTCTTGTACATCTGGTTTTGACTCATATTTTTCTCCCAGGGCTCACGACATCAAAGGTCTCCCCTGTGAACTTCATGAAACCTCGGATGATAGCGTAGCTAATGAGCTTAACCTGGTCTCTCCCATTTCTTCGAGCCGGCACAAACCATTACAACTGCCTCCCATCCTCCATGATTTTCCCATGAAACATTACAAGTACCTCCCCAAATTTGATGGAGAATCCAAAGACTTCACTGCTGAGAAACATTTACAAGCCTTTGAACATTTCTCTGACCTTTTTGAGATAGAACATGATGATGTATGCATGAGGGATTTCGTCCAATCCTTGCAAGGAGATGCTAAAGAATGTTTCAAGCACTTGCAGCCTAAGTCCATCAATACTTGGGAAGAGTTTTCTTGCACCTTCTTAAATTTTTGGGGTAGGAGAAGGCCATTGGATCAAATAATTTCAGAATTTTATTCCCTGAAGAGACATGCGGGTGAGGCCATATCTAGTTTTAACAGAAGATTCACAAGCTTTTACTATAACATGCCCAAGGAAGTTCAACCTCTTGAGAATGCTACTAAGATCTATTATGTAGCCACCTTTCCTCTTGAGCTGTCCTTGCTTCTTTTGGAAAGGAAATCAACCACTCTGTAGCATATGTTTACTGATTGTTTGGAGGTTGAGGAAAACCTTAAGATGTCCAAAAATTTGTTAGATCAGGACAGTGGTGGTGAAATAAAAGATACATTAAAATTGGTTGGGCCCTACAAGCAGAATGGGAAAGTCCCTGTTCAGCTAAATATTTCTCTTAGTATAAAGAAAGATGATCAGCCCAATATAGGAGCATATGGTTTTGTAGGCATGTTTTTGAAGACTGCAATCTGCATAGCCCCAAGTCTGTAAAGGACGATTTTAAGAAGGATTTCGGTGCGCCTATGTACGATGAATATGAGGAAGAGTACCTATGGGCTATACCTAAAGAGATGGATATGGAACCAAGGCCTATTTATGGAGAAAATCATGTTGCAATGCGAAGTCAAAGGGTTAAAGTAGAAAAAGGTGATAAGGGCACTGGAGGTGATATCCTACCCTTGTGTTATGCCTCTTTTGAATTAATATGACACATGATTAAAGACTCTAAGCAAAAACAAAAAGAAGGGGAGATGGTGCAGTCCAGAAACTTGTATGGAAAAGAATATGATAAGAAGAAGCAGCCATGCAATCTCTCTCTAGCTACTGATATGTTGGGAATTTGTGATGAGGTGTCAAGTCATGGAGAAGGATGCAACAACCCTCAAATAAACACATATTTCAATGTTCTGCCTTCAATAATATCACCTCACATAAGAGGAATATGCCTACTCGGTTCCGTTGGAGAAATGGAGGACCTCCCTCTTGAGGCACATGAAGCTCTTGTTGCAGAAATTTTGAGTGAAAAGAGGGATGTTTCATTGAAGAAATATTTTGTGGGCCCTCTTCTACAATATTTTGGGTATCATCATGACAAATCACTAGAGGAAGGGAGTTTCGGATAGCTTTCCCACGAGCAGAAGACATAATACATTGGAGGTTGCCGTGTTTTCTATGACCCCATAGTAGGGTACATGGAAGGGCTGGGTAAGGATGATGACTGGTCACATTACTACTTTAAAGAGCAATCTATTTTTCATTTCCCTCTCCCATTATCTATTTCGTTCCTCTCCATCAAGCACAAAAAAAGAACAAAACTAATAGGCAAGTTGCTTAATTGGCTTCATTGGAAGTATGATTTCACTTAATTGGACTTATGCACTAAATTAGGTAGAGTATGTAGGAACAAATAATCTTGGAAATCATCGAGCATTTCCTTCATTTCTATTTTAGTTTGTTTTCATTTTTCAGTTGCAAGCACAGGTTTGAAGTGAAGAGCATAGTTTGCAAGAGTGGCATGAATTTGCTGAAGCAGTAGCTTAGAGAAGAATGGAGAATTCAAAGAAAGGTTGAGGACATCCCAATGGATTTGGAACTTGGTCTATGAGGGTTCTTTGCTTCCTCACTAGGAGGATAGCATCCCTCGTGGATCCAGCTATTAACACTCCATTTGCAACAGTCGATTTATGGTCCTGACAGAGTTCAAGGAGGGTTCCATTCATTTGAACATTATGTGAACACCCTTAAGGTTATCAGAGGTGCATGGTCCACATTTTAGGACCATCAGACAATGAAGAGAGATCAATCTATGGTGATAGACTCTTTCAGAGGTGAAGGCTCATGGCAGCATGGACGATATAGACAAGTGTCATAACCCAGTGATCTCGGACCACAAGGAAGAAGAGCAATGATAGATCGTGGTTTTGGCCAAAGACGCGGGACAATGCTCAAAGTTTGGCTTTTGTTGAGTCCATTAAAGCAGGAAAACATATGAAAGGCTGAGATCAAGGAAAATCCCAATCAACGACCTGAAACAGTTTCACTGAGAAAACATGCTCGATGGAAGGATCTTTTCCAAATTGTGAAATGGTTAAAGGTTGGAAGCATTCAATGGCAGAGATGAGATCAGAAGCAAATCTACAGTCCTAGCTGATTTTGCAAATCAGACTTGTGCGGATAAATTTGCGATTTCAAATCATGAAAAGTTGTACCAGCCACGAATATCGACGGTCATGACAAAGAAGGGAATGAATCTACAGTCGAGGTTCTTTTCGTGATCCGAACTAGCCCGGACAACATCATAGTCCCGATTCACAAAGAGGTTGTAGGACCCATTTGGATCAATGATTGCATGGAGAGGTCGATCCTGATCAATGGGTAAGAACATGCCACGATCTAAGGCCTCTCATTTTATTAAGAAAGGATAAATTCACGGCAGAAGTGAAGAAACGTGGACGGTGGATGTGAAAGGTTCCCCCAAATTGGAGGGCTGAGAAGGCCTCCAAGAAGTAGATATCACATCTAATGTAGAGATGATAGGGGAAGAGACGTCCATACATGTAATCCGCCTCTCAGTATATTGGTCGATTCCCCAATGTCATTCGTAGCATGCATATAAGTGAAATCATCCTTGTGGCAAAGTCATATTGCACAAAGACAGGGGACTTTTGTGTGAGTTGTCCTGCAAAAGTAAGGAAAGTAACCGGCGAACCCGCTACTCACATGGGGAAAGGCCAGCATGAAGGGGGAGATCATTCCATTTCCTACATCACAAGAACGAGGAAGCATGGGAATGTCCACTTCATGAGCTTTGTAGCATGGATCAACTTTACAAGGTGGCGTCCAAAAATACTTCCCACAGTAGATGGTAAAGTGCCACAGCCGATGAAACAATGTGACTAGATCCCCAGCAGATAAAGGATCACTCTGCTCATGCCCTCACACATGTTGATACCAAAAACACTCGATGACAGAATGTGCAGGAATGTTGATCAGTCATTGCAAAGTTTAGCCTCGAAGCCTTATATATATTTCTTTCGAAACGTTGGGGATGAGCTAACATATTTCCAGAACCCAAGTTTTTGCTTCGTCATCAATCCACAAAAGCTCAAAGAGTTTGGCGATGGCGATCTGGTTTGAAAATCTTGTCCATATGGGGGTGCTGATGGTTGGTGAGAAAATTTCCACACTCACATGCCACCTTGGTATTCCATGCCAAGGATGACTCCAGCCATAGGGGCCCAGACGTGAATAATTTTGAGAGATACACCTGCCTTCAGATACCTTCACCTCCGACGACGTGGTGCTGGGACACTTACTCCCTATAAGTGTCTTTTTAGGAACCCCTGATACCATTGCTGCCCCCAAATCCTCTACAAAAGAGAAAGTCCTAGACTGATCCCTATATATGCATTTGTTCGGATGGGAGAATTAGGGTTCTAAATCCAGCACAACCCTGTTTGTGAAGTCCACTTACCAAGGGTGATGGGGCTGGTTTAGATATTCTACAACTTATTTCTTGTGGGAGAGCCCACCTCACTATGGGTGAGAAGTGCAAGAATGACAAGCCACCTCACGGGCTTGCCTCAGCCAAGAGAAATGTGGCCCTTCTTCCAGACCCCATGGCTAACAATGTTACCCGGAGAAGAAGGAAGTGGTGGATGATGTTGAGCAGAGGAAAGATGCAAACTCCCCTGCCAGTGTGTGCCCATGCAAAAATCTGCATTTGAAACATGACAGAAACACACACTTTGGATGGAACAAGGGAATTATGTTGACTCATCCACCTGACTGAAAGGTCCAAAACCTAGTAAATGGTGACTCACCTGGAAACAAATGGAAGGGCATCATACTCAGGATCCACAACAATAGCTGAACACATCAAGGTGTCACTCAGGCTGAAGTGCACCCACTTGCTCCATAATGTTTATTCATATTTGTAAAATCGTGGCAATAGTTCCACTCTTTATACTGTTAACACATGATTGTGACTAGAAACAGTTTTTTAGGTTTGTTTAGGAGAGTAATCTCAGCACTAAAGAATTATAAATATACCTCCTGAAGAGGGAGGAAGGGTTGAAACCGATGTAATTTCACAGTGTATGTTTTCAAGAGTATTTCAATAAAGTTGCAAAGCCGAGGTCACCGTCTTACATAGGGATTCATGTGTTATTTATATTATAGTCTGTCGCTTCCTTTCTCATGTGAATGTCTTTCCAGTTTATCTCATCCATTATGTTTTGTTTCATGTCTGAAATAAGTGTATAACAGTTTGGAATTCATACATGCTATGCTACGTCTATTGTTTCAGATATTCACCAAAGCTTTCTTCTAAATTTAATACAAAATTCATTTTCCAATGCTCTGTGTTGATGGTGTTATCATGTTTTTCTTTTCCACTAGATAATTATAATTTGACTATGATTGAAGGGCTATCTTTCCTATGTGTTGAAATCGCCTGCATAAGTTCTGCTTATTTCTGTTACGCATCTTACCTCCATCGTCCAATGGTTCTATGTCTTGTTTCAACCAATTTTACAAACAATTTATATTTTCACTTGTACATATCTGGCATTATTAATATTTGGTGAGAAATCCCTCTCGGAAGAGCAGAAGGCTAGTTCTCTCTTCGAAAGTGGTTTTGCTGTTACTCAGGAGCGGGCCTTCCGCAACCTTTGGGATCAATTCCAGTGCTAACAGAATGGTTGACGACTATTATGAGCAAATATTTCAGTTTTTTGGTGATATGAATAGCATGAAGAGGTCTCACTATGAATCAGAAGAAGTATTTGGTTATTCGAGCTATGAATTTCTAGTTGATTACTAGAGAAATCTATAAGATGGGAATTGATGAGATATTATGGTGATGTGTCCGACCACATAAACAAGAAAGGGTTTTGGTGGAAGCACATGCAGGAGTTGTAGGTGGAAACTACGAAGGTCGTGCTACTTATAGTAAGGTACTCCTTGTAGGACTTTGCTGGCCAACTCTCAACTGTGATGCGACAGACTATGCATGGACTTGCGATGTTTTTCAAAGAGCTGGGAAGCCATCGTGGAGGGATGAGATGCCATTAGTACCTTAGGTGACACTGAAACCATTTGATAAATGGGAAGTGGATTTTGTGGAACCAATAAACCCACTAGGAAAGAGAAACGGTGCACAATATATCATCACATTGACGTATTATTTAACATTATGGGAAGAGGCCACACTAGTTGTAGATTGCACCACTGTGACAGCAACAAGGTTTCTATTTGACAACGTTGTTACTCATTTTGGTTGTATAAATATCTAGATGAGAGATTAGGGGATTCATTTCATCAATCACACCGTCAGTGCACTGACATAATAATCCCAGATACAACACAAGAAGAGTACCCCTTATCATCCATAAGCAAATGGGACAGTTGAAGCATTCAATAACATGTTGGAGCATGCACTGACAAATATTTTCAATGAAAACCATGATGACTAGGATTTTAATATTCAGATAGTCTTATGGGTGTATCACACTACATGCAAAAGGTTGACACGCTAGACACCATTCAAGTTGGTGTATGGGGAGGAGGTAGTCATGCAAATGGAGTATATTTTTACAAGTTTGCGCATTGAAACTACGACAAGGATGGGTGACAAAGGAGAATCGGAAGAACTCCTAACTCAATTAGTGAAACTAGAGGAAGACCACATGGTTTCAGGACTTCGTTAGCATGTTGGGAAAGGCCAATGAGAAGCTTGGAACTATCACCACATTGAAAACAAGCACTTTCAACAAGGAGACCTTGTGTCGCTATATGACAGTAAGTTCGACAAGCATCCAAGTAAGTTGCAAACGCATTGGTTGGGTCCTTATGTCATCAATTTCATTACTGAAGGAGGAGCAGTCCAGTTGCAACAGTTAGATGGTGCGATGCTGCCTAAATTTGGGAATGTAAACCAACTGAAGCCCTATAGGATGATCTCGGTGCTAAGCAATGCTTAAGGCATTCGACAAATGAAAAAAACATCTTTGGTTTTTGCATGAGATGGTACTTAGGAGGATGGTGCACTAAACGCAAGCATATGTGTTGAAGTCACAGTTAGTGAGCCATGTCATGATGTTCGTAGGGATGTGATAGAGTCAAATCAGTAGTAAATGCAGTAGTTAAACTAGTTATTTGGTGACACGCTTGGTGAGACACGCATTAATGGCGAATCCAACAATTAGATTTGGAATATCGACGGCAGATTTAGGCGATGAATGAAGGATTTGGTTGTCATGATTAAGAAATCATTCACACAGTCAATTTGGTGCTATAAGAGTTGGAAGGCCATGGTTCAAAATCACCATTGTGAAGATTGAGTTGTTAAAGTTGGTGTAGAGTTGTGAAGGTTGCATTGTAGAGTTGAGTTATAGATTAGAGTGAGGTTAAGGTGTAGTGTGGAGAATTTGTTAAGCCATTTTGACGAATGTTGAGTGAGCCCATAATGGTAGATATTTCCAGTGGAAGAGATTCACTAGTTGTCAGGGTGACTATTGAGTAGGAAACAACGAACATGCTGGTGGGCTCATCACTGATCCCTAAGAAGAAGAGGGCATCTCATCAGCCCAAGTACCCTTCACAGAAGAAGCAGATGACAAGAAATTATGTGTGGGTAAAGGAAGACGCTGTAGAGAAGCTGGGACCATTGAAATCAAGAGTTGAGGACTCCTCGACCAGGATTAGGGTGTCCTTTGTAGACATCCCCATATATGTTCCTCCATGTATACTTGGTGCCAAGCCATGCAAGCCGATGAAGAACCAAAGGTATCAGGTCAAGATGTCAGCAATACCACAAGGAATGAAATGCACAGTTGACATCGTTCCCTACATCATAAAGATGAAGTATGAAGATCACAATCTACTGGAATCGACTGAGATAACAATGGATCCATTCATACCAAATACAGGGGCAGAAAATGGCCCAATAGCATGCACTCTGCATGATTGGGTGCGAGGATTGGAGAGGTCAAGGATTTTAAGCCTAATCAATATGTCACATTTTGCAAGGTTGGTGTAAGTGAATGCATGTTCAAACAACTGCTGGAATTTTTTCATGGTGGCTACATATGGCTTGAATGATGGGTACCCGTCACTCACAAGTTGATTTTGAAAATCATGGGGTTTCCCATGCAAGGCCCTGATCCATCACAGTACTTTTGTGACAAGGATAATGATAAAACACTGGTTGCAAATTTGAAGAAGAATTTTGGGATGCATCGTGATAAAGGAGCATATGTGGTAGATATGATTAATGAACAGGCTGTGTGTACTACAAAAAAATTATGGACATGAAGGTGGTGAGGAAGAATTGACCCAATTAGTGCACTTACGGGTGCATCACGTGTGTTGAGCAGTGTGCCCAGGGTGTCTAGATGAACTGGTCTTTGTTTTTGCTGAACTAGTTGACGGAAGATGCGGTAGTAGTACAGGAAGGGAAGTTACTGTTCACTTATAGACAGTTGATCATTTTGATTGCACTAGTCTCTTGGATGGAGCCCAAGGACTACCAGGGCATGGATGTTGATGTCGCTAAAGTATGCAAAGGGGAAAGGTATCAGAATCTATGGTAAGTCAAAGAATTTGAATGTTTAAAGGACTACTCAACACAATTTTGGTTGTATTGGGATGTGTTTCTAGCTACAACCATGAAGATCTTGTGCTTAAAAGAAGAAGCAGTGGTAAAATATCGACGGGTTTTCTGGTTTGCAATGGCACCACATGTGCATTCACGTACATGTGCAAAGATACCCAGACAAAAAGTGGTTGGACACACACAATAATCTTATTGATGTAGATCTAAATTCCATCATGGATGACTAGCCTCTGGCATGGAGAGAACCAGTCAGTGAGGATGAAGTGTTAGGAATCGCGACGGGTCCACTAGATGATGTTCTGGTGGATGCTTTTCCTGACCAACAGAGTGAGAGAGTCTAATGAAGCATCATCAAGAACCTAAATGGATTTAGAAATGGATCAGAGTTTTGAGGAATCCAAAACAAAGAAAAGACAGGAGAAGGGTGAGACCACCAGCACAACATGAGTGATAGAGAAGAAAGTGAGTTGTATCATCACGACCATCGCAACAGAAACAAATGCGAGTGACGCACAGTTGAAGAAATAAGATACTAAAGTCTTTGAATAGGTAAACAATTGACTGAGTTCTTTAGTTGATGAAATTTTGCAAAGGATGAATGAAGAATACATTTTGGATAAGGATAGAGAGATAATCGTAGGGAAGTGAGTCTGGATTGTATAAAATATGCCACACGTGATCGAGAATAACAGTGAGGATGTTGACGCTTCACTCCAGTGTTTTAGGAGCTCTCATTGGATTTATCAACTTAAACATTGATACAATTGTAGAGGTTTGCGTGTCAACATATGGTCAACCAAGAATAGATCATCGACGATCACCTCTTGAAGTCATATGAGCAAGAAGAAGCAACAAAAACATAGATTGAAAATTTGAAGAAGGTGCAGGATAGGCTCATTGTCGAAAATGGTGCAACTGTGGGATGATAGGGAAAGGTTGGAAAAAATTATTTCTAACACTTATCAAGAAGTCCCATCTATGGTGAAGGACTTGGATGTGGCAGCCAAAGCACAAAAGTTAGGCGAAGTCATTGCAGGTTTTAAGAAATACATAAAGGATTTGAAGGTACTTCTGAACTCGAGTACGCTACCAAAGGTAGTTGATGAGCAGAAAAGTTCCATCTAAGATACAACGACGCAACTCGAAGAAAGGGAAAAATAAGCTAAGATGGTTAAAGATGAAACAACACAATTTTAGGAAAGTGTGGTCTAGGACGAGTAGGTGGAGCAGCTAAACACACAACTATGGGAAGCTGAAGGTCAGTTGGATGCACTAAGAATGTCGCTCCGAGCAATGAATATGGTAGTGCGGGTGGATAAAGTGGCAGAGCTAAAGCCTCTGCAAAAACACGTCACCAAGGTAAGGGAATGACAACAATGTCGAATAATGCAGCTAGAATAATTTTAGGATATTAGCGAGCAACTGGCACTAAAGGCAGTCAATGCACTTCAGGTAGTGCAGGACATTTGTAAGGAAGTCATCACTAAGATCGTAGATCATCCATCTCGGCAGGATGTTGCATATTGTACAGACATAAACAATAGGGAGAAGCTTTAGGTGGATGAATTAAAGCAGAGTACACTACTTCCAGTTGACATGACTTGAGGGCGAGCAACAAGATTTTGTTGGGGTCTTGTTGGCAGACATTTTTTAGGATGATTAGTTGTGAAACACAGAGGATGATGTGCAAGGTCAAAGTTGATGCACAAGGTGGAAGATGGCGCATAAGAAAGATTCTCCATATTTTGTATATTTTTGTCATTATTTTGTAGATTTTGGTCCAAGTAGTTAGGAATTTGATCTAAGTGGACCATGATGTAAATGTGCAAGACAATAAATAGATCTAGGATTGTAAATGTTGAATCATCTTTCATCTTTCATGTTTTATCTTTCAAATTCCATCTTTGATCCTTTTACACACTTGAAGAGCACATATGTGATATATCTTGGATGTGAGATATAAATTGTGGAAGTATTTTGAGAACCTGTAGTTTTGATGCAAAAATAATATCACATGATGGAGATTTGATGGAAGCATCATGTCTTTTGTATCTTTCTATTTTCATGTTTTCTTGCGATGCGATATGAATGGATTAATACTGCAATACGATGTTTCCCTCTGAATAGTGCAATGCTTTTATGTCTTAATTCATGTTATGACGGTAGATTGATTCCATTGCCGCGATCTGAATATGTTGATGCGATCTGATAAATGATGATATGAGTTTATAATAAATGAACCAATGCTTGAATATGTGAAGTAATGTTGTGGTAGTGAACAATAGATGCAAAAACCCTCCCTCTTACTGTGGAAACCTAGTTCCGACAACTCTCCCTTGAACATCTCGAGTGAGACCTCATCTACTCCACAGAAGTTGTTTGATAGGGTAAAACCTGTCTGGGTTGGTGCTCGGGAGATCGCTGAAGAGTGAACCCCTGTTGATAGATATGTGTCAACAATATTGTATTTTTTCCACTCCAGAATTTGTTTCTCAAATATTTATGCCCCATCAAAAATCATAGATTTAATATCAAAGATGTTTTTTGTTTTACTAATTATAAAATGGAAGAAGTAAAACAATAAAGATACTTACAAAATCCACAACTAAATTTTGATACGCCAACATATACTCATGACCCTTTCTTAACCCAATGTCAATCAATTCTTCTGATGACTCCTCTTTGTATGTTAACACCTATCTCAAGACATCCAAGGATTGCTATTAAAAACAAAAAGATGACTATACATATTGCAAATCACAACCACTAGGAAATCTTAATTTCTTATAAGGAAATCACAAATACTCACAAATCTTATTATCAACCCTTTTTGTCCTTGGAATCGTGTATTTTCTTTTATACAACAAAAAAATTGAAAATTAATATTTAATGTTGAGTTAATTAATGAGATATACATAATACTAAAATTATTAATTTTATACATTTGAAGCACGTTGATGTTGATATGGATCCTCCTTCAAATCAATTATGGCTAGTTACTTGACCATCTCCTTATACACTTCATTAGACATCCCTACTAGCAAATTTCACATATCACCTTGTTCTTCCTTTGGGATTGTAACATCCTCACTGCTACTCCTATTTTTTCAGTATCAAAAAACACAAGGTAAATGTAAATTTGCAACTTTTTGATGAGAAGCTCAAGGTTAGTAAAATCACTATAAGTGTTATTGATGTTAAATTTTCTTGATAGATAATATTCGTATCCTATGTTTGGCAAGAGTACTAATAGATCTCTGTATTATTCCTAAAATTAACTAAGGGAAATATATGCTTTTTATTGAAAATATTAATTAGTAATCCTAACCATTGACAATATCATTAAATATTGGAATTATGGGTATTGTTAAATGATTATGAATAAGATAAGATTATTTTCATTATTTGTCGAATGTTTAAGGGATAAAAAAAGTTGGGGAAATTATTATTAAAATTTCCTATTATAAAATAAAATGTAGTCACAATCAAGGAAAATGCATTCCTTGTGTAAACCCCCCCCCCCCAAAAAAAAGAGAAAGTTGTTAATTTTTAAGGAACGAAACCAATATCTTGGAAGGATATATTTACACCAACCAAATTGGACTACGGTTAGGGTAACTGTTTTATCGAAGGACACATTTTTTTACGTTATGAACTTGAGAAGGAGAACAATTGGCTATTATCAATACGGAGTTAAAGTGTGATGAAAAAACCATAGTTTTTAGGGTTTCTTGTAACCAAAACGTAATTCCATGTCCATTTCTTCAATAGGAACATTGTGTTGAAAAATGAGAGTGGCATTGGAGAAGGACTTGACCGTGGCCTCATCGCTTAACCTAAATTCAAGGGAAGTAGCTTGCCATACCCTTTCCATTTTTTAAAAGTGAGCATACATATGCGTTGAAGGAAAAACTCGATGTCTGAGAAGATAAGGGGACACATTCTAGTGATTAGGGAGGAAATTCAATTTTTGTATCACTTGCTTTTTTCTTGGATGATCGAGAGGAGGTTTATAACATTCATGGTCTCCATCCTTTTAAGAGTAGTTGCATATTTGTGAAGAGAGGCATCCATTCTTTTGGTTACATGCAAAGTATGTTCTTAGAGACCTAAAATGGTATGCCCAGTAATTAGGAATTCATTCTACTGGGGATATGAACCTTAAGTCTCTCACCTACCTTTATATTTACAATTCTATAATTACTTTGAGATATAGCTAGAAGGATGGTCTTTGAATGTGGAATAAGGAATGACCTCTTGGAAAAAGGGTAAAAACCCTCTATGAATTTATGTATAAAGTCTGGGATTCAATTGTTTCGAAGAATAAGTTAGTATACCACATATTTTATGTTAGTGAACACATTTTTCTTAAGGAGAGAGGATTATTTCCTCATTGGAATGATGTTGATCGTACTCCCTTTCGTGTCTTAAATGAGTAACATTTATATTTCCTTTTTATTATCATCTGCCTGTGCAGAGAAGAACAAACTAGGTAGCAACGTATGAATAGGACTCGAGGGCCTCGCAAGGGCAATAGAAGTTGGACAATTCTATTTCTTTAAATATGTTTGTTAAAATATTAAGTAGAAGTAATCTTGTTGGTAGATACAATAAAGTTGTATCCCTCTTAAAACTACTCAATTTTCATTGAAACACTTGCCCTTAAGTAAATGTCACGCAGAAATTTGAAGGGCATGCTCCTCTTTTGATTATTGTAACTTTTGTTTAATTAATTATTATGGGATGTGTCCCTTCATTTGTTTTAAATGAGAAGAAAAACTTAAGGTTTATATCCCCAGTAGAATGAATTCCTAACTTTTGAATATTATCTTTTGTTGATCAAAGAATCTAAATTGTTGGCTAATGACTACATCTATATAAATATTTTAATCAAGAGGGGATGGAAGCTTAGTAAGTTTTGTAGTCTTTTATAATTCTCATTTGGAATAGTTAAGTTAAAAGGTTTGAATTATACTAGATGGGATTCTCCATGATTGTAGTAGGGATTTCGCCCTAGCTACAGGAAGGAACGACTACCTTCTATCTATAGGACAGAAGGGTAGGGTTCCTGTGGGTGAAAGAAAAACTACAAAGAAACGTTAGGTTTGAGCCATGGAAACCCTGCAGGAAATGGTTAGAAAACAAGAGAGATAACTTCAGGCAATCAAAGGAGAACCTACAACAAATTATGAATAAATAAACCTGCAAACAAAATAAGTTCAAAAACTAAAATAAAAATGAAAGAAACATGGTTATACCTTCAGTCTTGGTGGAAATGGGCCACCATGCCCTAGCTTTGGAAGCACCTCTCTCTATGGGATGGATTCTTGTCTTGTGGAGCAATGGAGGAGAGGGGGTGAATGACTCGAGAGGAAAAAGGTCTCAAGGCACTCACATGGAAATCATAATGATAGGGATAGAAGGATTGTTTTGAGAGTGACGCCCACACCTCTATTTATAGTTTTTTCAAGATATTTTAGGGTTTTAAGCCCTTGGTCATGACTTTAGCCCCTTTTTTGAGCTTTAAGCCCCTTTCTCCCAATTCTTAGCTCCTTTGGGGATTTTAAGCCCCTTTGAGGGGTTTTAGCTCCTTTTTGGAGGTTTTAGCCCCTATGAGAGCTATTTTGGCTCTTTTTAGGGGTTTTAAGCCCTTTTCATGTTTTTGAGCCTTTGTAAGGGTGTGGGGGTCAAATGAGGGTAGTGTAATGGATGTCTTTAGGTGGTGTAGGTCATGTAGAGATTACTGAGGTATTTTTTGGGTTAACAGATTGCCCCCTGATGTGTGAGGGTAGGAGCTCATCATATGGCTGATGAACATCATAGGATATTCTAGGGAGAGGTGGTGCTTCCTGGGCTGGGGCATGGTGGATTTTGGTTTTTGTATTAATATGGTTCCCATCAATGGGTGATATACAAATAATGTGTGACATGTATATGGACAAGGCGGGCATCCCCATGCTCGTAATGATGTCAAAATAATAATGTGATCTAAGCTCCATAATGCAAGAGCCGATCATGTACAACTGATGATACATAGTGGTTTCCTCAAGAAGAGGATGAATACAATACCGATCTGAAGAACTACTACATTGGACACATGGAATTGTCATGGAATGCTATATATTCATGACTAATAGTATGCTGGATCTAGAATGATACATAGTTGTAAGGACCTACTGATAGAGAGTCAGAGTTTCTGTGGTACCAACACGGGGCCTTCACTTAGTGAACATCTCACATAGCACGTGCGATCGTGGGATATTAAATAATACCCTTAATTTCCATAGATATTGACCCAAACTCTTTTTGTTGAAACCCCCTCCCAATACTTCAAAACCTCCTCCCCACCCCCTTTTATACCCCAATCCTTATAAACCACCCTACCCACCCCCACATTAAATCCCTCATTGCCCCCAATACCTGCAATATATTGGTTCAATTTTTAATCATTTGAAAACCCACAATATGAACTAACGTGATAGGATATTGGTAAACAAGTGAAGCCCCCATGGGTACCAATATGCTGCATCAATCATGAATCTATATGGAAGCACTACTGGGGCTTCTAAACACTGTCTCCAATGCAACCCAAAAATCATAAGGGACATGAACCTGTTTGGGTCCCTCAAATAGACTCATCAATGTGCTAGAGCCAGGTGACATCCGGGGTCTTCGACCAATACTTCATTGACCAATACCCTATATGAATCTCAACGGTGTGATGATGTAGCTACAGTCGAGCACGTGAGACACAACCATCCTGAGAGGCACTGACGAATCCTCTCAAGTGGTCCAAGGAACTAATCGGTGAGGTTAATGAAACCAGGATATGGGGACCTCTGGGTCTATCATCTGGAATATGTGTGTTGTCGTCGACAAAGGGAGACCTGCAACTTGCCAAGGAAATGTTGTTTCCTTGATCAGAAGCGCAAGGGAGATAATCGAAAGATATGAGACAATCTGACAACTAACCAACTGAATGGGGGGGGAGGTGGAACAGGGGCAAGGAATCGTGGAGGACTCAACTTCCTTTGTTTAGAGTATGATGGTAGGGAGAACCAAGAAACAAATGAAACTAACTCATGGGAAAGGGATCATATCTGTAATACCAGGAATGTAACTGCAGATGGGAAATACTTGGGGGAGATAGACAATTTTGGTATTGATGGGGTCCAAGGAAGACACATCACAGAATAATATGAACAAAGGAGACCCAAAGTGGGAGTGCTGCCGAACTATTATATGTGGGGTAGTGTCTAGAGACACCATTGTGGTATGATCTTATGGATTTTTGGCAAGCCTGAGAAAGTAAATGCTCGATGGTGCTCTCAATTTCAGAGATTCTGAAAGCATGAAGAAGACTCCAGTGGGGTCTCTTTTTCATTGAAAGTCTCCTATGCCTGAAAAAGGTTAAAAGTGTACATAGGAGAGATTGCCCATTCTAACACCTCGGTTTTGACCCCATTGCATTAAAACATACATGATGTATATATTGTAATGAATCATGGTGTGGAGCTAAAGGAAAAAGCCCCGCCATCGATTTAATTGTGTTATGTTTCGGTGAACGGAATCATTGTCGATGGTCTATGATGGTATATGGAATATATTAAGTTTTGCCATCATGCAAATATGCATCTTTAATTAAAATGAACCCCAACCAGCTATGTTCGTGGAAACTAAATTGAGAAGGGGCATCATTCTCATAAGGATAAGGGTGGGGGATGTCAAACCTTGGGCTATGGGGGGGTAAAATCCATGTGTCACCACCCTGTTTGATTTGCCAATATTTCCTTGTATTATCCAACTACCACTTTAATGTTTTGCTGTGCTAGTTGGGGTAGTTATGGCTGGGAGTGGAGTGTGGCAGCACTGTCAGTCCTTGCCCACACCCACACTCCACCAGCAAGTTGACCTCACGTTGGCAAGCAAAAAAAACGACCACAGCCATCACTCCATGCGGACTCTCCACCCTCTCCACTACGCCATTATTTCCCTAGTCTGTTCATCCTCACGTAGGGATAGTAGTCTGATGATTCCCATGCAAAAGCTCCTTTTTTGGGTGTGGTCTCACGCATCCAGGAGGAGGGAGGCATTTCGGATGTCATTCATGATTCCATAGAGTGGTATCTAGTATGTTTTCCATCCGAATTCTAGAGTTTTGATGTAAATTTCCCTCACGCACAGGTCGGGAGTCTGTATTTTCTTCCCCAGTGGGGTCTATGTTGTTCTGTGAGTCATTTTGGCCAAGATAGGGCCAAGAACGGCTCAGTAGTTGTTTTTCTTAACCAAGCTGTGAATCACTTGTGTGACTGCGTGTATGCAGTGGTTGGTCTTTGGACTGTGTTGGGAGTAGGGATGGGGGATTTGTTTGATTGATAAACCTGGTGTGTTTGGAAACCACATAGACAGAAATAGAGGGCTGCTTTCTTCTCCACAACCCCTGAATAGCACTAGAAGGGAATTCAGGGCCTAAGGGACTATGTAGCAAAGAAGGGACTGATTCCTTGAGTTGGGTGTGTGTGGGTGTCTTAGAAGTCAGGCTAGTTCTGGTGTAGGTGTTCCTAGCTCTGTAATGGGCTCACCAACTTAGCATTTGGCCTTTCCCAGCTTTTTGATGGCCTGATAAACCTAACCATGTTGGCTTGGCTGTCTTGTTGATGGCATGATAAACCCAACTGTGTTGGCTTGGTTGTGTTTTGTGTATCCTTGGCTATGTGTAAGCCTACTTGTTCCTTATTCCTTGGGGAATCATGCCCAGCTCGGGGGTGGCAGCATTGCCGAGAGATTTAGGAGCATGCTAGCCTATGGTTGGGTGGAAGGTTGTAGCGACGTAGCTGGTTGTGGAACGAGTTCTTCATAAGATAAGTAATCTTGTCTATTTTACTCCTGCAACCATTTTACTGTTAATGAATATGTTAAACATGTTGAATGCTTGTATGAATGTATGTTTCTTCCGCTGTGTATGATAAATAATTGTATCTATGTATGTTCTACTTCAATGCATTTTGTTTCAACATTTTATGAATGCACATGTTCATGGGGCTGGTTGCCCAGATGGTTAAGGCCATGGTAGCATCCTCTTCGCCGATCAGAGGGTTGGGGACGTTAAAGTGTGGTATTATAGCTTGTAGGTTGCAGTATGGGACTCTATGGGCCATGGAAGACTAGTTAGCAGAGGCATGTTTCCTTCTGCCCAGGAGAAATCGGTGAATGACTAGGAAATTCACAAAATTTATCTAAGTGTCTGAACTATCGGTTCATCAGAAAACTTAGTGGGATGGACTTCCCATGCAGGAGAGAGCTAGGCGGAAACACACTCGATGGAGGATGGTTGGAAGGAAAATTGTGGGAAAATTTTTCTAAGTGTTCGATGGCCATCAACGAAAAATAGATGTTGGGTTCGCCGACACTGTAGAAGGATTTAGCGGTTTGTCAGTCCGTCGTTGCGGTTGCCGTAGGGACTAAAATGCCGATGCAACAGTGTTAGTGGTTCTGATTGCCGACAGTAGGAAAGTTTCAAAATTTGGTTTAAGTGTTGAAATCATTGATGGAAAATAGTGGAAACCGAAGCCGCAGTTGTGGAGGGAATCAGCCGAAGGCTGTCGATATGTTGGAAAAACTTAGTTGTTCGAGGTGCTGATAAGCAGCGGAGGAGTTAGGTGATTTGATTGATGAAATTTAGAAGAATTCTGAGTTGATACATCAATGAAAATTAGCTATTTGGATCGATGGAAGTTAGTGGTTCATGCGCCCGCCATTTTGGAACTCTAGAGCACTAGTCTTCCGACAGGGAAAGGCTCCGACTGTCGATGCCAGTCAAAATCGGTTCACCGATCGAAAAGCATTAGTAGATTGGGCCGCCGATCGGAAGAAGATCGAAGATGGTGTTCCGTCATTGCGGCTGCTGATGGAACTATTTCACCAAAAAAAAGAAGAGAATTGAGTCGATCAAGCGGCGAAAAGGAAGACTTTAAATTTATCTTAGTCCTAGCGTCGTCAGCCATTGGATGAAGTTAGTGGATTGAACGTCTGCCGTTGCAGCTAGCCAGTGAACTATCCTTCCGACAGATAGAGGCTTCAACCACCGATTCTGTAGTGATTAGTACTTTCGATGGTCGATGAGCTACGATGGATGAGGTTAGTGGATTGAATGTCCGCTGTTGTGGCTAGCCAACGAACTATCCTTCCGACAGATAGAGGCTTCAACCGCCAATGCCGTAGAGATTAGTACTTCTGATAGTCGATGAGAAGAAAAATTTGAAAATTTGGTTTAAGTAGAAGGTCATTGGAAAGTTATTGAGGATCAGATTGCCGATCGGGTACGTTAAAGTTTTGAGAATCCGCCATTGTGGCTGCCTAGAAGACTAATTGTCTGACACAATAGCACAGCCAATCGTCGACACAGAGGCGGTAAGTTGCCGTTTGGATTGCCGCGAGGACAGGATGTATAGTGACTTGGATCACCGATGTACAGAGGGTTAGACCTTTCGAGATAGGCTTGCAGCCGCGAAAGACATAGAAGGTTTATGGGCCACCATTGTGGAACCTGAGATGACTAGCCACCTGATGCACAAGACACCCGACCACCGATGCAGCGTATAGGCTGGTTTCATCGCCGATCAGGTTCAGAGAGTTGGATGTGGATATGATACAACAGAAGGAAATAGGTGAACAATCCTTCACGTCGCTAATGCAGATCGAAAGTTTGGAGTTTTTCCCACCGAAATGCCAGAAAATTTATGTGGAAGAGACCCAATGAAGAGAAGGAAACTTTGGGTTTTTCATAAGAATTTCTCAGTAGTTTTTCGAGCACTTTTCGACTGTCTTCAGTCGGTTTTCAACAGATTTCAGCAGACTGTCCATAGTCACAGAGCTGAATATGAAATAGAAAAGAATTCAGTGTTTTAGCATAATTGTTGTTTTATGAATTTTCAGAAGAAAAGGTAAGTAATTTTGATTTATATTAATATTATGCATCTAACGATTTGCTATGAACACATTTGCAGAACTTTAGATAACTTCCAAAGGTAGTACTCCAGAAAGAGTAGTGTGGTAAAGCCAAAGGTGGTTTAGTCATGAGAACCCATGATGGGTATGATGCTTGGGATTCTTACGAGCGAGCAAAAGATGCCATGGGAGAAAATGTTCGTAATGGAGATGATGACATAGAGTCTAATGGAGGGAGATTCCAGGGGACACCGTCCGAGGTTGTAGCCACCACGAGAAGCTTGGTTAAAGCCCAGGAAAAGTAGCATCAGTTGAATGCTTCCATATTGCAGAGTTTGATAGATTTACCAAAAAAGATAGATTATGGACGAGGTACATCAAGACCAGAAGGCAGTAAGAGTAGCACTAGGAGAAGGAGAAGGAATTCTAGTGGATCATCTGATTCTAAAGTATCCAGCGGGGATACAAGTTCATCTCCTCATAAGAAAAGAAGAAGGCACCATAGGGATCGCTCTCGATATGAATTTAGGAAAGCTAAACCTCCTACATTTGATGGTGAGGTAAATACTGGACAAGAGGCTGAAGCTTGGCTTCTTGGGATAAAGAAGTACTTTCAATTGCATGACTATTCGGGAAACATGAAGGCAAGAGTTTACATATTCAATTTGAATGGAAGAGCATCCATTTGGTGGGAACACTTCAAGCAAGTAAAGAGGATCAGTGAAAGGAGACTTAAGTGGAAACAGTTCAAGAAGTATTTCAAGCAGAAATACCTCTCTGACAGGTATTATGATGACAAGATTAAGGAGTTCCATGAGTTGAGATTAGGATAGCAGACCATGGAAGAATATGCAAATAAGTTTTTGGAGCTATTGAGCTATGTCTGGTACATCAGAGATGAAAAAGTGAAGGTCCAGTGTTTTTTGAGTGGATTACCTCAGTCTTACAAAGATAGAATCGAGTTTTATGAACCTAGAACTCTTGAGGAAGCAATAAGGAAGGATACGTATTGCTATGAGCAAAGAAAAGATAAGTTGGATTACCATAAGGCATGGAAGGAAAAGAAGAGTGAGAAGTCTGACCAAAGAAAGAAAGGTTTCAAACCTTCTAACATCAGGAGTCAGCAGAAGCAGCCATCCCAAGCTGTGAGTAAGCCAGTTGGAGTGACAGGTGTTACGGAGAGAAATTCCTATGGCTTGGGGTACCACAACAGACAGCTAGACTCTAGAAATCAATCTTTCCCAATATGCAATAGAAATAAAATGTCTAACACTAAAGGATCGAACCTCTTACCTTATTCTAGATGGTTGAAGTAGATCCCCGTTGAGCTTTCCAATCTTCAGCTTGAATTGTTATAGCACGTCCTCAACAACAAGTAAACAATACAAGCATACTATATTTCATGGTGTTAGATGTATTCTAGCATATATATATACAATAATGTAAAAGCATTTGACATATTCCAATGGATACAATATTCATTCAAATACACATTACTGGACAGGAAAATATATTTCTATTAATATGAATCAGAGATTACAAGTGACAACCTCTAATGGCATGTCTGCGAACTGGAGAAACTAAATACTCCACTTGGGCCTCCACCACCTCAATCCTCCATCACTCCAATAGAAAGCTTACTAGCAAAAGGAAAGCTTGGGAAGAACACAACAGTGCTCCAAGGGACAAAGGGATGCAGACTCAAGCATAAGTTCTGGCAACAATGGACTATAGTTTCGTTACTCTCAATTCTCTCTTATGCTTTCAATGTCTCAAGGGTTCCTTATATATCTTTTCAAAGTGATACTGAAAGGTCAAATTCGTGCGATCTCAAGGCATATGGAAGGCTAGGAGTCATATGAGTCGGATCCAAGTCAAGGAATGCTCCAAAAGGTTTTGGATTATGTACACATCCCGATGTACGCAACTATAGAGGGAATATCCGCGTATGTACATGGTTATCGGGGAAAAATCCGCGTATATCACTTTTCTAATGTTTTTAGGGATGGTCAAGGATACATCAAAAGACAAAAAGTGGTCCATAGGGGCTAATGAGTCTGCAGCGGGACAGGGGAAGGCCATACAATGTGTGATTCACCTAGTGTGGTGAAATCCGCTATAACAGATGCCCCCTAATGTATGAGATCAGAGGGGTTATATGATGGCCGAAATACATTATAAGTCCATCCCATAAGTGAAGTGATGAAGGTACCCAAATGGAAGACCAGCCACCCAATCAGCATAATACCATAATACAACTCCGCATATAACTGCAAATACATATAGCAGTCCCGGATACATAAGAGTACAATGGCCATGAATAGGCATGAAACATGATAACACATATGTGGTCATCGCCACGTACAATATACATAGATCAGAATCTCCATGATGAAGATATACAAAGGACCATGATCTCCACAAAGGCTGAAGATATATAACAGATCAAGATATCCATAGTGGATGGAAATGTTTGACATATACTGGAACAAGTCATGAGAGCTGAAATCTCATGAACACTGGCACGATCAAGGAGGTAGCATATAGTGGATGCCACAAATTTGGAAGGTATTCTACACACACTGCTACGAGTACATGTCCTACTATGCGAATAGAGGTGTCGAGGTTGAACATAGTAGTCCATCGTCTGATTACCAGTCATTGATATATACCGTTAACAGACGCGAGATCACCCACCAATAATGAAAATGGGAATCAAGGTACTAGAGTGCAAACTAACAAGTGTGAATAAATGTGTTGAGGTCGAACACTTGAGAGAATCCATCGATCAGGGGACATTGATGTATTCCCAAAACTGTCGATGGCGAGAGAACCTGCCACTGATGACTGCAAGTCTCAAGACACTCAAAAATGACTCTAGATTCCAATCCCAGAATAAATGATATGAAGTCGATGGGATGAAATCCGTTGGAAGGAGGGAATTAGGGCATCCCCCATCATCCAACACAAGGTACTCAGCAAGGCTGTATAATGTGGAAGGATTCGATCATAAGGTGCACGAACCAGTAACTGTACCAGGAATGGCCGACATGCAAAGTCAAGATAACTGAGGAATGGTCGACTCAGGTTTCAACTTCCTTCGAACAAGAGCATAACGGTGTATGGTGACTGAATGAAGGCAGCATAGACTCGATATACAAACTGGGACATCTCTATGACACAGGAGGCATCAATAGAGGCTCCATAGGGACTGGAAGCTTAACCAGTTGGTGGAGATAAAAATCAGATAACGAGTACAGCTCCTAAGTCAAACTATAACCCAACCAATGGATGTGATATACAGTGCTCTGTTCGAAGGCGACATGACTCGACAGCTGCCAAAGATAATTGTTGGGGCGCATACTCCATATGGGGTAACTCCGCGGTTAGTTAGGAAATTTGTAAGTGGAGCTATGGGTCAAAATAGTCTTAGGGGTGTCAGGGTAAGTCAAAACCCTCCCTTTTTTGTAAT
>LPNX010213765.1:2613-16911 GCA_001517045.1 Pseudotsuga menziesii
CATGATGTTTGCATCTTATTTGAGTCTGTTGTAAGTTCGCTTTATGTACGCACTATGGTGATGATCACCAGCTTCTGCGCTCACCCAACTCCTGAACCTTCATGATTGGCTTTACATTCACTTGGCTGGATGGAACACAATGCCACATTTATATTACTTTCAACCAGGTGAAACAAGCCACACCGATAGTCATTATGCGAGCCTATGGCCGAATGCTTATCAAATTATTACCTCTAGTGAGTAGAAGAGCTGGTTATCTTAAAGATGGTTCGTTGTTACTTCAAGACTAGAAGCCAAAGGTAATATACTTACAATCGCACACAAAATAGTTTGTATAGTCGAGTAAGTTGTACTTTAGATTTCGAGCATTTATAGTTCTTACTTCTGCTTATGGGAATATCCGACCCTTGGATCCACACCTTGAAAGTAGGAAAACCTTCCCTCGTGGAAAGAGACAAAAGTGATTAACTAAAGGACAGGTAAAATTTATTAGTCCTGCTCTGGGAATTATGGTTTTACTAGTCGGCGATTCATAATGAAATCCTTGGCATGAGGATGTATATTTTTCTATTTCTATTTGTAAGAGACTTTAAGAAAATGTAAAATAACTGCGCTACAAAAGTGCCGCAGAATGTATGCTTCCTTCATTGGTTACATAATAAAGAAAATGAATTTGGTGGACATAACGCTGAGATAGGGTGAACCACATATATGGGTGTCTTCGCTTGTGTACCTTGCATTTTTTATTATATTGTATGTCATTTTATGAAGGTTTTATTGTAGGTATCATTCACTTAATGCATGAGTTTAATTCCAAGATGATAATGAAGGAGTATTCCAATATATTCTCTTATGATAGATTTATCCTTGTTGAATGGTTACTTTACTAAGCGTAAATAATCGGTATATGTTTATGTTGTTGACAAGTTTTTGCTGCAAGGATGTAAGGACAATATGATAAGGGCTTAAAATTATGGCATTGTGTCATAATCAGCTGTGCAATACATATATGTAGGTTTATTGGGTAGAATTAACACGGAGTATGAATAGTTTTTATATTGAAAGGATTCCTTGGGGATTTTTATATCCTAGATTAGGGTGTATCCGAAATATGCTTAACATGTCGTAAGGAAATGGTAATAAAAATAAAAGAGAAAATTATTAAGGTGAAATTTTTACCCCAAACTTTCTAACAACTCACTTTGGAGAGTTTTAGGTACGCCACAGAAGTTTTGAGGAATCATTTTCTAGAATCTACATATCCAAAAGCTTCTAGAGACCATGGTATAGCGATATGACCTATAAATACATCATTTGTCTATTTAATTTCTACCTTACATCGTTGATTTTGAAAGTTGATTAGTGAATTCGTGTGATGGACAGTGTTATGAAACCATGATTACTCGGGGAACGTGTTAGCTCAACTGAAGCCAATATCATCGATGGCAACGTGAAAGATCCTCCATTATCAGGTACACCATTTTCCCACCTCGCCTTCAGCAAGGTGGAGGTAGTGCATATCTTTTGTTCGTGGACACAAGCCCATTTGATGATGACTATTGGAAGCCAAGTAAAAATACATATGACTAGAGAGGAGTTCTCCCTTGAGAGAAGTATATGAATCAACAATTACAGGTATTGCATACCATAGATAGCAATAAACATTGACTCATAAAACTAGGATTTTAATTATGGTGGACAGTGGATAGATGGAAAAGGTTTTAAAGTGGTAACCCTACAGGATCTTTTAGTGGATTTTGAGACATCAACTGCAACATGGAAAATAGTGATTGGGAATCATACAATTAGAAGGGTTGGATCACATGGAGACACAAAGGAAATGATTCAACATCTATTTCCCATTATTGATGTAAATTAATTGCGTCGAGAGGCGCTCTACAGCCCAGTATGGGGGAGATCATGTAATGTGATGTAACGTTACTAACGTTTGTAACATGTCGGCAAAAAAAATAGTGATAGTGAATATTATGGGATAGATCTTGTAACGTGATGTAACATTAGTAACATTTGTAACATGTCAGCAAAAAATAATAGTGATAGTGAATATTATGGGAGAGATTTTGCAACACAAAATAAAAAATAATATCACTTTATTAAAGTTATTTTTATTAATAAAAAAAAATTTTCTAATAGGCCAAAATAAATGTCGGCCAAAAAAAATCTAATATGGGGGAGACTTTGTAATCTTCCTACCTAACAAAACAATAAAAAATAAAAATTTAATTATCTGTTAAAAAAATATGTGGGTCAAGAAAAAAACACAAAATTGAATTATCCGCAAAAAAATGTTGGCCTTGGACATGGTTTTAAAACCATGTGCAAGGCATTCTAAACAACCCATGGTTTTATTGTACATGGGTTAGGAGGCCTTGCACATGGTTTTTAAACCATTTGCAAGGCCTCCTAAACAACATGTAGTTTTATTGTACATGGTTTAGGATGGCCTTGCAAATGGTTTTAAGACCATGTGCAAGGCCTCCTAAACAACCCATGATTGTAGGAGGGCCTTGCATATGGTTTTAAAACCATGTGTGGGGAAATGACGCAATGTTCGTTCCTAACAAAATAAAAAATAATAAAAATTATTATATGTCAGCCTTAAATAATATTAAAAATTAATAATAATAAAATTATATGTGGACCTTAAATAAAAAGATGTGTCTTTTGGTTTGAATCAAATCAATGGATACTTAAGAAGAGGTTTAAACCTTGAGAGATTTGATCCATCTTGACGCTTGATAGAGACTAGGATTTGGATCTATGCTGGTTTGATTTCTAGATGCACACTGTTATTGTTTTTGTGATACATGTTTTTGTGTAACTTAATCAATGGATGTGATGTTTGTTTTGATATATTTTCGATGAAGTCTTATGGAGTGGACCTATATGCGAATGGACATGATCACTGTTTGGAGCATATTAGTAGCGTTAACAGCTAAACTTACAAACTATTACCTAGCAAGAAAATGAGGATTCTATATAATTAAAAACTATCCAATTCTAATAATAAGGGTTATATGTTATAGTTCTCTACAATTTTTTACAAGTGGAGGTGGGTCTATGCAGTCCTAAGTACTTTTACTTTACTTGAATGCATAACATAATATCTTTCCATATATATTAACAATATCATGCGTATACATTTTCTTTATGTAATTTAAACAAATGCTTTTAAGAGCGAGGCCGATCCACTTAAATCAACCATCGTGTAGAAAAAGGGCTAAGACGCTCCACCACTGCGTAGATGAGGGGCCGAGAAGCTCCACCATGCATATACAAGGGGTCGAGAACCCCACCACCACCATGTAGAAAACAAGTCAAGAAAAAAAACCACCATGCAGACAACATGACGCAACATAGGAGGGGACAAGAAGCTCTACCACTACATAGATGAAAGGCTAAATCCTCCACCATAGCACATAAAACCGGTAAAAAAAAACCACATCGAGAAAAACAGGACAAGAAAAAACACCACCACACAAACAACCACCTCGCAACAAGATGCATCGTGTAGCTGAGAACCACCTCAAAACAGTACGCCATAGAGAACCACCTCACAAAAGTATACCATAGAGAACCACCTCACAATAGGAGGCACCAAAGACTACATCACTCTCGCAAACGACAGCAAAGAACCCCCTCACAAACGACAACAGATACTACAACAACAACCTTGCAAACATGAACCACCTCACAAATGACAATAGAGAACCACCTCGCAAATGACAACGGAGGCAAAGAACCGATGAAAAATCACATAGCGTAAACGACAAAATGAAATACAGTTGCATTCGGTTATTACGTATATGACATTTTTTCAGCAGAACAATTGTTTGACTGAAAAATTGTTTCGAACAAACACTTGTTCGACTGAAAAAGTGTTTCAGCCAAACAATTGCTCAACCGAGTAAACATTTGGCAGAAAAACTATTTTTCGGACATTATTTTCCTAGCTATCCTTACAGAGAGAATAACGAGCTTCTCCGTAAACTTTAACGTATGGGGGAGCATTGTTTTCAGCCGAAAGTTAGTTACATATTTTATGCCAAAACATAAATTAGTTTAGCCGAAAAACAAAAAATAGTTCGGCTGAAAGAGTTCAAAATATCAATTCTAAAAGCCGATTCTCATGGAATAGACACCCACATTTATGATTTCATTCTATTAGTTGTATACAGTCTAAGTTTTGAGGAATCATTTTGTAGAATTTACACATCCAAAATCTTGCAGATACAATGGTATAGCAGTATGAGCTATAAATACATCATTTGTCTATTTAATTTCTACCTTACATCATTGGTTTTGAAATTTGATTGGTGAATTCCGGTGATGAAAAGTGTTAGGAAACCATGATTACTCGAGGAATGAATTATCTCAACTGAGTCTACATCTGAGAAGCGAAGATCATTGATGGCAATGTGAAAGATCCTCCATTCTCAGGTACACCATTTTCCCACATGGCCTTGAGTCAGGTGGAGGTAGTGCATATATTTTCTTCATAGACACAAGCCCGTTCGTTAATCACTATTGGTAGTGAAGTAAAAATACATATGACTAGAGAGGGGTTCTCCCTCAAGAGAAGAATTTGAATCAACAATTATAGGTATTTCATACCATAGATAGCAATAAACATTGACTTATAAAACTAGGCTTTTAATTATGGTGGATAGTGGACAAATGGAAAAGGTTTCAAAGTAGTAACCCTACAAGATTTGTTAGTGGATTTGGAGACATCGACTGTAACATGGAAAATAGTGATTGGGCATGATACAATTACAAGCATTGGCTCACATGCAGACACAGAGGAAATGTTTCAACATCTATTTCCCATTATTGAAGTAAATTAATTTGATTTCTAGATGCACATTGTTATTGTTTTTGTGATACATGTTTTTGTGTAACTTATTCAATGGATGTGATGTTTGTTTTGATATATTTCCTATGAAGGCTTGTGGAGTGGACCTTTATGTGAATGGACATGATCATTGTTTAGAGCATATTAGTAGCATTAATAGGTGAGCTTACAAAGTGCTACCTAGAAAGAAAATGAGGATTCTATATAATAATAAAATGTTCAATTATGACAATAAGGGTTATATATTACAGTCCTCTATAATTTTTTGCAAGTGGAGGTGGGTCTATGCATTCCTAAGTACTTTTATTTTTACCCGAATGCATAACATAATATCTTTCCATATATATTAACTATATCATTCATATACATTTTCTTTATGTAATTTAAAGGAATGATTTTAAGAGTGAGGCTGATCCACTTAACTCAACCACTATGCAGACGAAGGGCTGAGATGCTCCACCACCATGCAGATGAGGGATCAAGAAGCTCCACCACACACAGACGAGGGGCCAAGAATCTCCACCACCACCGCGCAGAAAACATGTCAAGAAAAGACACCACCATTCAGACAACAACACACACTAGAGGAGGGGTCGAGAAGCTCTACCTTCGTGTAGATTAGAGGTTGTATCCTCCACCACTGTGTAGAAAATGGGCCAACAAAAAACACACCAAGAAAAACAGGCTAAGAAAAAACACCACCATGTAGACAACCACCTCACAACAAAACACACCACCTCCATTAGAGGAAATTTCAACTCAAAATAGGCCTGCTAAGGAAAATTAATAAAATAATAGTTAAACTAATAAAATAATATTTCTGAATTTTGGAGGAAGAAAAGAAAAAGCTACTTTTTTGTTCGTATTTTTGAATTATATCCTTGTGTTTTTACTCAAATTTTGATTGGGAGAGCTCATTGGATGCGGAATAAATTCTTCATCCAACGAGCACCCACTCGCCATACCTTTGATGAGCCCCTCTACCCCAAAAAGAAGAAATACCTGTAAAAATGTGATGATGTTGTCATCATCACATTTTTCAGGTATTTATTATTTTTGGGGTAGCGGGGCCTGTCAAAGTATGTCGAGTGAGTACTCATTGGATGTGGAATTTAATTCTACATCCAACGAGCTCTCCTGATATAAATTTGAGTAAAAACACAAGGGTATATGTCGAAAATACGAACAAAAAAGTAGGTTTTTTTATGATACCTATCCCCAAATTTATATTGAAAAATTGTTTAAGAGGTGCTCCCTTTTTGAATTTTAAAGCATTTTGATTGGTTAATACATAAATACATGGAATTTGTATTATTTTTGGAAGGCCCATTTTAAATTGAAATTTGTTCTAATGGCAATAGGACGTAGCAGAGAACCACCACACAACATGAAGCATCAGAGAACCACCTCGCAATAAGAGGAACAAAGACTACATCACTCTCACAAATGACAACAGAGAACCCACTCACAAATGAGATCAAAGACTACAACAACAACCTTGCAAACTTGAAGCACCTTGAAAACTGCAACAAAGAAACACCTTGCAATAGGAATCACCTCGCAAACAACAATAGACACAAAGAACCGACAAAAAATTACAGAGCGCAAACAACAAAATGAAGTACAGCTACATTCAGTTATTACATATATGATATTTTTTCTACCGAAAAAATGTTTCGGCGAAATAGTTGTTCTATGGAAAAAATGTTTCAGCCAAATAATTGCTCGACTGAAAAGTATTTTCCAGACATTATTTTCCCATTAATCCTTACAAAGCGCATAAGGAGGTTCTCTGTTAATGTTAACGTTCGATGGAGCATTGTTTTCGGCCGAAAGTTAGTTACATATTTTCGGCTGAAAAACGAAAATAGTTCGGTTGAAAGAGTTCAAAATACTGATCCTGAAAGCCGATTCTCACGGAATAGACACCCACATTCATGATTTCATTCTATTAGTTGTATATTCTTAAAATCTTCATTTAGGGAAAAAGTCACAATATTCCACACATATCCATGTCTAGGGCATCAATACCCATACCTAGTGATGCAAAAGTTATAATTCAACTAATATCTCCACTTAGAATCCAATCCTACCCTTGGGAGGTCATGTGCAGTGGTTTAATGTGTCATTTACCCCCTTGATAACTTGAAGTTTTCTTTAGGATTTAAGGAGCAAATTTACTTGAATAACCATGCCAAAATGTTCATGACCAATAACTACTACTCAATACATGTTAATGCCATTTATATTGGCCACTCTATGGTAAAGGATACCCTTAATAGATCATAAGTTCTCGATCCAAGTGTCGTTATAGGCTCTAGATGCCTATAATATTCATGAGATCTATGGCTCTTTGAAACTTAAATATGATAGATTGTTAGATTAGATTATTGAAAGTGTATTTTAATGAATATTCTATAGATATCATATATGATTCTACCTAAATGATTGAAAACATTCATAACTAACATTCCTTATTATTGAAAACATTCCTAAACTGAATTTTGATGAATAATCTACAGATATCATATATTATTTGACCTAAATGATTGAAAACAATCATAACTAGTTCATTCTAAAAGTGCATTTCATTGAACATTCTTTATGATTGAAAACATTCATAAAGTGCATTTTAATGAATATTCAATAGATATCATATATTATTCCACCTAAATTATTGAAAACATTAATAACTAACATTCCTTATGATTGAAAACATTCCTAACTGTGGTTCATTCCAAAAGTGAATTTTTATGAATGCATCATCACCCAAATTTTATGCAAATGCATCATCACCCTCAGCCTCTCTGAATCCATCACTGTAACCCTTAGAAGAACCACTATCCTCTACATTTACACATGTAATCATGTATAATTTAGTATATAAAGACACAAGCATACATATATACATGCAAATTAGTAATTTATTTAAATAAATTATGTGTGTGGGTGTGTGGGTGTGTGTGTGTGTGTGTAAAACATATTACCAATAAAATGTGGTTAGTCTATTGGTCGTTCTCTAAAATGATGACCAAAAGAGGGAAAACGGTCACGAGACGATGAATCAAACAATCGACCAGACACATATTCTTCTCCACTCTCACAAGAAAATCTATTATGTTGTCTCTCTACAAAGAAAAATGCTAACGAAACTTAGTATAATATATGAACAATACTTAAAACAAATAAAATATGCAGGCATACCCAAAAATTTGCATGTGCATAAATTTCAAACACATATCAATGGTGTCTCGATATAATACGCTAAAATATCTAAATGATTCATACCATCTATGAGAGCGAACATTTGAAGGTATTTAAGTAGATGTAGGTGTAGTATTAGGCGTCCTTGTTTCAAATGTTTGTGTATATCTTCGACTCGAATAATGAGTGACCTCCTTATCTCGATCCATCTATACTATATATCTCCTATAAACATCAAAACAAGCATCAATGAACAAATGTAGTTTAGCCCATAGAAAGTTTTTGAGGACAGGGAAAAACAATTGAATATATTTATTGTGTGCCCCCCTTTCTGATGTGAATTTGTGTTGTTCCCATAGTTATCCCCCTTTATTTATCTAGAACAAGTCATTCCTCATCCTGAACAAGTATCACTCTTATTAAGCTCATTTCCATAGTGGCCATGTTTCAGCCTTGAATATATTTATTGAGAACATAATTTTTCAGCCTTGAAAATCTAATATATTGATGGAAATAATGAAGGATGATTAAGTTTTGCAGATGCAAAATTTAGTTAGCATGACTCTAGGATGGGAATGGCCAAAGGTTTGGATGAATATCATTTTATTTTGTTTTTTAGCAAACAAATCCCACTACTGTATGCAACACGTTCTGTCGACAAAGAAATTTGGAGATTCTCTTAATTTTTTGGTAGTTGCAGATTGGGGCAGAAAAGGATATTATAACCAATTTGAAGTGGCCATTCAGGTTTGAATTAAATTTTTAGTTTTTCGTTTTTATATTTATTTTGATGTCAAAGTAACCCACGAATGAATAAATCTAATGAACTAATAATAATAAGATAGTCACATAGTTTGTAAAATATTGGCTTACTTATAATATTTTTTGTGTGACTGAATCCTGTACTAGATGGGAAGAATAGGAGAAACACTTGACATCAATTTCGTCATATCTACTGGTGATAATTTTTATGAGAATGGACTCACTAGCGTATATGATCCAAGTTTTGAGGAATCGTTTTCTAGAATTTACACAGCCAAAAGATTGCATATACGATGGTATAGTGGTATGACCTATAAATACATCATTTGTCTATTTAATTTCTACCTTACATCATTGGTTTTGAAATTTGATTAGTGAATTCTTGTGATGGGAAGTGTTACCAATCCATGATTATTGGGGGAATGCGTTAGCTTAACTGAGTTTGGCTCTGAGAAGCCAACATCATTGATGGCAATGTGAAAGATCCTGCATTCTCAGGTACACCATTTTCCCACATGGCCTTCAGTCACGTGGAGGTAGTACATATATTTTCTTCGTGGACACCCACTATTGGTAGCCAAGTAAAAATACATATGACTAGAGAGGGGTTCTCCCTCGAGAGAAGAATCTAAATCAACAATTACATGTATTTCATACCATATATAGAAATAAACATTGACTTATAAAACTAGGCTTTTAATTATGGTGGATAGTGGAAAGATGGAAAAGGTTTTAAAGTGGTAACCCTATAGGATCTGTTAGTGGCTTTGGAGACATCAACTACAACATGGAAAATAGTGATTGGGCATCATACAATTAGAAGCGTTGGATCACATGGAGACACAGAGGAAATGATTCAACATCTATTTCCCATTACCGAAGTAAATTAATTTGATTTCTAGATGCACACTGTTGCTGTTTTTATGTAACTTATTCAATGGATGTGATGTTTGTTTTGATATATTACCTATGAAGGCTTATGGAGTGGACCTATATGTGAAAGGACATGATCACTGCTTAGAGCATATTAGCAGCATTAAAATGTGAACTTACAAACTGTTACCTGGCAAGAAAATGAGGATTCTATATAATTAAAAAAATGTTTAATTATTACAACAAGGGTTATATATTACAGTCCTCTATAATTTTTTGCAAGCGGAGGTGGATCTATGTAGTCCTAAGTTTTTTTATTTTTACCTGAATGCATAACATAATATATTTCCATATATATTAACTATATCATTCGTATACATTTTCTTTATGTAATTTAAAGGAATGATTTTAAGAGTGAGGCTAATCCACTTAACTCAACCACTGTGCATACGAAGGGCCGAGATGCTCCACAATAGTGCAAATGAGGGGTCAAGAAGCTCCACCACACACAGATGAGGGGCCAAGAATCTCCACCACCACCGTGTAGAAAAAAAGTCAAGAAAAATCACCACCATGCAGACAACATGACACAACAGAGGAGGGATTGAGAAGCTCTACAATCATGCAGATGATAGGTTAAATCATCCACCACCGTGCAAAGAATAGGCCAAAAAAATGACGCTAAGAAAAACATGCTAAGAAGAAACACCACCACACAGACAACCACCTTGAAACAAAACACACCACCTCGCAATAGAACGTAGCAGAGAACCACCTCACAATAGGAAGCATCAGAGAACCACCTCGCAATAGGAGGCACCAAATACTACATCACTCTCACAAACGACATCAGAGAATCCCCTCGCAAATGAGATCAGAGACTACAACAACCACCTTGCAAATGGGAACCACCTTGCAAACTGCAACAGAGAAACACCTTGCAACAGGAACCACCTCACAAACGACAAGAGAGACAAAGAACCAACGAAAAATTACAGAGCTCAAACAACAAAATGAAGTACAGTTGCATTCAGTAATTACATATATGACATTTTTTCTGCCGAAAAAATGTTTCGGCCAACACTTGTTCTATTGAAAAAATGTTTTCGGCCAAACAATTTCTCGGCCAAATAAACGTTCGACCGAAAAACTATTTTCTAGACATTATTTTCCCAGTAATCCTTACAAAATGCATAAGGAGGGTCTCTGTTAACATTAATGTTCGACGGAGCATTGTTTTCAGCCAAAAGTTAGTTACATATTTTTTGCCAAAACATAAATTAGTTCGGCCGAAAAATGAAAATAGTTCGGTCGAAAGAGTTCAAAATACAGATTCTGAAAGCCGATTCTCATGGAATAGACACCCACATTCATGGTTTCATTCTATTATTTGTATATTCTAAAAATATGCATTCAGGGAGCAAGTCACAATATTCCACTCGTATCCATGTCTAGGGCATTGAGACCCATACCTAGTGATGCAAACCTCATAATTTAACTAATATCTCCACTTAGAATCCAATCCTACCCTTGGGAGTTCATGTGCAATGGTTTAAGGTGTCATTTCCCCCCTCGATAACTAGAAGTTTTCTTTAGGATTTAAGGAGAAAATTTACTTGAATAACGATGTCAAAATGTCCATGACCAATAACTACTACTCAATACATGTTAATTCCATTTATATCAACCACTCTACGGTAAAGGATACCCTTAATAGATCATATGTTCTCGATCCAAGTGTCATTATAGGCTCTAGATGCCTATAATATTCATTAGATCTATGGCTCTTTGAAACTTAAATATGATAGATTGTTAGATTAGATTATTGAAAATGTATTTTAATGAATATTCTATAGATATCATATATTATTCCACCTAAATGATTGAAAACATTCATAACTGACATTCCTTATTATTGAAAACATTCCTTATTGTTGAAAACATTCCTTATCATTGAAAACATTCCTAAACTGCTATTTGATGAATACTCAACAAATATCATATATTATTCCACCTAAATGATTGAAAACATTCGTAGCTAGTTCATTCCAAAAGTGCATTTCATTGAACATTCTTTATGATTGAAAACATTCATAAAGTTCATTTTAATGAATATTGTATAGATATCATATATTATTCCACCTAAATGATTGAAAACATTAATGCCTAACATTCCTTATGATTGAAAACATTCCTAAAGTGCATTTTAATGAATATTTGACAGATGTCATATATTATCCCACTTAAATGATTGAAAACATTCCTAACTGTGGTTCATTCCAAAAGTGAATTTTATTGAATGCATCATCACCCAAATTTTCTCCAAATGCATAATCATCCTCATCCTCTCTGGATGCATCACTGTAACCCTTAGCGAAACCACGATCCTCTACATTTACACATGTGATCATGTATAATTTAGTATATAAAGACATAAGCATACATATACACATGTAAATTAGTAATTTATTTAAATAAATTATATGTGTGTGTGTGTGTGTGTGTAACATATTACCAATAAAATGTGGTTTGTCTATTGGTCGTTCTCTAAAATGATGACCAAAAGAGGGAAAACGGTCATGAGACGATGAATCAAACAATCAACCAGACACATATGCTTGCCCACTCTCACGAGAAAATATATTACGTTGTCTCTCTACAAAGAAAAATGCTAATGAAACTTAGTAAAATATATGAACAAGACTTAAAACAAATATAATATGCAGGCATACCCAAAAATTTGCATGTGCATAAATTTCAAACACATATCAATGGTGTCTCAATATAATACGCTAGAATATCTAGATGATTCAAACCATCTATGAGAGCGAACATTTGAAGGTATTTCAGTAGATGTAGGTGTAGTATTAGGCGTCCTTGTCTCAAATGTTTGTGTTTATATTCGACTCGAAGAATGAGTGACCGCCTTATTTCGATCCATCTCTACTATATATTTCCTATAAACATCAAACATGCATCATTGAACTAATGTAGTTTACCCATAAACACATATTTCATTAAATTTGGAATTATACAAGGGATCTAGAATTTATAACTTCAACAAGATTGAGTTTTCAAAAAATGAAAAACCAAAAAATTACTTAATTCACTCATTTCAATCTTTATATTCACCATTTTTTTATAATATTATCAATATAAGCTCTATAAAATCAAATTTATATAAAGTTGAAGCATATCTTCCTAATATTAAACTTAGATTCCTTACATTATTTTATTATTATAATTTTTTAATTTGTATTAATATTTGAGTTGATCAAGGTTTACCTCATCTCATGAACAATAGATGTTGCAAGAAATTTCTTACCTCTTAAGTTATCTAATGACATTATTTGTATGTTGAAATTATTAACCATTTTATTTATAATTTGATAAAGCATATATTGTGCATGTGTTGAATTATCATATTAGTAAGAGATTGTCTCCATTTTAGAGTGACCTACAAAGTTATTTAATGATATAGCAGTCAATGTGTTTGTTACTGTAACAAATTTATGTATTGGCATAGTAACTTATTAATTCCCAATATTGATAATGGGTGGCTAGAACATGGGGATTTTTTCTCAACTTCAAGAAACAACAAGAACTCGAAATGCCTAGAAATTGGTTGAAACCTCTAATACCATGAAAAATTATTAGCTCATATAGTCACTGTAATATTGAACCTATGGATGAGGACACTACCCCTAATCATATTTATAATATTGACTAGAAAAACAATTAGTAACATATACACAAGCAACAACATGGAAAACTAGGTCATACTCTATTTTATTTTCTTCCCTTTATATGTATTGTCGAGTACGGATCTAGAATTTAGAACTTCAACAAGATTGAGTTTTCAAAAAATGAAAAACCAAAAAATTACTTAATTCACTCATTTCAATCTATATATTCACCATTTTTTTACAATATTATCATTATAAGCTATATAAAATCAAATTTATATTAAGTTGAAGCATATCTTCCTAGGCTTAAACTTAGATTCTTTACATTATTTTATTATTATAATTTGTAATTTGTATTAATATTTCTTACGTATTAATTTATCTAATGGCATTATTTGTATGTTGAAAGTATTAACCATTTTATTTATAATTTGATAAAGCATATATTGTGCATGTGTTGAATTACCATATTAGTAAGAGATTGTCGCCATTTTAAAGTGACCTAGAAAGCTATTTAATGACATAACAGTCAATGTGTTTGTTACTATAACAAATTTATGTATTGGCATAATAACTTAGTAATTCTCAATCTTGATAATGGGTGGCTAGAACATGGGGGGTTTTGCTCAACTTCAAGAGACAACGAGAACTGGAAATGTCTAGGAATTAGGTGAAACCTCTAATACCATGAAGACGTATTAGCTCCTATAGTCATTGTAATATTGTACTTGTGGATGATGACACTACCCCTAATAATCTTTAGAATATTGACTAGAAAAATAATCAATAACATATCTGCGAGCAACAACATGGAAAATTAGGTCATACTCTATTTTATTTTCTTCCCTTTATATGTATTGTCTATTGTATGCCTTAGGACATTTTTGTCAAGTATAT
>LPNX010213767.1:0-113742 GCA_001517045.1 Pseudotsuga menziesii
TCATTGTGGGTTAAAATGCGAATCATGTGGGTTTAGAAGTCTTTGTCTGCTTCAAGTGGTATCAGAGCAAGAACGAGAGGGAAAAATAAAGAATAAAAAAAGGCTCAATAAGGACTTGTAGTTGAAGTGGCACATCATATGTCGGAACTAGGTGACATATCCTATGATAGTCGTCACACCACCAAACATTCTATTTTTCATCTTTAAATAGGTCCCACAAATTCCCAATCCCATTTCTCAAAAGGCTCAATAAGGACTTGTGGCTGAAGTGGCACATCATATGTCGGAACTAGGAGACATATCCTGTGATAGTCGTCACACCACCAAACATTCTAATTCACATCTTTAAATATGTTTGGAAAATAATAGCATGACTAGAGGATTTTTTGAGTTGTTATTTTATCTGCAAAGTACCCTCCATTGGGGTCATCATGACAGGCTCTCAATATGTTCTATACCTAATCTTCTCTCACACACCTGCAACTAATCATATCAGAACATGTGTAGAAAATATATCTCTTGATCCATGATTATGGACCACTTCATTGAATAACATTCATGTTCTTGTTTGGTGGAAAGTGGGGTGGTATTTTCCGTGAAATTATTTAGTTATCCATATATGTTAAACAAGGTGATTTAACCAAAATAATAAATAAATTATCATTCGGAAAACTCTCATCATAAGGATCTGTCTTACATTCATCATTTAATGTGGATAAAAAGTCAGCTACTTGATTTTGTTCCCCTGTCTTTCCACTATGGTGATGTCTAGTTCCTGTATTAGCAAAAAACACGTAGCGATCCTCCCATTGGTGATGGATATTTTCATAAGGTACCTAATGGAAGAATGGTCGATATGCACAAATCCCTCATATCATGTGATGTAGCGCCTTAATTTATTGATTGCATAAAATATTGCTAGAAATTCCTTCTCTAGCACTATGTAATATAATTATAATCGAGATAAATTTTTACTATGAAATAACTAGCATGGGTTAAGAAATCTTCATTTTGTCCGAATCTCCTGTAGAAGAATGTGAGGCATGAGTATAAATATGGAAGGAAATGCTCTAGTCTATTCCTCTCAAGACATGTGCTAAAAAAATATTTTCCTTTAGTATGTCAAACTCTTATTGCCACTCATCATTCCAACATAAATAAAATTATTTTTCAATAATTTAAACAATGGAAGGGCTATCATCGTAACATTTTCTATAAGATTCCAATAACTCCCTTTTAGTTATTTGGGGGTGAAATTTTCACAATTACTTCAATCTTAGCTCGATCTACTTTGATTCCTCCAGAAATCCTGTCAGTCACAATCATAACAAAAAATTTAATGACTTGAGTAAAGGTTTGTGTCCCTACATCTCTGCAAACCCTTTTGAATATTAGTTAATTCCTCCTCAAAAGAATCACCAATAACAATAAAATTATCCATGTGTATTCCATTACAAGCATGCAAAAGATCGCATAAAATATTAAGTACTACCCTTTGAAATGTGGTCTGTGTGTTACATAGACTAAATGGTAATACCTTATATGCATAAGTAAACCAAGGACATGTGAATGTTGTCTTACCCTATTCTTGTAAGGCAATTTGAATCTAAGTTGTTTCAAAAAGCATGGTAGGCAACTGCTGCGTTTTGTCTCTTGTTTATCCCATGCCATCTTTAGGGATGTCCTACAATGTTGCTAGGTCATTTTTTTTTATTCCCAATTTTCAAGTAATAATATAGATATGTACTAAGGATGCAAAATATGTTTAGAAAGTTCTCAACATAGGCTTGTTTGGTGGTAATAAAAAAATGCATAGCCGTTGTTTATAGATTCATCCTCAATGACAATGGTGTTAGTTGTGATGATATCAAAGGAGAATATTGTGAACAATCTCTGTGGTAAACAATGAAGGTTGAAGCCTAGCATGTAAGCAAAGAGGAGATCTTGTTAAAAGGTTCCAAGAAATTTGAGCCCATGAATAGAGGGAACATGCCATTTAAGCTTGTGAAGCAACCTATGGGATGATAGTGAGAAGCATAGAAGTGTTGAGAAAAAAGTGGGCCCTATCCCATGCACAAAGGATTGCCATGGCATACAAAAGAACCTATGAAGAGATTGAAAATCCCTACATGAGAAGAAACTCGTGTCATAGGAAGAATGGAGGCCATTCATTATAATTCTTGTTGCAATGTATAAGAATTTGCACATGAAGACAAAGACAGGAAGTAGTTGACCATGTGCTAAGGAAGTAGTTATGTTGTGTGCAGTAAAAATGGGTTGTATCCGAACGTGACAAGAATGAAGGGAACTCTGAAGAAGAGGTCCACGCAAGTCATGGAAAGAAACACTTGTTATTGAGGTAGAGGACCCATATCCATTTAAATTGTCTTTGATTCTTTGTATTTTTTGGCGCAAAAATAGTCGAGTCGAGAAGTTTCTAAAGAATCCAGGATCGAGGATCGTGAAATAGTCGAGTCTAGAAGTTTACTCCTTTGAAAAGCTATATAAGGAACTCTATGGTACATTGAAGGCATATGAGAGAATTGTGAGGATCGAGGAACGTGAAATCATAGTAGCAAGATTCAAGTACTAATTAGATTATGATTAAGATACAATATGGAAAAATTACATAATAAATATGATTAACATAGAATTTGGAAAAATTACATAACAAAAAAATCAAGTAAGGCTAAAATATGAGAGTAAACATCTCATAAATTCAAAAACATGCATTTTGAATTAAAAAACCAAACTTATACATTCATTATTCATCAAAAAGAACTTGAAATATATCTAAAATTTGAAACATAACATATCATATCATATCATATAACAATGTTTAGAATTCCATCATCCACATTTATAACTTCAAAGAGAATATATAAATGATAAAAACAACAAACAATGCATAGTAAAATCTTCTCTAGTTGTTATTTTTCTAAAATCTATATTTTTTAAATAATCATATAAATAATTTTATGAAAAAATTATATATAACTTGGACATGAGACACAACTTTCAATGAAAATTAAGTAACCTTAATTGATAGAGAAATATACTAGGTAAATACATCTATCATCAATGCCAAAACATAACATATTAGGTACATCTATGGATGTTATTTTTTTCTATATTTTAATTGAATATTTAAAGTCAATATACACAACATAACCCATAAAGAAAAGCATGAAAGCAAGGGATGATTAAATGGGAACATAATAAGCATGTATGAATAGATCTATCATGAATGCCAAAATATAACATTTTAAAAATGTCTATCATAAATGCCACAATATAACATTTAAAAAAAAATCTATCATGAATACCAAACCATGAATACTTTTTTACATAAATGTTGATATTTGAGCATATTCTAATTAAGTACAATAGAATCCATGCTAAAAGATGATTAAAGCTACATAAAAATGTCTTCACAAGACAATAGAATTGTTGACCTCATACTTGTAAATAAATTGTTGTAAAATAAAAATAGACAATTAACTGTTTAAGACTCTTGTCCTCCATTTCTATGCTACATTGGAGAGAATTTATGATTTATTTTCTGTTAATTGCATCATTTCAACTAGATACTCTATTCTCAGATGGTCCAACACCCCATTTTCCTTCAGACTCAGCTAGCTCAATCACATGAACACTCCCATCCGTTTTCCTTCAGACTCAGCTAGCTCAATCACATGAACACTCCCATCCGTGAATCCTATAGCAAGCTGATTAGGCTCACGTGGATTTGCTGCTATCACAAGTGGATATCTATTACCACTGCACATGCAATCCAAAGAACATTTTCATTATGTTGGATTAAATCACAATATCATTATCGATTCATTTGAAGGAAGTTGTCCTAACTCACACGTATATTACCATTTGCTAAGCAGGAAGAAAGACCATACCTCGTTACGCCAGGCATAAATGTAGAAAAGGCAAACCGGCGGCATGGCTTTAGGACATTAGCATCAAGCACACAAATTGAACCATCACAGAAACTGGCATAGACGAGTGAGCAGTCACATGAGTATGTGGCACCCGAAATAGGTGCACTCATTAAATACTTAGGAGACCACTGCAATGCAAATATTTTAAGTCATTGTCTATTCCTCAATTCTAACGAAGAGAGTTACCTTTACCTGTGTTAAAAAAACTACCATAATTTGAAAGGCTAAAAGCCACAGCAAGCCATAGCATCACAATAGCTTAGCAGTAAAAGTTATTTGTTCAATACATATGTTAGTGTACCATCTTACCTGGCGTAGACGTTCCAATTGGCAAGCATCATAAATAGCAACTTGGTTGTCTTGCACAACTAACAAGTGAACCTGGTCTATATGAAATTGAACTGTAGTATTTCCAAGGGATGATGGTGATATTTCTTTCTTTGAATGCACACTTTCTGATTTCTGCTTCTTCCATGTATCGATTCTCCATACACATAGCTAGAGCATAACATTGGTTTCAGTATTAAATTTTATTTTATTTTAAATGATGAATCAGACGATCTAGGCAATTTCATAAAGATTAGAATATGTAATTGTGCATCCATTCCAGAGGACACCAACACATTTAAATTTTCAGAAAATGCCAGGCCAGTTATTCTGCTTTCATGCCCTTTCAATTTTGCTCTCATCTGTAATAAAACATATTCTACAACATTCTAACAACAACAATAAGGGCAAACATATTTGAAAACTACAAAGAAGAACTTAAATTCACATCACCTTATTAGTTCCCCAATTAAAAATTAGAACTGTTCCATCCTACATTCCCATAGCGATTAAGTTACTGTCTTTAGGGTAGAAAGCTAGAAATGTTGCTGCTAGAGGTGCAGCTAACGTTAACATCATCTGCATTAATATGATTTTATTTAATGATCATATACATAAATTCTTAAATTACCATCTAGTTCTCTCTATTAAAACTCAAACTCAGATGAGTTTGATGAGTGTCAGGAAAACTCACGCATAATATATATAAAGGACATAACGGTAGCAGCAGTTAAGAAAGAAATAAATAAATCTAAACAAACCTTTGATTAAGAAAAGAATGTCTCACCTCAAATGTTTTTAGGTTAAAAAAGCACGTTTTACCAACAGAAGAAGACGCTAAATATGAATCATTATTTGTCAGAGCCATGCAGTGATTAATTTCACCTGGACTTCTGTCAGTCGTGTGATTTCTCATATCATAGCCAAGAGCTGGTGTCCACAAATGCGGTGCAAATCTTAGTGTTGCCTGTAGAGGAAGTTCTATATCAATTATTCAGCATAAAAGCATTGCCATAACTGCATGAAACAAATCGTATGAATTGCCCATTTGGAAAACTCACCACGCAATTATCACATGTCCATTTCCATAGCTTATGTTTACCGTTGGTATCGAGAGCTAAGAGCCAAGCTCCGGAATAAGTGTATTGCAACCTAACAATCTGGAAGAGACCACAAAATGATATTACAGCTGTGTAAGGGAGCATGCAAACACATTATAAAACAACTCACAATCAATAAAACAATTCACAGTTGATGAAACTCGAGAGCTCGCCTTTTCCGTTGATAGTGGATCTTGCAGTTTCATCGACCTACAGTGCATTGGATATTTCACCTCAGCAAACTTCGAGTTGTTACTCTTGTTTGTTCCCTCTGGAATATTTTTCTTCATACCCCCAATCGTGTCGCTATCAACAGTAGTCTGTAGTTGTTTGTTGATCATTACATTCAGTTTTTTCATTAAAAATAATACAAAGTAGTTCAAAGTCTTGTCTCATATGAGTAGATAACAAGTTGTCAACTAAATAATGCCAAAATATTGCACTACGATACAGATTTTCAGTAAAATTACTCACAACCAATGTTTTACGCAGAACTCTTTTCGAAATTTCCAGTGCTCGAGCACCATGGCCAACTGCATCCATGAGATTCATAGTCGGAACTTGTAATGCAAACATAACTTTGATTAAAATTTGGCTGACTTTGCTGTATAGTTATATATATAGATATAGACTTCAGCAACATATTTATTATATTTATTGGTGGACTAGATTTTAGTGAGAATTCAGCGACACCTGAAGGGAAAGGTGCATAACCTACAGTATGAAATCAAGTCAACTGAGAGAAGAATGGAACCGAGGCATACACTGAGGTGATGCCACATATTAGCTCGCAGTAATGAGAGCCGATATGGACAAGAAAACGCACAAGACAATAACAAGTCACATGAGGAACAAACATGTCTGGTTGACCAATGTGCCGCCACCTATGAACTCGCAGTCATCGCAGCTATGGTTGGAAAAATGGTAATTACTGGCAGACCTGTACGTAACTTCCAGCCGACTTTGTCAGAAGCCGTACAAGTCGAAATCTTGTCTTTCCAAGGAGGAAAAGTCTCCGAGTAGACAACATAGTCCAGTCGAATTTATTTCAGAAGCTAAGTTATTAGGTAGTAGTTATTACAGTCTTTAATGGCAGGTCAGTCGGCCCATGCTGTAGCAATTTTCAAATTGCCTATAAATAGAAGAAGCATTTTTTTTAAATCAGTAGAACACAAGAACACGGTCAGGGTGAGAAAGAGAAGTCGAAGCTCAAGCTTCTGTGCATACGATTTAGTCGACGAGCTGAAGCTCTGTAGACCGACGAGTCTGGTCGGACAAGTCTGGACTAACCATTTTGTAACCAACAAGTTTGTAGTACTTTGTTATTTCAAGCATAGTTAATATATCAAATAGTTTGTGGTTGAATGCATGATTATTTGGCCGCATATATTTCCAGATTTACTCCTGTAAATGTCTTTTACAGTTACTGTTAAGTGAGAGAACAAGAACCCATAAAAATCTCACTACCTGAAAGTTCCAGGTTTTACGGCATATTGGTCAACTCAAGTCTTCCTACATATTTGGCCTCATGTTTCTCATAAGTTATTTGGATTTGTAAATGTGTCTATTTTACTTCATTTTACTCACAGGTAAAAAGCATTTGTAATTTCTTAAGTCTTTAGACTAAGAAACATATTCTGCATATTTCGACAAAAGTAAGCCGACGAGAGTGAGCCGATTTGAGTGGTCGGTGAGTCAGCCGACTAAAGCAGCTGACTTAGTTGAAGGTCCGACTTGGTCGAAGAGCCGACTTGGTCGGAGTAAAAGTGGTCGAGGTAAAAATCGGTGGGACAAGTGAGTCGAGGTAATTTTGGTCGAGTGAAGGACCGACTAAAATTTGTAAATTTGTCTAGTCGGACATAGACAAGTTTCACCCGACTGGTGGAAAAAGTAAATTGGTCGGTGTGAAAAGTAAAATTTGAAATTTGAATTTCGAGTGAGCCCTAAACTCAAGTTTAGTCGGCTCGGTTTTGGCTATCTGGTATCAGAGCTAGGTTATATCAGAGCAAGGTTTATATCAGCCCAAGATTTTATAAAAGAAATCTTGTCTTAAAAAGTGGAAATTAATTTTTTGAGGAAAGTTAATTAAAAAAATTAAAAATGGCTTCCACTTCTGGTACATTGCAACCTCCAAGTTTTACAGGAAAGAATTATGAATATTGGTTTTTAACAATGAAGGCTTTATTCAGAGGACAAGATGTGTGGGAGATAGTCCAGCATGGTTATGCAGAACCAGCAGACATGACAGCATATAACAATCTCACGCAGGCTCAGAAAGATGCCTTGAGAGAACAGAGGAAGAGAGATGGAAAAGCTCTGTTTTTCATAAATCAAGCTATGCATGAGAGCATACTCCTAAGAATAGCAGCATCGACTAATGCCAAGGAAGCATGGGATACATTGGAGACTGCCTATCAAGGTTTAACTAAGGTAAAGACATCCAAGCTGCAGATTCTGAGAAAAGACTTTGAATCTCTATGCATGAACGATTCAGAGAATGTAGACACATTCTACACCAGAGTTGTTGGGTTGATAAACCAACTGAAATCTCATGGAGAACCCGTATCTGACCAAAGGGTTGTTGAAAAAATTCTCAGAAGTCTCCCCCCAAGATTTGAGAACTTGGTTTTGAACTTAGAGGAACACACAGACATGTCGACATTCTCCATTAATGAGCTACAAGCTTCACTCATCAATCATGAACACAGAATCAACAAATCACAGACATCATTGGAAGGTGCATTTGCAGCACAGTCATCCATAAGCCATGGTAGAGGCAAGGGGAGAAACAACTTCAGAGGCACAGGAAGAAGTTCTTCAAGAGGAGGACGATGCAGAAGTCCTGCAAATGTCGGTGGCAGAGGAGATAACCAGAACCCAAGTCAGCCAAGTGGCCAGAGGTTTAATAAATAAAAAATTCAATGTCATTACTGTAAGAAGTTTGGTCATTATGCATATGAATGCAGGAAGAAGCAATATGACCAAGGAAGACAAAGCCCAAGTCAGTCGACCAGCACCAACATGTCGACAGGAGCAATGTTAATGGCATCGACATCTCCACTTGAATGCAATGCTGTTCAAGAAAGTCCACATGACATATGGTACTTAGATTCAGGATGCAGCAATCATATGACTGGTAATTCAAATCTGTTTTCCAGTCTAGACACTTCAGTTAAAACTGATGTTACACTTGGAAACAATGTCCAAGTTAGTGTCTTAGGAAAAGGCACTGCTGACATTCTAACCAAACAGGGGGAGAGTAAGTATATCCCTGATATCTATCATGTCAAAGGTCTGAAACATAATCTGTTAAGCGTTGGACAGTTGTTACAAAAACACTACAGAGTCTACATGGAAGATGAACACTGTGTGATCAAAGACAAGCGTCCAAGCGACCAGCTGATAGCAAAAGTGCCAATGACAAGCAACTGCTTGTTTCCATTGAGGATAGTTCCCAACATAAAAGGGAAGACAAAGACAGGAGCTGCATTTAAGGCAGAAAGTGAAGAAACAGTCGAGATCCTCGACAAGAGAGAAAATTGCAGCGCTAATTTGCAAGCTGCATTTCAGACAGAAGTTCAGGATGAATCCTGGTTGTGGCATTTCAGATTTGGACATCTGAATTTTGGTGGGCTAAAGCTACTGCACACAAAGAACATGGTGAAGGGATTACCATTGATCGACAGCCTAGAGAGGGTTTGTGAAGGCTGCATTTTTGGCAAGCAGCATAGAGAGACATTTCCAGTCGGAAAGTCCTATAGAGCACGCACACCACTTGAAATTGTGCACTCTGACATTTGTGGTCCAATGCAGATATCATCCATTGGTGGCTGCAAGTATTTTCTAACATTTATTGATGATTACTCAAGAAAGACATGGGTATATTTCTTGAAACATAAATCTGATGCATTTGGTTATTTTCAGCAGTTCAAGGCACTCGTGGAGAACCAGAGTGGTCACCGCATCAAGATTTTAAGGACCGACAGAGGAGGTGAATATGTTTCAAATGAATTTCTAAATTTTTGCAAGACCCATGGCATACAGAAACAATTCACTGCACGGTATGCACCTCAGCAGAATGGTATTGCCGAAAGAAAGAACAGAACCATCATGGAGATGGCACGCAACATGTTGGTAGCCAAGCATTTGTCAAATGAGTATTGGGGTGAAGCAGTCGCAACTGCTGTATACATTATGAACCGATGTCTGACAAAGAGTGTGAAGAACAAAGTTCCCCAAGAAGCATGGACATGTATGAATCATAGTGTTTCACATTTAAAAGTTTTTGGTTGTGTTGCATATGCTCATATTCCAGATGAGCTTAGAAAGAAGCTAGACAAGAAGGGACAGAAATGTATTTTTGTCGGCTATTCAGAAGACACAAAAGCATACAAGTTGTATCACCCCGTCACAAGGAAAGTCATAATCAGTCGGGATGTTCAATTTGTCGAGAACGAATCATGGGATGGAACCGTCGACACAAATGTCAAGATTGTGTCGAACATCGACAATGATGATATGGATGAGGAAGTGGTTCAAATACCACATGTAAGTCGACCAGTCGGAGCACCGTCGACTCCCATGACACCAAGACAGGGTTCAGCACAAGGACCATCGACACAAGTAGCAGCTCAAGCTACACCGACAAGTACACCAAGAGGACAGCAGACTCCATCAAGCATTTCGTCGAGGTCGACATCGACAGAACCGGTGAAGACAAGAAGTCTACGAGAGATATATGAAGCTGGTACACCTAATTCATTCTCTCTGTTTGCATTATTTTCCCCTATATATGATCCACTAACATTTGAAGAAGCTGTTGAAGAAGAAGTATGAGCACAAGCCATGGATGAAGAAATAGAATGCATTGAGAAGAACCAGACATGGGAACTGGTTGATGTACCAAAAGACAAAGATGTAATCAATGTCAAATGGATTTATAAGACAAAGCAAGATGTTGATGGGAATGTGCAAAAGCACAAGGCAAGAATGGTAGCAAGAGGGTTCACACAGCAACCCGACATCGACTTTAATGAAACGTTTGCACCTGTTGCACGCATGGATACAGTCAGAATAGTTTTGGCCATTGCTGCACAAAACAAATGGCAAGTTCATCAAATGGATGTCAAGTCGGCATTCTTAAATGGCTATCTAGAAGAAGAAGTATATGTGGAATAGCCACAAGGGTATGAAGTTCCAGGTCAAGAGCACAAAGTGTACAGGCTGAAAAAGGCATTCTATGGTTTGAAGCAAGATCCTAGAGCTTGGTACAGTCAAATTGATTCTTATCTCATTAAAAATGGATTTCACAGAAGTGAAAGTGAACCGACTTTGTACACCAAAGTCGATGAGCAAGGTAAGATGTTAATTGTCTGCTTGTATGTAGATGATTTAATATTTACTGGTGATTATGGCATAGCAGCTTTTAAAACAGTCATGGAAAGAGAATTTGAAATGACTGATCTGGGGCTTATGAAGTTTTTTCTGGGCATTGAAGTTTAGCAGTCTGAAAGTGGTATCTTTATATCACAGTCTAAGTATGCAAGTGAAGTTTTAAAAAGGTTTAACATGTCTAACTGCAAGACAGCCCCAACACCAGTAATAACAGGTTTAAAATTGAGCAAGGATGATGAAGGATCCACTGTAGATCCTACGCTGTTCAAAAGGCTTGTTGGTAGCCTTATGTATTTGACAGCAATAAGACCAGACATTATGTATGGTGTAAGTCTGATCTCAAGGTTCATGGAGTCACCAAAAGACTCACATTGGCAAGTAGGTAAAATAATTCTGAGGTATGTAAGTGGCACAAAAGACCTTGGTATTATGTATTCAACCTCAGAAAATTTTAAACTCATTGGTTACACTGACAGTGACAATGGAGGAAGCATAGATGACAGGAAAAGAACATCTGGGTACACATTTCATTTTGGTACAGGTGTTGTTTCATGGGCTTCAAAGAAACAACCCATAGTAACTCTATCTTCAGCTGAAGCAGAGTATGTTGCAGCAACAAGTGCTGCATGTCAAGCTGTCTGGATGAGGAGAGTCTTAAAACACTTGTCACAGAACCATCAAGAACCGACAACAATTTTCTGTGACAACAATTCAGCCATAGCATTATCAAAGAATCATGTGTTTCACAAGAGAACCAAGCACATCGACACAAGGTTTCATTTTATAAGAGAGTTGGTGAACGACAAGGAAATTTGTTTGGAATTTTGCAGGTCTGAAGACCAACTGGCCGACATCTTCACAAAGCCATTGGCAAAGGACACATTCCAGTATCTGCGTAGTTATCTTGGAATGACAAGTTCTCCACAGTGAACTCTGTCATAAACAGAGCATGTCTAAGCTTTGAAACATTTTGTAATTGTATGTTTTTAAAAACCCCATCTGCTTATAATTAAGGGGGAGTGTTGGAAAAATGGTAATTACTCATAGACCTGTACGTAACTTCCAGCCGAATTTGTCAGAGGCCATACAAGTCGAAATCTTGTCTGTCAGTTTGACAAGGAGGAAAAGTCTCCGAGTAGGAAACATAGTCCAGTCGAATTTATTTTAGAAGCTAAGTTATTAGGTAGTAGTTATTACAGTCTTTAATGGCAAGTCAGTCAGCCCATGTTGTAGCAATTTTCAAATTGCCTATAAATAGAAGAAGCATTTTTTTTAAATCAGTAGAACACAAGAACACAGAGCAGAGGAACTCAGGGTGAGAAAGAGAAGTCGAAGCTCAAGCTTCTGTGCATACTATTTAGTCGACGAGCTGAAGCTCTGTAGACCGACGAGTCTGGTCGGACAAGTCTGGACCGACCATTTTGTAACCAACAAATTTGTAGTACTTTGTTATTTCAAGCATAGTTAATATATCAAATAGTTTGTGGTTGAATGCATGATTATTTGGCCGCATATATTTCCATATTTTCTCCTGTAAATGTCTTTTACAGTTACTGTTAAGTGAGAGAACAAGAACCGATAAAAATCTCACTGCGTGAAAGTTCCAGGTTTTACGGCACATTGGTCGACTCAAGTCTTCCTACATATTTGGCCTCACGTTTCTCATAAGTTATTTGGATTTGTAAATGTGTCTATTTTACTTCATTTTACTCACACGTAAAAAGCATTTGTAATTTCTTAAGTCTTTAGACTAAGAAACATATTCTGTAGATTTCGACCAAAGTAAGCCGACGAGAGTGAGCCGACTTGAGTGGTCGGTGAGTCAGCCGACTAAAGCAGCTGACTTAGTCGAAGGTCCGACTTGGTCGGAGGTACGACTTGGTCGAAGAGCCGACTTGGTCGGAGTAAAAGTGGTCGAGGTGAAAATCGGTCGGACAAGTAAGTCGAAGTAATTTTGGTCAAGTGAAGGACCGACTAAAATTTGTAAATTTGTCTAGTCGGACATAGACAAGTTTCACCCGACTGGTGGAAAAAGTAAATTGGTCAGCATGAAAAGTAAAATTTGAAATTTGAATTTTGACTGAGCCCTAAACTCAAGTTTAGTCGGCTCAGTTTTGGCTATCAGCTATTGTGGAAGAAGCTCACCCATAAAGAGACCAAGAAAGAGCCCTCCTCTCGTTCACAGAGAAATGCAGAAGGAGAACCAGATCCCATATACTTTTAATGATTATGAATACCTTTTATTTTTATTATTCTAGTTTGTAAGATTCAATAGTCTATAGCTATATTGGTAGGAGTCTTAGGAATGATCAAGACTGAACATCAATTTTGCAGTTTTGATATGTAGAATTTGGTCAAAACTTTGGCTTACTTACGTGAACGTATTTTGAAATTTTGGAATCTACTAGCCTTTCTTTTAAATAAAAAAATTGCCTCCACAAACATTCACAAATGCCAATAGGGTTATACTGCCCACCTTATCTATCTCACTGGGCCGGAAACGCTTCGTGATGTATGCACAATCACTTCCTCCTTTGGTTTCCTTAGGTGCGCAAGGCCGTTTCAACGCAACATCTAAAAGTCCTACATGAGAACCAGACGTTGTTATTATTTATGTTGTTTTCAACTAACAATAGAATATCAATATACACTTGGCACTTGAATAATTAAAATGGTAAAGTTGTTCTCGGTGCATCTAGTAGAAGGAAACATTGAAAGATCTAACAACTTATCAAACAGATTATCTACATATTATCAAACAGCTAACCTGTGTTTTTATTTGAAATGACAGCAGCTGTAGCTACTGCTCCGAGTGGCAATGGAAGATTAAGATTTGCAGGCATCCCGTAAGACTATTAACGGGAGGAGGAACTCCAGCTTGAAATGGCTGCAAACAGTTTCATGAAAAGTTATTCAAGAAAATCAAGATAGAGTCTAGGATCATGCACATCGAAAGGTGAACAAACTTAAACAGATTGATTAACACAGCACAAAATTGTGACGTACAATGTATGTCCTATGAATGGGAGGAAAAGCCACCCGGTTTGAAGTTGAATCCATTAGAGAATTGTTAGCTGAAGATGGAGTTCGAACTCCATTTGGAGGGCCACAGGTGTGATCCACAAAAATTGTTTGAGGGCAATCAGGATTAGATCGAGGGATTTTGCATTGGGTATGCTGCCAATTAATACTGTAGAAAGGCACAACATATACAAATATACATTAAATGGTTGTCAAAGTTGTTGGAGATTCACAGTGAAGTGTTCCTGGGAAGAAATGGCTTTAAAATCAAGAAGCCTGTTAGGATGCAACAACACGAACAATGTGCTGAACATGATAATCCTAAGATGCACTTAATCTTTTGCTTCTTGAAAATAATTTCATTTGACGTATCTTTTGGAGAAGTTATAGACCAAATAACGCTCTAAACTTAATCAATTGATAAGAAAAGTAGTTGACCTTTGATTAATGAGCACTGTGAGCCTGCCTTTGTCTATGCTTGGAAAGGTCATCTTTTCTTGGAGCACAGGATTACCTTTAATAAGGCTTTTGATATTCAGAAATGCAAGGGTCCTTTGAGCGATTTTATCATTGCTATAATCTTGAACTTTCTCATTTTTTCTGCATGTAATCAGATAATCGATTAGACCTTTATCTAAAGCTGAAAAAATTCAAAACGTTGTAATAGAAAAGAGTGGGAAGGGAAATAAGCCACAGCTCAAGTCATTCAATGCAAGAAGTTCCATTAGCTGGACGTGGACTTCTGGACTGTACTGTTTAAACACTTTAAGGTCATTCCTCAATATTTCCACAGCTCTGAACCAATCTTTTCTGAATAATCATATTATCTCAATTACTAATAAGCATTAACTATTAATAAGCATTGAACATTGTCAATAGATACTCATTGGTTATACAACTTTTTCTGAAAATTAATATGTTAAAATTCAAAAACCTAAAACAAAGATCAATAAACACAAACAACTTTGGCAGTAATAAAGATCATACAAAAACTTTAAAAATATCATACAGCGAACAAAATTTCAAAAATATTAGTAACAAGCACAGTGCAAACCTTACTACATCTGAAAATACCAAACAACAACAACCATAGGCCAACAATCACAAACATGGATTATCAAGAACCAACATTCCAGAAAATCACACTACTAAACACATAAACATAAAATGGCCAGAACACACATTCATAGCCACCATTAAACCAAAAAGAGAAGAATAAATCTCAAATCTGTAAAATATTGGTCCCTCAAAAACCATACCTGTCAAGTACTTCTAAATACTTTTGCTTTCTAGGCTCTAAGAATATCTCCATTGAATTTCCATTGTCATGTATTTTAGTAAACCCAGACAAGTATCGGTCAGCGTGATCGAAATCTTCGGCCATCATTAGCCGTTCAAAATAATTCATGTCGAAAAATAACCCGGCTTCTTGTTCTAACCTGGCACCAGGACAGGCAGATTAGGCCTTCATGCACACACCATATTTGCAAAACGGATTGGAAAAGAAAAAAATGCAGGAAAACACAGGAAAACTAAACTGACATGTGGACAGCCTCTTCAAACTTCTCCTCGTTCAAAAACTGCAAGACGAGTTGAAAAAACCTAGTAGCGCGCTTTCCTTGTGGCTGATGAGCGGTACCATGCCCAGCACCGCCTGTATCCTATTTTAGAGAAGCAGTGCCACCGCCTGTATCCTATTTTAGAGTGGAAAATTGCTATGTTTTTCAATTATACTTGAAAAAACCTAGTAGCGCACTTTCCTTGTGGCTGATGAGCGGTACCATGCTCAGCACCGCCTGTATCCTATTTTAGAGAAGCAGTGCCATCCCCTATGGTCTTTAGTCTAAAAGAGGTTCTCATCTAAACTGCTCTGTCATAAAGAAAGAAAACCGGTACCCTAGGTAAAATGGGAAAAAGAGAAGTTTCTCGAGGCTTCTAGAACTTGAGCCTTGTGTCCTCCCTTATCCCTAACATTGGGTGTTAGTTTGAGCTCGAGATCCCCCATGGTAGGATCTTAGATCCACCTCACCCACAATTCTCTCAACTATCCCTATCCATTGAGCCTTATAAATACAAGCTCATATCCATAGTTGAGGGGAAGAACTATAGAGGTATTGTTATGCTATTGGATTGACCACTTAGTCCAAGTCATTGGAGAGCATAGAGAGAAAAGTTGTAGCTTATGGGGATGAAGTGTTTGTCTCATGGAGGGGCTGGTTGACACTAAGGAAATGTTTGTAAGCTTCTCCATACATTCTTAATACAAAGTTGATTTCCATCCCACATTACTATTGTTTTGATTTCACATGTACATGTTGTTAGATTCCTTAGTCACTAACATGGATAAGTAGATGATTTTTTGGTAGATTTGATGTGTTTGCATGTTTGATCTGTTTGCAGGTACATAGGTTCATAATAGAATAAGTATTCTAGGTGTCTATGAAATTCAAGGAAGGTCTTCATCCTTTGTCGTTCACTCATTTGTTCTGGATATGTACCATTCAGACCAGAGGAACAACTTCTATCTGCAGAAAGTGCAATATTCGTAACAAGAAATATGGCGACTCCACTGGGGAGTAGTGAAAATATCAGTTGATCAGATATTCCTTAGTTCTTTAACTCTTGTCTGAATCTAGGCTCCATCTCCAACTCTCTTTAGTCAGATCTGCCAGAATTTTGATTTGAAACTTTTAGATCTGAACTATTTTGACCTTTTATGCTCTTTTTTATTATCAATCCATTGATTTATTCCTTCATTTGATTAATTTCTAACTTGATATTTCATTCTCCTTATGCTCTGGATCTATTCAAGGAACCACACATGTGCTGTTGGCAACAAGCCGTGCCAAAGCATGAACTCTGTTAGCCATAAGTAGTGCCACTACCTGAGTCCCATTATCCAGAAGCGGTGCTCGTCCATAACCACTCTGTCAAGACCCCTCCAATGAGGTGATAGGTAGGCCTTGTTCTAAAACTAGTTTTTCATCATTTTTTGCAAAAAGTTGAGTTTGTTTGATTTCATCCCTGCACTGTCAGGCTTGTGTGTTAGAATCTAAATGCTCGTGGTTGGAAATTCTGTGGTAAAAGATTGGTTTGATTGAAGAATTCAAAAGCTAGACTAGGCTTGTTCATTACTCATTTCCTTCCGTGCTTGTTGGTTGTGATTGTGAAAGGAATTATTTTTTGAAAGCTTAGGTTTTAGTGAGCTCTCTTTTCATTTTTGTTATAAAGACTGAAAGAAAAACCATTGGATTAGCATCTTGATTTCATTTTTTGTTTGCATAGAGGACTTCTTTTTTCTTGTTAAAAAGAAAACTTTTTGACTGAGATTAGGTCATTATCATTATTGGGCATAAGGACTTGGATCTCTGATTATCCTCACAAGCTTTTAGGTTCTCTATGTTCTTTTGTCTTTTTTGCATTAGTACTATCTCATCAAAATAAAAAAATAGTGTAGTTTTAAGTTAGATCTATCTATGTTGTAAGAAAAATCGAAAAATAGAGTGCATATGCATGTAGAGTGCTTCCTGTTTTTCTTTTAGGAAAATAGACTCTTCCCCATTTGATTGCTTTCAGAAAAGAAAAATGAGTTTGGAATGTGTTGCTTGTCTTTGATTTTGTTTGGTTCAAAATAGTTGTTTGGAAATTTTTGTTTTAAAATGAAAAGAAAATACTCTCTTTCCCTCCCATAGGTAGGCATACCACGAACGGTAAAGTGAAATATTTGCATATCCATACTACATGGTTTTACTTTTTCTGTCAAAATTCCATGCATTCACCTAACCGTCCACTTTAAAATTAATGGTAGTTATAGGTTAAAATTTACATAGAAATTTGAGTGATAGGCTAGAGATGTGTTTGGTCATCGTTAAGCGTAGGAGTTGTCGTTACTCATCCGCATTACATCCCTAGACTCCCACAGTTCTTCCACATACCATCGGTATATCGAATGGCCTTTCACGTACCCTTGAGGTATATAGAAATGTACTTCACGTACTTGATTGTATATAGGAAGGCCCCTTGTGAATGGTTATGCATTAGACAACACTACTACCAATTTGAGCTCCCACGTATCTTGTGTATATCGGGAGACCCCACTAGGATACCTTATATATCTTAGAAAATCCCTTTCGTTGTCTTGCTTCGATCCATACACCGAAAACAACATTCGGGGAGATTACTATGCATGTACCCTGAAGGTATATCATGCGTGGAACCTTCTTGACAATCCTGGTGAGAGACCTGACTATGTGAACTCCTCCTGTCATTTAAGTTTGCTTGTTTGGCCTATAGCTTGAGTAGGGAAATTTTTGGTGTGTTTTCTATTTTTGAGACACTAGGTTAGATAGGAGTTGTACAAATTGGCTGAGCTAAGACAGTCCAGAAGAGTACGGGGCTTGCCACATGATTTTATTCCTGTTTCAGGAGAAAATCCTATGGAAGTTATCGACAAGGAGCTTCTACCAACTCCCAAGTGGGAGAGAATGTGGTTGTAGAAAGTGGAGCACCATATGCTTCACACTCTCCTCCTTTGGTCCAACAACCTTCTCAGGGTAATACTTCATTCCATTATCCCACAAAGGGTCATGTTGATGATACTACTCATTCGGATTATGGTCCCAATGCTCCATTTTGGGACACCTCTATAGGACAAGCTATTGCCTCATTTGGCACCTGTTTAAACTTTTCTGAAGAAGTTTCACCAGATGAAGAAGAACATAGAAAATACCAGGTAGCTATTCTCCATGCATAAGAGATTGAAAAGAAAATAAATGACATATTGGTCACACCACCATCACGTTCTACAGTTGTTCCTGTGGGATATCATTCACTTGCTAATTCTATGAGACCCATTGAACCGATTCTAGATCGCACAGTGACTCCACGTAATCCAGGTCAAAATTCCAACCCCACCACCTCCCATATTATGTATGTTCCCAATCCCACTGCTAAACCTGTCAGGCAAAAACTAAGGCAAGTCCATCCACAGAAGGACGCAGCTATTAAAGCTGAAATAGAGAAACTTCTCAAAGATGGGTTTATTTACCCCATACCCCTGACAGAATGGATATCGAACGTCGTCGCTGTCAATAAAAAGTAGGACACCATTAAAGTCTCTATTGATTTTAGATATTTGAACAAAGCTTATCCCAAAGACAACTTTCCTACTCTGCATATTGACCAGATTATAGACAACTGTGGCAGAAGTGTCATCTTCTCGTTCATGGATGGCTTTTCTGGTTATAATCAGATTGAGATTTTACCCACTGATAAGCACAAGACGACATTCATTTTCCCATGGAGAAACTTTGCATATAGGAAGTTACCATTTGTTTTAAAAAATAATGGAGCCACTTTCCAGTGTGCTATGTCCTATGTGTTTCACGATATAAAACGTATTGTTGAATCGTACCTTGACAACCTCCCTACTCATTCACAGCGACAGAAGGACCACCCTAGTAGTCTTAGAGACATTTTCCTAAGATGTTGTCATTATAATATATGGATAAGTCTGCATAAATGTGTTTTCTGCGTTGAGACCATATGCCTATTAGGTTTTGTGGTTTCTAAAGATGGCATCCAGATAGACCCATTGAAAATTGCCTCTATTTTAGCTCTACCAGCCCTAACCAACCTTCTAGAACTCCAAAGTTTGCAAGGGAAGGTAAACTTTCTCTGTCATTTTGTGTGCAATTTTGCAGAGAAAACCCACGGTTATATGCGTCTCCTTAAGGAAGACACTCTGTTCTATTGGGATGAACAAGCCCAACAAGCCTTTGATAATCTCAAACATGCTCTCACTCATTCACCCGTGATAGATCCCCTAGATTATTCAAAGGATTTTCTCTTATATATTGTTGCCTCCACTACTACCATTGCTATGGTCTTGGTGCAGGAAAATCTCGACGGTCAGGAGCACGTGAGTTACTATGGTAGTAAGAATCTTATGGATTCTGACACCTGATATTCACGCGTGGAGAAATTAGCATTGGCCATGGTCATTGCTGTTCAAAAATTTTGTCACTACATTTTCCTCCGCACAACCACTGTATTGGAAAACTAGAACCCTATGTATTACATCCTAATTCATCAGGTGCTCAGTAGCAAGTACTCTCGATGGATAGTCATACTACAAGAGTTTGATCTGGAATTTTCCAAAGCCACATCAAAGAAATCCTTGGTCTTTGCCGAGCTCATGTGTGATATTCCCTATGCTTCGATGGAATCTGAGCCCAGTGATTCATTTCATGATGAATTCATGTTCATGATAAGCACTACTAACCCATGGTATGGATATTTGCTCATTTATCTCCAAACACAAATATTTCAGCCAAATCTATCCCTTGACGATCACCGCCATATCCGTCACCACGTAAAATACTACCTCCCCTTGAATGACACTTTGTATAGACATGGGATCAATTCTGTTCTTCAACGATGCCTCATCCATGAGGAAGCTGAACAAGTGTGGAATGATTGCCACTCCAAATCATGTGGAAATCATTTATCTGGGATGGCTATAGCCCAGAAAATCCTTTTCTTTGGCTATTTTTGGCCTTCAGTCTTTAAAAATTGTCATAAGGCTATCAAGAAATGCCCACCCTGTCAACATTTTTATCCCAAAAAGTGCACTCATCCTTCTCTACTACACCACGTCATTGTCATTGGCCCATTTTCCAAATGGGGCATTTATTATATGCATTGTAAGACTACCTTAGCTGGGGGGCATGGTTACATAATCGTAGCCATTGACTATTTTACAAAGTGGGCTGAGTCCATGCGTACATATTCGGAAGATGGTAAGACTGCTGCTCTCTTCCTGTTCAATCATGTGATAGCTAGATTCGGAGTCCTGCAGTCCATAGTTACTGATCACGGATCACATTTTCGTAATCAAATGATGGAGGAACTAAGTGCCAAGCTAGGTTTTCATCATGAAAACTTTACTCCCTATTATCCGCAAGCTACTGGTCAGGTAGAGGCCATTAACAAAGTTTTGAAATCAATGCTTTGTTTGATGGTTGGAGACCATAAATCTAACTGGAACCATATCCTCTTTTCTGCTCTTTGGGCCTATAGGACTTCGGTAAAATAGCTAATGGTTTCACACCTTTCCAGCTTGTCTATGGACTTGAAGCTGTCTTGCTGATTCAATGTCCGATTCCATCCTTGAAACTTGTCGTCGAACTTCTCCCAGACACTGCCGCATAGGAGGAGAGATTTTTATACTTGAACTTGACAAAACTAGGAGAAATTCTACCTTGGCTAATGAGGCACACAAGAAATGCATCAAGGTGTAGTATGACAATTCCATCCAACCTCATGCCTTTAACAAGGGTGACCTAGTTTTGACTTACGATCAAAGATGTGACAAACTAGGGAAAGGAATGTTTGAATCTATGTGGTATGGTCGTTTCATTATTTCTAAAGTTTTAAAGAAAGGGGACTATGAGATCATAGACTACAATGGAATCCCTTTAGGACAACCTCACAATGGGTTGTACCTGAAGAGGTACTATACCTAGATCTCTCTTGGACAGTATCTTGTATATATGTATATTACTTGACTTTCAGTGTGCTTAAGTATTTTCAATATGGTTTTGAGTTTAGTGTCTGTATCTGTTTATATCATGTTTTGGTTGTGCAAAGCAGATGGATTTCTATGGCTTCGCTGATGGTGCTTGCTGCCACACCTTGAATCTTACCTCAGCTGCTTGGGTTCTCTATTCCCCAGCTTATGATTTGATCAGTTCAGGAGCAGTTTGTATTGGTCCCACCACCAACAATATCACTGAGTATTGAGAAATCATAGGTCTTCTGACTAAAGCTGGCTCCCAAGATGTTCGCAACTTGGTAGTCTTGATGGACTCACAACTAGTTGTTTGTCATCTAAACCATGTTTATACAATTAGGAATCTTGTGCTTCTATGTCTCTTTCGGAGGGTACGCTTGTTAGAAAGGTCATTTGAAACTATCACCTATAGGCATATCCCTAGGGAACATAATTTAGTTGTTGACTCATTGGCTAATTACATCCTATATTAGCATATTTCTCATTCATGACATGAAAATCAAACTTGGTTCATTGTAAATAAATGATTAAAGACACATAAAACTCATGTAAAATACATTCACCATTTGAGACGTATAAACACCAAGTAAAAGTCTGTATATATATATGAACATGCTTTACAAAAAAGAGGTCATGAGACCTCATCTAAAGCACGTAGGATTTTAGGTAAAAATCACCATATGAAATACTGAAGCTATCAAATTTCAGTGGATACATCATGCACTCATCGTCTAATGATGCTGGTGGTAACACATCACTTCCCGGGCTACCCTATGTAGCAGTCTGCTAAAGCGACCCGGCACTCCCGCTGTAGGCCTCTAATACCTTAGTGGGAGGTCATCAATAGAAGCATCAAGGATGTCTAGAGTCAACCTCTCCAAGTTCTCCTCTAACTCCCCTATCACATCATCACCTTGTGGTACAAAATGGGCTCCAGGTCGTCTATCCAATTGGGAGGCTCCCCCAAGTTGTGCTACTCCGACGTCTACATGAAAACATTCAAGTCTCGTTGCTTAACATAAAAAATATAAAACATCAAAAACATAAAAACATTATTTCCATTTTAGGGTCTTTTGCTTCTTACCGATGTTACCCTACTATTCACCGGGTGGGACTGGTAGGTCAGGGTCACTGCTGAAGTAAGTTCCCGCATATGCATAATCCTCCACCATGAGGAGTTGATCTCTTAACCATCGAAAGAACGGGTCATGAAATTTACCTTCCCCCTACCCGCTCCAGTACGGGCCATTATCCGTACCCACCTCTACATGTAAGGGTCCCGTGCTCTCAGCTCTGTAAAGACCACCTGGGGTCTCATCTATGGAACCCACTTGAAGAAGAAGAAATCTAGAATGGAACCTAAACCAAATTTCTTTAGTTCCCCCTGCCGAGGCTTAGTCAGCTGATCCTTGAAGATCGAAAGTAGTGCTTTCACCGAGTTAAAGAATATAGGCGCCATGGCCTCTATGGCATAGAGCATATGCACTTTGGATTCCTGGTGTACTCCTTGGCTTCTCGCCACTCTTTGCATGGTAAACAACACAGTCCATAGATGTCCATCCATTAGTGCTTTTATGGGGATTTTCTTCCCCGATGTCCTTGTCCCAGGAATATAGTGACGGTATATAAAATCCTGAGTAGTAATCCCCCCCCCATGGGAACCAGTCAGCGATATGGGAGCACCCTATATCGAAAGGCTAGTCAGGAAGTAGATGTCCTCTACCTCAACTCTCAAAATGTGAGCACCAACCTCGAAATATTGTTGCTCTAGTAATCGATCATGCGATACCATACTGGGTGTGTAGAAAAAATTTAAGAGTCTGCACTCTCTCAATGTGGCTAGGCAACCCATATTTCATTTGGCGAAGGCATTGTCATTATCATGCTGTCTCTCTTTCCATATGACCATTTTTTATCAGCAAGAACCTACCAAAAACCATCACAAGACTTGTTAGAAACATTCTTAATCATCCAATCAATTAAAATGAGCTAGTTTTTCTTGTGTAACCATTGTTTATTTCTCCATGGCTGGCACCACCGGTATCCCATTGAGGACAGGTGGTGGCATCTCCTATGTAGTATGTTTTCATCACAGTTCTAGTGGGGTACCACTTATCCCGCAAGGGATAAGAGCGGTTACCACTCCCATGATTTTAGGGCTTTCCATATAATCCCAAAACACCATTAAAAATTAAAATTAAAGAAATAAAATGAAAGAGTAGGGTGTAGGCTATTACCTAGAACTGACGGTGGATGCTCCCGATATCAGCAACTGAAAATCTGGCCAAGAAAATGCTCCAAAGGCTCTTGTCTATGGGTAAATAGTAAAATGTTTTTGATTTTTTACTATTTACATGACTTTTATATACATTTTTGGGTTTGACATGCTATAGTTTTGTTTTAAGATCATTTATTACTCAAAATTTATCAGTCGTAATCCTTTAATGTCAGCTATTGGGGAATTTAACACTTGTTTTTGAGTCATTGCAGGATAGAAGAGCAGTAGCAGTAAAGTTTTGGGAGTTCATTTTTTACTTTTTAGTACTGCCATAAAACAAAAAATTCTTTGAGCGTTTATTACGACACTTTGGTCACGCTCTCGAAACTCAGCATCAAAGGTTCGAGTCTGTTTTTTATTCTTTTCAGGCTCGTAAAATCTCTCATCGTGAAAAGAGACCTAATGGAGTCTTCTTTAAACTCTTTTCGGGGTCCTTAAATACGAAAATATTGTCAAGTGATCTTGTCTTGTTCATGCTTGTTAAAGAATTTGAAGAGTCATCTCTCTGATGGTAGGTTATTTCTTTTTCGGTTCGGATGGACTATTTACAAAAAAGGAACACTCCAGCCAGTCATTACTGGAAGAGTTCTGTAAGGTATTATTTCATAATTTTTCGGGCCTTAAGGACTAAATCATATGAAAAATGACCCTTTGTAGTCTTCTTCTGTGGTCATTCAGACTCTCTAAACGTGAACGATACCGAGTTTTCTTTCATTGGACTCGTTAAATTAAACATTGAGAGACCCTCTTTTGGGAATGAACCCCTCCTCTCTCAGGTTCATAAAACATATGAGTTTGGACTTGTCTTCGGACAAGCTATAACGAGTATTTGTTACCCTCTTTGAACTCGTAAAACCGAAAATAGCCACTCATCAACCATGATGGGGAAAATAGGAAGGGAATCATTTTGCAAATAAATGGCAGTAGTTTGTCATTACCTTTGAACATGGTACTTGTTTGTATATCATTTCAGTCAATTGGGTATTCAGCTGATCTCCGTGATAATCCACTTTCATGAGTCATGCCGCTCCTTTGAGTCTGTTAAAAGAATGCATTGTCCACTGTCGCACTGTGTGTTTTCCTGGTCTAGTCATGCTGCCAAGTATGTTGTCAGGCCGCCTGATGTTCCAAGGGAAGTTGAAAGCGTTTTACCTCTGCAGTCAAAACAATCTGTGTGTCATTAATTTTGAGTCAGTCTTATGGTTACTACATTCACATCATTCCAGAACTATGTTCTGAGTTTCGAGTGGTCAATGTGGGATTCATCATGGCCCTCCTTCGATGAGACTATTCCCATCGACATTAGCTCACCATCTGGGAAATAGTCTTAGAAACAAAATTTAGTACCTTGATATCTGTATGCCTTAATGATATATTCTCTTGCTCTCGACATAGGTTCACATCATTGAACTTTGATCGATAGAATCGACTGGGTGTTCAACATCAGGATATCTATTCACACTCAGTAGGTTGTACTAGGGTACCTTGGGAATCATTGACATCAATGGTGATCTCCCTTGCACTTGTTAATGGTTCACATAATTGGTCGGTAATCAGGTGGTTTCTACCATGTTCAAATTCAGATGATTGTAATCACATGTATAGAATCATACTTTGTGGAAGACGATACAAAGACCCTGGGTATTTGTTGAGTGCTCATTTCTTTCCCCATGTTGTGATGGAGTTTTGTATATCTAGCATGGATCCACATTTGTATGGTCATGGCTATGCTGAAATTTGTGGCTGTATGACATAGATCTATGTTGTATGTCCGTTAGCTATGTCCAAGTTTGAGTCCTCTATCACATGGATCTACGTTGTATTCTAGTAGCCATGCTTGTTTATTCCTCTCATGGATCTTCCTTGTATTGGTCTGCAACCATGATTTGGTTACATTTGTGTATGAGTCAAAAGTATTGATGTACTACAAATTCCTACTGGATGACATTCTCCGACTGAGCTGACATTTTCACCTAGAAGTGACAACTTGTTCTCTCAAATCTCTCACTTATCATATCCCTCTAAGTCTCATGATTTGGGGGGAATTTTGTTATATCTAAATCATGTCACCATCATGTGATAAGACCCTTAACTTCCATGTTTTCCCTTAATCCCAACACTTAGAGTGGAAACTTGCTCTGTTTGTCAATTATACTTGAAAACACCTAGCACCGTGCTTTCCTTATGGCTGATGAGCAGTACCATGCTTAGCACCACCTATATCCTATTTTAGAGAAGCGGTGCCACCGCCTATGGTCTTTGGTCTAAAATTGGTTCTCATCTAAACCGCTATGTCATAAGGGAAGAAAAGCGGTACCCTGGGTAAAATGGGAAAAAGAGAAGTTTCTTGAGGCTTCTAGAACTTGAGCCTTTTGTCCTCCCTTATCCCTATCATTGTGGGTTAGTTTGAGCTCGAGATCCCCCATGGTAGGATCTTAGAGATACCTCACCTAGAATTCTCTCAACTATCCCTATCCATCGAGCCTTATAAATACATGCTCATATCCATGGTTTAGGGGGAGAACTATAGAGGTATTGTTATGCTATTGGATTGACCACTTAGTCCAAGTCATTGGAGAACGTAGAGAGAAAAGTTGGAGCTTCTAGGGATGATTTGTTTGTCTCGTGGAGGGGCTTTTTGACACTAAGAAAATGGTTGTAAGCTTATCCATACATTCTTAATGCAAAGATGATTTCCATCCCACATTACTATTGTTTTGATTTCACATGTACATGTTGTTAGATTCCTTAGTCACTAACATGGATAAGAAGATGATTTTCTTGTAGATTTGATGTGTTTGCATGTTTGATCTATTTGCAGGTACACAGGTTCACAATTGAAGCAGTATTCCAGGTGTCTATGACATTTAGGTAAGGTCTTCATCCTTTGTCGTTCACTCATTTGTTCTGGATCTAAACCATTCAGACCAGAGGAACAACTTCTGTGCACAGAAGGTGCAATATTCCTGATAACACTAAAGATCAGGCAGAATATGAAAGTAGCCCAGAACAGATAGAAAATCTATGCAGATAAGCATAGGGTGAATAGATATTTCAGTGTTAGGGATCATGTTTACCTCAGAGTGAGGGAAAATAAGAGTTCCTTGATTCTTAGAAGTTGTGCCAAGCTATCACCTAGATATTGTGGGCCGTTTGAAGTGCTTGAAAGAATACAGCCAGTTGCATATAGAATTGCATTGCCTAATAGCACTAGGGATCATAATGTTTTTCATTTTTCATTGCTTAAGAGATATGTACATGATCCTAACAATGTGGTAAATTAGGATGTGATTCAGGTGGAGCCAGGGGGAGAATTCCAAATCGATCCAATGTGCGTCCTCGCCAAGAAGGTCACAATGCTCCAGAACTGAGCCATAGGGTAGGGAAGGGTGAAATGGGAGCACTATGGTCCTGAAGAGGCTACATGGGAGCTAGATAATTCCATGTGATTGGCACATCCATTTTTTGTTCAATTCTGTGGAGCACTGAGGGCGGTACCAGCGTAGCATTTTTGTTGAATTTTATAAAGCACTGAGGACAGTGTTGTTAAAGGGGGAGGGGAATGTAACACCCCAGTTTTGACCCCATTTTCATTAATGTATATGATGTAAATATTGTAATTAATCATGGTGTGGAGCTAAAGGAAAAATCCCCACCATTTATTTAGTGTTTTTATGTTTTGACGATTAAAATCGATGCCGATGGTATTTTTGTGCTAGCCGACACATTATAATTTTGGACATCATATAAATATGCAATTTGATTAAAAACCCACAACCAGCTATGTCAATGCAACAAATAATGAGATGGAGGCATGATTTCCTAAGGATAAGGGGGGGGGGGGGATGTTTAACCTTGAGACATTGGGGAAAATCCATATGTCAAAAGAAAACACCCAAAAATGTATTACCATTCCCTCATGCATTCACATTTTCATCTTCCCACACATTTTAGGGAGCTAGGGATGTTTTGATCATCCATCCTTCATTCACCCATGCTTTTTTTTTTGCTTCCTCACACAACCGAACCTTCCAAGATTTTTTATGCTTCATGTTTTCATTGTTTCCTCATTATGCATGCCCAGTCCATCATATGGCTCTCACCGAAATGTTGTGGCCCATTCTAATCATTCTCTATTCCATTATGTTCATGTGCGTTGTGCATTCGTTCTGCTTGCAGATCCATGTTTTGTTCTGGGTTGTTCCCCCGTTGTTACCATCCTCTGTCGTGCAAAGGTTTGGGGTCTCCTTTGTTTGATGAACAAATGAGCAATGAGATCACTCAATTTTTTGAGAAAGAGTGGTCATCTATGGTTTCCTTAGTATTATTGTGCAATGGTCTCCTCTGTCACAGAGCGAGTGGAAGCCTGTTTTGCTGTGTTGACATTTTGGTTTGTTGTGTGTGCATATTTTTCTTGCTCTGAATTGGTTTGGAGTGGAATTGGGTCTAAACTAGCTTGATAAACCTAGTGTAGGAAGGAACCTCACAAATAGATCTAGAGGGCCTTCTTTTCTTATTTGCACACCCTGAATGACACTAGAATGGAAGGCATATCCCAAGGGACTATGTAGAAGAGAAGGGGATGCTTCCTTGTGTTGGGTGTGTATATGTTATAGGAGCCAAGCCCGATCTAGTGCACGCGTCCATAGCTCGGTGGTTGAGCTCACTAGCTTAGCAGTTCAATATTTCTAGCTCCTTTACAGCCTAATAAACCCATATGTTCATTGGCTTCGATGAGTATCCTGATAAACTGAACTATTAGTTGGCTTGGCTGATTAGGATGATAAACCTAGCAGTATATTGGCTTGTTCATTTGCAGCATGATAAACCCAACTATGTTGGATTGGCTGATTTTTATTGTATCCTTGGATATGTGTGAGCCTGCTAGTGTTCCTCATTCCTTGTGGTAATCATGCCCATATTGGGGGTGGAAATGCTGCTGAGAGATTGATGAGCACACTAGCCTATGTTTGGGTGGAACGTTGCAGCAACATAGCTAGTTGCGAGAAAAACTTGTTTCAAGATAAGTGTTCTTGTCTATGCTAATCTCTGCAGTTGTATTTTCTTAATGAAATATGATGAACATGCCTAATATGTTGAATTGATTAATTGCTTCCACTATATAATTGCAATTGTATGCATCTGTGTATGGTTTTTTTCAATGCATTTCTAAATTATGTTATGAAGCTAACATTGTGGGATTGGTGATGGCCTGAATGATAAAATCTATCCAAGACTTCTATTAACATGTTGGATTTCCTACTAGAAATATTCCTTTCCACAACTTGCAAGAGGTGGGATGCAGCTTCACAATATCTATTTCCGCAACTCTCCTTTCTGCATGTGGGATGTGGCTTCACAATCTCTATTTTTTCAAATATCCTTCCATAACTCTCCTTTCCGAATGAGGGATGCTATATGCGAGATATGGGATACGAAATGTGGGATGTGGGATGCGGGGTCACAATTTCCATTTTTTCCCCGATTTCGCCACTCAATCTTTCCACAACATTGATTCTTGCGGGTTGATTCTCCTCCATTGATCTGTCTTCAGATGCAAAACATATTGTGACCACTGATTCCATCGCAATCTTTCTTCGTTGTTCGATCTCCTCTGACATCTTTCTTCATGGATCGTCGAATTGATCACTAACAGGATCAATTTCTCTGCTGTTGGGAGGTTGGAGAATTTATCCGCATATTTCAATAGAGTGAATGGAATATGAGTTCATGCCTCTATAGATCTCTACAAAAATTGGGAATCTATCAAAATACATATAGAATTTAATGAACTTCGAGCTAGAATCTCTTGCAACAATCCATGTGGGTAGTTATGGTCGTGTTCTCTCTCTAGTGGATGGGAGGGGATGTGACACCATAAAAGTATGGCTTAACGTTGTATTGGAGGGTTTTTTTATGGGTTTAATGCTAGGGTGGTGGACAATGAAAAATATTCATGAGCTTGACTATAGCTCTGTGGGTTTTGATTTTGTGGGTAGTGGAGGAGAGGGTGGCACTTTAATTGCTCCTGGTAAAACGTGGGAAAGAAGCCTCAAACGCTGGACTTGGTTGAAATGCGTTTCATTTGGTTTTCTCTATGGTTGTCTGAGTGATTTCGAGCTCTTGGAAGATATACTGCAAGGTGAAACATCCTTCCCTCTCACCTAGAATGTATGCTCTTGACGTGGTATGCAACACTATAATGGTTTGTTTTCTTTCATTGAGGTTTGGCATACTTCTCATGGTTTCTGTGTTGTTTGGTTTGAAGGTGGAGGGGGTGGCTTGAACGTAGCTTGATGAGCTCTAAAGGTGTCCTGCGCAAACTATAAGTGGTAAGCCCTAGAAAAATGAAAAAGGCCCTTACCTCGGTGTGTTTATTTTGACAGATAATTAAGCTCTGGGTTGCGATCATTATCACTGTGTAGCTTCAATTGTTGGTTTGATAGTTTGGGTTCTTTTTATAGTTTGGGCATCGAAGGGATGCCACTATATTTAGTCTCTTCTATTTAAATTCATATGTAATGATTTGGGGAAAATATTAACTGTCCAGAGAATGGTTCGGCTCTGTGTATAAGACTTCATCGTTTGCATTGTTTTGTAAAGTGTTGTGTTTAAGGTTTTAATGGAAAACTCTATGTTTTAAATTCCATTGATGCGTATGATTGGATTCACAGTTCCATTGCTTGAAATGGCACAATGGATATTGTGACTGTGTTGTTTCACATTTCTATGCATTATATCCGTTGGTGTATGATTTAATAATTATCATGGATCAGGTTTCACATTATGGTCGTGATCTTGGAAGCTTTATCTCGGCCCTTATATGGATATGCATCCGGTGAATATAATAATTAATTTATATGATTGTGTATTTGGTTATGTGAGTGTATCTTATATTTGTTTGATTGTTGGTTTATATTGAAACTCTTGTGGGTAGTTTGAAAGGAGAAACCCTTACTGTGTATCTTACAACATTTATAATTTTGTGTTTATCAATGGTACCCACAAGATTTGATCGTGACATTTTAATCGATTTAGATTTCTGGTTAACGTTTATTCCTGTAGAATTTGATCTTGGCTATTTTATGAGATATGTTGGTAGTTTTTTGTTGGAATTCCACAGGATTTGATCCTGGGTGGGACTCTCTTTGTTAATAAATTGGTTTATATAAATAGTGAGTTTAGTCCTTGGTTTTTGTTTATAGTAGTTTTATATATTTGTAATATGAATTTTCCTACCACCAAACCTTAGCAGGTTTCCTTGGCTGGGAATTGTGTAAAACATTTTGTAATGGAATTTATATGAGGTTTATCCTGCAACCAATCTTGTAGAGGATTCGATGGCTGGGATGGGTTTATTAAGACTTATAATCGTTATGTTTTAGCATAGATTTAATATTTATTTTTGAAGGCTCTGAACAATGCTTATGATATGTTGTCTATGTTGGTTTATCATTGGGAAATGAAAACATACGTGCTCGAAATATGCAATTTGCCAGCGTTGGAAAATATAAGTTTATAGTTGGATTTTAATGGTGTGAGAGATTCAATTTATGGTTTAAATTATTTCCTTTGGTTAATAGTTTATTAGTTATTTTAAAATTATTTGAACATAGTTTGAAGCTCTACAACTTAGATATTTGACCTCTGGTCTATAAGTTTATAATTTTTTTTATACATAATTTATCTGAATGATTTGAATTGCAAAGTTTTAATATACTATTTTTGTTTTAAATACTAATAAATTTTATTTGTCTATCTTTATGAAAGTTTTGTTTATCTTTTTCATCTATGTTTAAACAATATACATAAATCTAGTTATCACAAATAATTTTGATTTTAAGTCTAAGATGAAATTTGATAGATATTTAAACAAATATAGAGAAGAAAAGACCATAAAAAGAATAATGTTCAAAATAATGTAAACTATATTTTTCTAGGATTTAAATGCAAGTAACTCATGCTTTGAGGTTCTGTCAACAAAGGGAAAACCTAGCTGAGCAAACATATAGTATACATATTTTCATTCAATATTATAAACCCTTTATTTAATAAGAAAAAATGCATGAACTGTAAGGAATATAGAAAACTCATACCTGCAATTTGAAGTATTTTAATTGTTGGAAACCCTACACACTCAAGCACACAACATTAACAAGAACATAGAAGATTCTGACCTTAGATCTGTTGACATAATAACTTGGGAACTACCACGTTCCACCCAACAATGACCGAGAACCATTCTTGGTTTCAATCTGGATACCCATGAGTTGCTTCTAACATGAAAGTAGTCTAGATCACCTAAAGTTAAGGATTCACCTATCTGGGATAATAGGTTCTATACCAGATTGCTTTTCCTTATTGGAAAAATGCTCTCTAAGAACTCTTAGGAGAATAATAATCAGATAGAATAGATGGGATCCCAAAGCCTCTCTTTGGCTTGGGTCTTTATAGACAATATTTAGGAATAGGGATAGTTAAATCAAGAATCATTTGTTTTCTTGAAATAATCTTTTACTTAATTTATGTGAATTTAATATTTATTTATTTTAACTTAGGAACTCTTTGACTAGTTCCTATTTTGACTCTTTTAGGTATTCATTAGAGGAAATTTCAACTCAAAATGGGCCTCCTAAAATGAACTAATAAAATAATAGCTAAAATAATAAAATAATATTTATTAATTTTGGAGGAAGAAAAGAAAAATACTACTTTTTTGTTTGTATTTTTGACATATCTCCCCATGTTTTTACTCAAATTTCGATCGGGAGAGCTCATTGGATGCGGAATTAAATTTTGCATCCAACGAGTACCCACTTGTCATACTTTTGATGGACCCCGCTACCCCAAAAATAAGAAATACCTGAAAAATGGAATGATGATGTCATCATTTCATTTTTTCAGGTATTTCTTGATTTTGGGGTAGGGGGGTCCATAAAAAGTATGATGAGTGAGTACTCGTTGGATGTGGAATTTAATTCCACATCCAATGAGCTCTCCCGATCGAAATTTGAGTAAAAACACGGGGAGATATGTAAAAAATACAAACAAAAAAAGTAGTTTTTTTTATGATACCTATCCCCAAATTTATATTTAAAAAGTGTTTAAGACCTATACGGTATTTCAAATTTAAAGAAATTTCATTGGCTAACACATGATGACATGGAATTTGAATAAAAGTTAAAATGCCCATCTTGAGTTGAAATTTCCTCTAATGTAAATATTTAATTAATTGTAATAAATAATAATACATAGATCCTTCCATTATTATCTATAGTTACTATTATTCATACACATGCGCCTTACTCATTTACTAACATTACATATAAACTATATGTATATGTACACATATATTCTTGTTAACATTTTTACTTTGGGTATCATATAGCATGATCCCAAATCACATGGTACTTTTCTTTTAGCTTATAGTCACTTCTTTATTAAGGCCTTTAGGTAGGGTTGGTCAACTAAGTTAGGTATCTCTAAACCTCCTTGTATGTTAGTCTGCCTCGTATATCATGGTAGTCTCTAGTACTTGATGAGACACAGAAATTTGAAATTTCATTTAATCAACTCAAAAATAAGTAAGATGAGATCAATGTTTTATCAGAGTCATTTTCACTCAACACAATTAATTTTCATGAACTCCTAGCACTATTCAGAGCCCATAATCAACGTTAAAAACAAGGAGTCACACTTAGTGCAATTCCAAAGCTTCTTGCTCAACACTAATGCTAGGATGTACTTGTATAATAAACCTAGGGATATAATGGCCAACGATACGATGTTCCAGAGTTTATGCTCAAACTCAACTTGGAATTATCCAGGGCTTATGCCCAACACTTCCAATTCTTATCTTTTTATGTGCTTCAGAGCTTCATGCTCAACACAAACATCACATACTCATGTTCCTCAGAGCTCTTGCTGAACACAATCATAACTCATTCATGTGCTTTAGAGGTTGTGCTCAACAAAAACATCAAATACTCATGTGCTTTCGATCTTGCGCTCAACAACAACATCGAATCACTCAAGTGCTCCAAAGATCGTGCTCAACACAAACATCACATCAATTATGTTCTTCAGGGTCCATCCCAACACATGAAATCATATACATGCTAAAGAAAACATATGCATTTGGCTTAAACCCAATATATCAAACAAATAATCATTCTCATGTGCAATGAGGTCTTACGCACAATATACAAAATATAATATCAAAGAAACATCACACGAAATGGGACTTATACCCATAAGTGTTAGGTCAAAATTCAGGATATTACATGTATGTGAATGACTCTGTCACAAGGAGAGAGCCCTCTCTGACTGTATAGGCTATAATACAGTCTAAAGATTGGTTTGAAATGGTTAGCCCAATGATTCCCCTACCACAACCATAGGAAGAATACTGGGTGCTAACACTATGTATCATTGATTTCTAATACAAACCCTTGAGAAGAAAATTCAAAAGACCTATCAATATTTTGAAACAATTACAAACCAGGGCCCTTCTAAACTACATAATGTTGACAATCAGGTATCCAATGATAAAATTGGTGAGGATTCATTCATAAATATAAATTTTTAACATAGTATAATTGGTGATATATTGTACCCTCTTGTATATTTCATAGTGATGCTAATGTGAGAAACACAGAGGTAGAAAATATAGCTATAAATTCAAAAAATTACCAAAACTGTGATAAAATCAATAATTTGCAGAAATAAATAACTACAAGGTATACTCTGTAATCAATCCAAAAAATTCTAGAAATAAATACTACAGGAAATTTCAAACAATCAAATACAAATATTAATTTATAGTTGTAACTACACCAAATTAATAGAACTCATCTGCAAATATACTCATAGGAGCTAAAGGTCTAATCTAATAACCAAATCGATAAACATAATAATTCACACACAAGGTGTCTACGAATGAAGGGGGTCCTCCTACAATCATAGACATAGCTAAGTAATTTAACAAATGAATTTAACAATGCATAAGAGGATTATATTATAAAATCGTATGAACACAAATTCTAGTACAAAAAGAGAGTGATTACTCAATAGCAAACCCCAAAATAATACATCATCCTTGTTCTTATTGTGTTTTGTACATTTCTAGTTCAACACTAAACCCAAGATATCATATCACAGGATTTCTATTTGCTTTTCTATCACTAGTATTGACAAATCATTATTAATTAATTATTATGAAGATCCCATATCGAGAGGCATGGTATCACCCTTTACAAAGATACTTCTGAATTAACGAAGGGAAATGTAGAAATAACCAATTGTTCACCAATTATCGGATATCCCAACCAGTTGGTTTGATATGAGCAAAATGGAAACCACATGATGGTTGTGATGGCAAGACAAGGAAAATATGTCAATTCAATCTTGGTCAAATGGAGATAGATGGCGCAAGATTAGCGTAATTATTGCAAGATAAAGTAACATTGTTGCAAGAAATAATCATGTCATCGTAGGATTGACATATGGATACATGATCAAATGGTGCATCTATAAAAATATCTAGAATGCTCCCAACCATATCATTTCATTAGTTTTCATAAATCATAACATTCCAATCCATTTAAGAAAAATAAAATGAGCAAATATAAGCATTTAAGATACTTGGAGAGTGTAGGACTTCATTGTAACATAATAGACAATAAATGAATAGGAATACTAAGAGTAAGGGTAATATTTGGTTATTAAATACTATGATATGGTCTTTGCATAAGACGAAAGGGTTAAAACTAGGACCCTACATCTCCCCCATGCCTAAGACATTTCATGTCCCTTATACAATAAAATTGTCGACCCTCTGATACTAAAATTCCAAAACCATGCTCTCCCATCTAACCAATTTCTTATTTGTTTATGTCCAGTTTTGCATGGGTTTCCAAATGAGATACAAAGGAAGGAAATCCTCTTCATTAAGTCATATATGACTCAAGTCATGTTGTAATCTCTATTATTGGATCCCATAAAATATGTTGGTGTCGATAGAACAAGATTGTTGGAAGGAAGGTCTTGATGAATCCTTCATCAATCCAACACAAGTAAACAAAAGTTCTATAAAAAAAATAACTTTAAATTGGGAACAAAATCAAGCATATGATTGGTAGTGTTGGCATATATTACATTCCCTAGAAGGTAATAATGTCTTTGTATTATGTTGGAAGTTGTCTACAATCTAATTTAAAAGAGTAATACAGTTAACCCATAGCTATATGGTGTTGTATTTACTTGTGTAGAGTATTTGTCCATGATATTGTATTAAGAGATGCTATTTTGGAGAACTATATTAGCCCACATGAAATATGTGAGAGTAATTCCACCTCATCTCTTAGTATATAATAGGGTCAAGTGAGTCTCTACATATCATGTATTCTTGATGTAGTAGTCATACTATTGTGACACTGGTGCACATCATCTATATTCTTTGGGGTATTTCTGCTTTGCTCTCTTGTAATATTGGAGAAGACATTCTGGAGATAATAGAAGACTACATTCCTATGGATGTAACCCATTAGGGTGAACCACGTATATCGTTGTTCTCTTGTCCTTTTATTTTACTGTTCTTATCTTTTATGATATGTTGTAGGTTGCTTAGATATGTTAACTAGTTTAGCTTGAATCTACTATTCTAACATGGTATCAGATCGGGTTGCTATGATCTAGTACCTTCTATAGATTTCAATCAATAACAATTATCATTTGGGCATTGTCATTTTGTTGTAGATTTGCTTTCTATATAGTAGCCATTAGGCTTCTCTTCAGATCTGGGCATATTTCTACATTTTTTTTAACCCTAACCCTAATTTGTTGTGGAAGATTTTTCCATACTTTTTTCAAGGGTTTCCTGATGTTTTTTCTGTAGATCTACATGATTTTGGGGCTCTCCTCAAGGAGATCTTTCTTTCGATTATAAAAATGATAGTTATACAAAAGGGTCGTATCTTGGTCAGTTTTTACCGATTTTCTTATTATAACATGTTTTTGGAATTGGAATAGCCATTCTGGATCATGTCACATGGCCAAAATAGAAAACTGGGTATTTCTGGGATTCCTTTCGGTAATAAAAATGAGAGTTATAAAAAAGGGTCCTAACTTGGTCATTTCTTACTAGATTTTTTATTATAACGTGTGTTTGGAATTGGAATAGCCATCCCAGATCCATCTAAAATGACTAGAATAGAAGCCTGGGCTTTTCTGGGCACATTTTTTTTCACAAGGTTCTAAGTGAAAGTTTCTTGTCTTTTATTTATTGTGTTTCTAACTGTGATTTTGTAGATTCAAATCAGTAAAGTGTAACTGTTTTCCATTTCTTCACTATTTTTCTGTCATTTTTCAGTATTAGGGTTTCTTATTTCTTGACAAAATTTCACTCATTATGACTTCCTAAGTAACTTCGATTCCTGAATTAGTTGGCTCTAACTATCTTGCCCGGAAGAGAAAGATTATTGATGTGCTCACGAGTAAGAATATTTGGAGGCTAGTTAATGGTTAACACAAGACACCTACTACTGGTGATGATGTGGCTATATGGGAAGCTAAAAGTGATCAAGAAAGGGGGCTCATTGGTCAAACTGTTGTAGATAGTATTAAGGTAAGTATTGAGGCAGAAGACAGCCTAGTTCAGGTATGGAAAATTCTTTCTTCTTTTTTTCATTAATCTGATGACGTTTCTGCATATTATCTTGAAAACAAAATCTTTGACTTTGAACCTACTGACTTTGAAAGAGTTGAGCTATATCTTGCTGAATTGAAAACTTTAAATGAGAAATTAAACAGTTGTGGTAAAGATTACAAGAAAATTGACAGTGCTCTTATTATTCTTGTAGAACATAAAATGTCATCTTATTTTGATATGTTCATCCAAACTAGGAATAGATCTTTAGAATTGTCTCAAAGTACTACGAAGCAAACTTTTGATGATTTTTGTAAAGGATTGATCAATGAGCAATAAATGTTAATTGTTTCAGGACAACTCACACCTAATAAAGTTCTAACTGCACTTAATAAGAATCATAAGAAATTTTTTAATAATGCTAAAGGTTCTAATCCTTCTAATACTAATTCAGGGCATGCTTCTCATGCTTCTAATGAAAATAGTAAATAGAAGAAAGTGTATGATCCTTGTAAACATTATGGTAAAAATAACCATCTTGAAAAGAATTGTTTAAAGAAAAATGTTTAATGGCTAAAGCTAAAAAGAAAACCTCTAATGACTCTCAAGTAGCTTTATTTGCATCTGTTGTTTTGCCTAATAATTATTCTTCTAACGTGGAATGGATAATGGATTCTAGTGCATCTAAACATATGACTGGTGATTCTTCTTTATTTACTTCCTATGACAATTGTAAACACATATCTTAGAAATTTTCTATACGTGATGGTAAACAACTTTCTGTAATTGGTTACGGTAATGTTAATGTTACTAATGGTCAATTGGAATATGTTTTTCATGTTGAACACATGCCCATTAACTTAATTTCTATATACCGTGCTTGTCAAAAATGTTTAAATTTGAAGCATGGTCTGACATATTTTTTCTTAAAGATATCAATCAAAATTTCAAAGTAGTTTCTTCTGGTCCTGTTGATCATACTGCTGGTCTATACAAATTTGCTAGTTTTAACTCAACTAAAAGACACATTTTTATTCCTATGTTTCCCACGCTAATGAACAAAGTAAATTATGGCATGAAATATTAGGTCATTTGAATTATGGTAAAATGCAATCATTAACTAAAATGGTACATGGCTTGCCTCATATTTCTTCTACTAACGGTGTTTGTGCAGGTTGTGTTCTTGGTAAACATCATAGAGAAATGTTTGAGAAAGGTAAAGCTTGGTGTACTAAAGAACCTTTGAAATTAATTTAGAGTGACATTTGTGGTCCTCTTGAAGTTCCATCTTTATCTCGTACAGTCTATTTTCTCACTGTTATTGATGACTTTAGTATAAAATCATGGGTTTATTTCTTGAAAAATAAAAGTGAAGTTTTTTCAATATTTCAAATTTTTAAATCTTTGGTTGAAAATGAGTCTGATAAGAAGATTAAGACTTTAAGATCAGATAATGGGGGGGAATTTGTTAAGAATGAATTTGTTTTTTATTTATTTATCTAAACATGGTATTGAACACCAAAAGACTATACCTTACACACCTCAACAAAATGGTGTTGCTGAATGGAAAAACAGAACTTTAGTTGAAATGGCTAGATGCATGCTTTATTCTAAAGGATTACATAAAAAAATTTGGGCTGAAGTGTTGGAGTAGGGCCCCGCAGCTACAAGAAAAGCTGCTATTTTTGGTAGAAGATGGACAATTTTTGGAGGAAATATAGTTTTGGCGATGCGATAAAGGTACGACGCCGTAGCGCATTTCCCGCCGTGGATAGCGGGCTGAAAATAGCAGCGGTCAGAACAAGGAAGTCAAAAGGAAATAGTACTTGAAGTGGCTGAGAAGAGAGATCAACCACTGCATTTAAGGCAGTGGTGACGATAGGAGGGATCAGCTACCCTCATAAATGGAGAAGGAGCAACAAGCCGAGGTATTAAAGATGAAGGACAGAAGGGGAGTGACCGAGGAAGCGGCGCCCATACCCGCGATCAATGCCGAAAATCGTGGAAGACTGTAGGAAGTTGTGGTAGGACCAGTAAGCGACAGTTCAAAGTACAGATAGGCCGACTGTCACAGTTAGGGTTTTGGGTTACTGTTGGGATAGGACCATAGTTTTTTTATCACGGTGAGACCTTCGGGCCACCTATTTAAGCATGTATTTTGTATTGTGAAGGGTTAGCTATCTAGCTAGTTAGTTGGTTGGTCAGGTTGTTTCTAGTCATCATTAGTATTGTAATACATTGAGGAAGAGTCGAGCTCTGGTCTTGTCATTAAGTCTACAGTTATCTTACTGTAACTAGTAGCCGGATCCTTCAGCATGAATGTAACAATTTGCAGGGATTGAGAGAGAGAGGAAGGGTATATTGTAAGAAGAAAGCATTATAGGAAGAGAAGAGATCTAAGAGAGAAGGGCTCCCAGCTGAGTGCGTGGAGTTTCCCAGAAGATCTCAAGCTGTATAAGAGGTTGCAGCAGAACTTTGTTTACTCTCTCAAGATATAATAAAACATAGTTCCTGTGGACGTAGCTTCCCCCCTAGAAGTGAACCATGTAAAACCCGTGTGTTGTACGACTATTTCATGTGATTGTGCTCTACTTATTTTCTATTTGTTATTCATTACATGAATTGTTACTTATCCGTTAATGAATGTATGTATGTTATCCTTCAGTTTACAGTAACATAGAAGGTTAAATGTGAGTTGAATGTGTCGAGTATTCTATGTATGAGTTATCAGTGCTTGATTCACAACAGTTAAATAGCTACTGTGTTAAGTGACGTCTGTATATTTAGTTCAGCGAGTTGAGTGTCATTGATGTTAAGCATGTTAAACTATATAAGCTTAAGTGAAGTTGTTTAACATCCTAATGAAGGTTAACTGAGCTATTATACCCAGGGAGAAAGCCTCTGGACCTTGAGAGTGGATGAGCATACTGAGTCTTACTGTATGAAGTATTATAGCGTAGAAAGGTGATATCGCACTGTCGAAGGAGCTGCAGTGTGAGATATCATAGGTTAAGAGTTGAGTAGAAGAGAAGGTTTGTGCATTGTCCTAGAAGCTGCGATGCGATAAGAGTCAATCCCATAGCAGAGTCAGCTAGGAAGAGAGAGCATCCCTTGCTGGGAGATTCAGCTGGTTAATTAGAGTCAAGAGGACCTATGATGCTACAGAACCTGGTTGAGGAAAATTGATTCTTCAGCCACCCCATCTAGGATCACTTCGGGTGAGACTTCAGGCCGTTCTGCAGTCTGTCACCGAAAGGGCCAGTGATCTAGGGGTTTTGTTGGTACAATATAGTAAACCCAAGTCTACACATTTAAAACAACATGAAGCTATAAGTTGCGCAAACTTTATTTTAAATCGAGTTCCTACAAAAGTCGTTAAGCATGTTACCCCCGAGGAAAAATGGAATGGTCGAAAAGCTGATATTAGTAACTTTAAGGTGTTTAATTGTGAATGTTGGGATCATATTCTTGACGATAAATGGAAAAAGTTAGATCCCAGGTCTCAAAAATGTATATTCATTGTTCATTCTGAGGATTCTAAGGCTTATAGGTTATTTGATACCTCTACTCAGAGTGTTATCATTCGAAGGATGTTCACTTTGTTGAAGTATCTTCACCACCTGAGTCTGTCAAACCTCATGTTACACTGAATATCCCATTGTCTCATGTTACTCCTATATTGGTTTCTTCTTCCAGTTCTATTTCTGTTGTTGATCCTAGTTCACCCTGTTCTTCAAGTATTCCACCTGAATGTACTGAAGCTGAAGAAATTTCTGTTTCCTCTAACCTTCATGTTTGGGCCCGAAAAACTCTTGAATAAGCAAGTAATGAGGTCAGTAACCCTTCTGACCCTCGTATGACAAGATATATCTTTGCCCTTCTGACCAACGTTTTGGCCACAGATGATCCTACCTCTTATGCTCAATATCAAGTTAAACCTCAATGGGAACAAGCTATGACTTCTGAGAATGAGTCTCTTATGAAGAACAAGACTTGGTCTCGTGTTCCTCTTCTTGTTCATAAGAATTTAGTTTGTTGTAAATGGGTTTGTAAAACTAATTTCACTATAGAAGGATAGATTTAAATGCATAAAGCTAGGTTATTAGCAAAAGGTTTTAATCAACTTTAAGGTATATATTATAATGAAACTTTTTCTCCTATTGCTAAAATGAATACAATAAGAACCATTTTATCTATTGCTTCATCTTATAAATGGGAAATACACCAAATGGATGTGAAAACTACTTTTTTAAATGGTGATCTTAATGAAGAAATTTATATGCAACAGCCTCCTGGTTTTATTAATGTTGAGTCATCAAATTTAGTATGTAAATTACACAAATCTTTATATGGTCTCAAACAAGCACCTAGGGCTTGGTATGATAAAATTGATGCATATTTTTTGAAGAATGGTTTTAAGCATTGTATATCTAATCCAAATCTGTATGTTCATAAATTGGGTACTAATATTCTCATTGTTGTTTTATATGTAGATGATCTAATCATCACAAGAATCCAGCTTACATTAATTCAAAATCTAAAAAGTGATCGTCAAAAGAATTTTGGTTACGACATGTTCTTACAAAGCTTGGCCTGGCTACGAAATCATCCACTGTGTTGAAATGTGAAAATCAGGGCGCAATATAGCTTGCCTATAATCCAGTATATCACTCCAAGACAAAGCATCTTGAAGTTGATGCTCATTACATTCGTGGACTTATGGAAGATGGTATTCTTTCTCTTCAATATTGTCCTACAGACCAGTAGGCAGCATATATCTTCACCAAATCCTTCACCGAGTAGAAGTTTGTGCATCTTCGTTCCTTGCTTGGAATGCGGGAAGTTTTCATCAAGGGGGAGAAGTAATCACTCCTTCCTTCCTTATTGTTAGTGTGGGCCCTTCTCCCAACCATTATTAAGGGGGAGTCTCGGAATATATTATATTCCTTCGAAGGTAATCATGTATTTGTATTATGTCGGAAGTTGTCTACAATCGTATGTAAAACAGTAAAACATTTAACCCATAGCTATATGCTGTTGTATTTACTTCTGTAGGGTATTTGTCCATGGTATTGTATTAAGAGATGTTATTTTGGATAATTATATTATCCCACATGCAATATGTGACAGTAATTCCTCCTCATCTGTTAGTATATAATAGGGTCAAGTGAGCCTCTACATATTATGTATTCGTGATGTAGTAGTGGTACTATTGTGACATTGTTCTACATCATCTATATTCTTTGGGGTATTTGTGCTTTTCTCTCTTATAAGATTGGAGAAGACATTCTGGAGATAATAGAAGACTACCTTCCCATGGATGTAAGCCATTAGGGTGAACCACGTATATTGGTGTTCTCTTCTCCTTTTATTTTCCTCTTCTTATCTTTTATGATATGTTGTTGGTTGCTTAGATAGCTTAACAAGTTTAGCTTGACTCTACTATTATAACAGGTAGGACTTGGTGGAAAGGGGTTTGGGACGAGTGAGTTACACAGCGTTGCGGCAGCTGTGCAAGCTCACACGGTACCACGCAAGGGAAGATTGGCTAAGTTGGAAAATAACCGCTTTTTGAATTTTTTATGTATAATTTGGCCAAGTTTTGTTGCAATAGGTTAGTAGTGGTTAGAACTCAGTTATTAGTGGACCCTTGATGTAAAGGAATAAGCCTATTTATAGATATATTTTGGGAAAATTAATAGTAAGAGTCATGTGTGAGTATTTGTGAACAATTGTATGTGATTGCCTACGTGAATTGTAAGGGATAAGATTTGGTGCAATCTGTTTTATGGAGAATTTTCTGTCTCAACTGTGATTTTCTCTAGGCTTCTTCCTGATGTATGTAGTCTCTAGTTTTGGAGAAGGATTGTGTAATGTGGAATATTTGCACAAGATTAATATAACATGTGATGGATTCTTGTATGTTGTTATATATTTGTTATGATGTTGCGACTTTGTTTTGTTACAATGACATGATATAGATGCGATTCAGTTTCTTCCTACTATATCAATGTGATTTATTGGTTTTAAGTTGATGTAATCTATGTTTTTGTAACTATTTGATGTGCTATGATGTTCCATGAATAATGCTACGATATTTTGATACTGTATGATGATCGCATAAGTTATGATCTCCCCCTGTCGGACCCCCATATGCTCGTCTCCCACTGTTGGAAACTAGGTTCCGATAGATCTCCCTTGAACGCCTCGGGTGAGACCTCGTCTGCTCCATAGACCTTGCTGGGGAGGGTAAAACCTATCGAGGTCGATGCTTAGGGATATTGCACTACAGGGCATTGATAGAGTGGGAACCCCTGTTGACGAAGCTTTATTGGTGGGCTTCGCCAACAAATGGTTCTTTTGTCGGGACCGAGTTGCAAATAGGAGGGGGATATGTTCTGGCATCTGAATCGATCAGAGATCAAGGGACGGTTTGATCTAAAGTTGTTGGATTTTGTTGAAGTCGAAAACCAGAATCCTAAGCTATCGACAGGTCACTAGTTGGATAGATATATTCATGACAGACTTCATGAATGGTTCTTTGTGAATTCCCTATGCTCTTGCATGAATGGTTGGCAAAGTTCACGAAGAAGAAAAAAAATTTCAAGGAGGAGAGCCAACATCCTAGGCCTCATAATTGATCTAGGCGCTACAAGAAACAAACAACAAGGCATCACGGGCAGTCGAGGTATGGTTGGATAGTATCTTAGATGGATACATCACTGATTTTGTTGTTGATACTAATAAATCTTTCAGCGAAGCAAAAAGGGATTTTTTCAGTGGACGTGGAAGGTTCTTATTGTTTCTACAACTGTTGATTAAGCAACTGGTGTGTGAAAAGGGTATCCTAAAGATGGACAAAGAGTAGTGGAACTCTGGTGTCCGGGGGATGTATGCACTACAACAGAAAGGGGGGAAATGAGTAAGGAAATAAGGGGTATATGGGCATGAGTTCTTGTGAGAATGTAAAGTTCACCGAAGAAACAAGTGGTTGTACAAGGGGAGGAGCAAGGTTTCAAGAAAAGTGGCAGAGGATGGGAGAAGGTCCTATTGAAGTCGAAATGCGATACTGTGAAGAACAACCACATGAAACGAAGTGACCTTTTTGTGATGACGAGGACATACATGCCCAAGATACACCCCAAAGAATGACAAGATCGAACCCCAACAATAACTTGTCTACTCCTCCGCGCACTAATCCACCACAAGGAAGGAATGCACATTCTACGTCAACTTGCCCAACATGTCAGCAACATTCTAGTAATAGAGCACCAGAAGGAGGAAGAAGGTACCGAATGGTGGGAGATGAAATGAATTTGTTGATATTCAATGGAAATGGCACTGATGATCCAGAGCAGTACTCGTTCTTATGTGAAGCAATCTAGACTGCTCGAAAAACTATCAATGATGATGTCAAGAAAATTCAGCTAGCCACTACTTTGAGGGGCTATGCATTGGAATGGTTTATGAGATTCACACGGGTGCCTCATGGAGGTACTGCAAAAACATTTGATGAGATCATAATAAGGTTATTTGAGGAATTTAAGAGGCCGAAGTCTGAAGCTCAGTACATTACTAAATTGAAAGAGATCAAACAATTCCCCAATGAAACAATTTGGGATTTTGATCAGTGATTTAAGACATTGATGGCTCGGGTCAGTTTTGAGATGAGCGACGTTTAGCATAAAGAACGGTTTATCGCGACACTTGTCCCACATATCCGATAACCATTAATGCAAAAAAATATTGCGACGTAAAGCGAGGCTCTTGAGACCACAATGAAATTGGAGGCATCACCAGTAGGGGAAACTACCATTGGAATGAATCAGATTCAAGCGCAATTGGCCAATTTAATGCTGAAATTTGCAAGAAATCAAAAAGGATAAGGAAGATCATGATGATCTTTGGTGCACCCATTTTCATGTAAGTGGACAGACCAAGGATACCTGTCTAACATTTCAGAACTATTTTATATCAAGAGACCCTAACCTATTGAGTGGTGCTGGTGCACCATGGTGTTGCATCTACCAGGTCTATGGGCATCGAAACAAGAACTGTGATTACATGCAGAAGATGGTTACCAAAGCAGAAAGTTTTTACTGTACATTTTGTCAGTCAGTTGGACATGATGACAAAACTACCATGCTTATGATTTGCTCCAGGAAAGGACATATGATTCGTACTTTGTGAAAGGAAAGGACCCCTAGATAGCGCAAGCACATCCGTGTTGGGGTGCATACTCCATGTTTGGGTAACTCCGTGGTTAATTAGAAAGTTTGTAAGCGGAGTTATGGGTCAAAACAGTCTTAGGGGTGTCGGGGGAAGTTAAAACTCCTTTTTTGTAATAAAACCCTTGGTTGAAATTCAGGGTTTAGGGTTTTGGGTGCCCATGGTTTAAGACCATGGTTTTGTAAAAATGCCCAGTATAAATAAGCGCTTGTGTAAAGAAGATAGGTTAGGTTTTATGATGAAAGAAAGATTAAGGCAAAGCTAAGGTTAATTTTGTAAGGAAAGGTTAAGTCCCAGCTGTGTGCATGGACGACCTCTGCAGCTGTGTGCGTAAAGGGTTTTTGTAAGGAAGATTGAGGAAAGACCTGCAGCTGTGTGCGCAGGGGCCTACTGCTGTGTGAGCGGCTTTTTAAGGACTGAAAGGATCTGAAGTTGAGTGCGCAGATCAGACTGTGGTTTTGTAGCAAGTTGAATAGAACACAGTTTGTGGACGTAGCCCTTACACTGGGGGTGAACCACGTTATATCCGGTGTTGTGGTTTCTTGTGCTGTTTCTGTTTCTGTTTCTTTTATGCATTAATAACTGTATACATCTGATAAGTTAGATCGCTGCTAATATTTAGCTTCGCTGTGAATTCCCTGTAGTGGGTTGAGCAAGTCACGACTATTTATTTATCTGAGAAGTTGTATGTGAATGAATGGTAAAGCTTTGTAATTATTGATTAATAAGGTTATTAAAAGGCTAAGGTATAGTAATCCCCCTCTCTGCTTGCAGAAACCTGATTCTGTGGCACCCCCATAGCTGTTTTGGGTGAGACTGCAACCTGCGCGCAGGTTGTTGCTGAAAGGGCCAACTCTGTGGGTCCTTTGTTGGTGCGACATTAAAGGATTAAACCCGAGTCTGCACTATTTCCCAACAAATTGGTTCCGTTGCTGGTTGAATTCAGTACCTGCTCAAGAGGGGTTTACATTGTACCTCAAGGGCTATGTTCTGGAGGCCCTATGTGAAGGAAATCGGTGATTGGTTTGCTAAGACTTGTCTAAAATTTGCGCAGCAAGAGAATACGAATCCGTGTCGAAGTGCAAGTGAATTTTTACGAAGGTATGTTTTTTGTGATGCTTATGAAATTTTCTTTGGTAGCATCCACATAGAGTTGCACCAATGGTTGTCTAGGTTAACAGAGAGGAGGACGAACTTTCAAGCTCGACGGATCCCTGTGTGGACCCCCGCAAGGGTCAATCTTGTGCAACACGTGAACAATGAGGTATCCCGCGCTGTTGACTTCTGGATGACGCGAACGTTGGAAACCTTTGTAACAGAGTTTGCCATTGACGCAAGCACTTCTTTCAGCGAAGCTGAACGCCAATTTTTCAAGGGCCCCCGCAGTAAGTTTTTAAATTCCTTAAGCTTGAAGATTAAAATACTATTGGTTGAAAAGGGTATATTATTATTTGAATCAGATTGTTAGCTTAGTAGTAGTACTAACATATGTTTGCAAGTGAGAATGCCTTCGACGCGCAAAGTGGGTTGCCGCGAAGTGAGCAAAGGTACAAAAGATATTTTGAGTCCTACTCCTCAGGTTAGACCACCGCACCTCCCCCTATAAACCCTCAACAGCCAGACCCTGAAGAAAACCCTTCGGTAGGCAACCCTCCCGTCACCCCACAGCGTCGCTTTGTTACCCCTAAATTTCGGTCCCAGTGTGACAGGCAACCAAGTCCGAGTATTCCAGTCACAGGTCAATCTTCCCCCGTAAACCCCCCCCCATCAACGTCTTGTCCCCCTCCCAACCCTGCCAGAACCACCATGGCCCACCTAGCTGATCACATTAAGCTGCCCATCTTCAAAGGAACGGGATCAGAAGATCCAGAACAGTTCTGGTTTTTGTGTGAGGCCGTTTGGAACGCGAAGAGTATTACAGACCTGGATGTGAGAATCGCACAGCTCATTACTTCCTTTCGTGACTGGGCTTTGACCTGGTTCATGAAATTCTCCAGTAATCAGCACCCCACTTTGCATGAAATCAAGGCAGCCATCACTAAGGAATTTAAGAAACCAAAATCTGAATCGCAGAGTATCACTGAACTCAAAGAGATTCAATAGCGGCGCGGCGAATCTGTGTGGGACTTTGACCAGAGATTCAAAGTTCTACTAGACCAAGTCAGCTTCACCATTAGTCCGGCGCAGCACAAGGAATGGTTTATTGCAGCCTTATTGCCGCATATCAGAACTCCGCTCATGCAACAGAAGGTTGCTGACCAGCAAGAGGCTCTGGAAATCGCAATGAAGCTAGAGACTGCCCCTGTCGGCGACGATTCTGGTATTGATCAAATCCAAGCGCAACTGGAAGCGATGGCCCTAGTGCTTCGCGACATGAAGAAAGATAAAACCAGTCGAGAGGAGGTTTGGTGTACGCAATGTCAATCCGAGGGTCACGATAGGGACCAGTGCCCCGTGGCCAGAACTTACCTAAATACGGGCATGCCCTACCAATTAAATCCCGGTGTTCTATATTGTGAGATATGTCGAACCTCTGGCCAGCACCGCCCTGAGCACTGCCATCTTCTTCAAAGATATGTTCAAGCTCCCAAAAACCCCTACTGCCAGTTCTGTAAGTCCATAGGGCATAATGAAGAAGAGTGTCAAAGTTATGACCTTATGCGAGAGCGCACCTATGACGCCTACCGAGTACACAATGAGGCCCAGAATAATGATAGCTATGGTTACCGCAGTGGTGCCTCTGGAAGAGGCGCTTTCGGCAGTCGCGGCCGTGGTGGGATGACCGAAAGAGGTAGAGGCCAGGTGGTGTGTTACAATTGTAACCAAGTTGGCCACTTGGCTCGCGACTGTCAGAACCCCACTACAACCTGTCGGTATTTCCGCGGAGTGGACCACGTGATTGAATAGTGCCCCTAGCTCCTCGCTAAGATTTAGGAGAACAACCGTGGCCCTACCACAAATACTCAATTGATTTCCTTTGAGCAAAGACCTGCCGCAGCCCTCAATGTGGTCACCCGGAGTGGAGCTACGACGCATATTCAAAACAAGCCAATGCAACCTGTCACGGTGTGCGTACGTAAGGCCTCCGAGAAAGACCCAGCACTTGATCCTGCGAAGGACCAAGCACCAGCCCAGGAGGCCCAGTGCGATATTGTTGACCCTGGCACAGCAGAAGTACCTGCGCGGCAACCTCACCAGGCTTCGCAGCCACAAGAGGCCTCGACGGATAAAGTAAGTACACTATCCTCTTTCTTGCAGAGCTGTATGAAACTCTTGTGGAATCAAAATGCTTTAAAAGAACTGCAAAAAGTTCTTGATGTCACAGACCCTCAGAGAGGAATTGATCAGGAGAAAACTGTTAGCCATGTCCGAAGAACAGGAAGGGAAATGAGATTGAACATTCAGATAGGGGAATATGATATGACTGATGTCATTTTGGATCTTGGATCAGACATTAACGTCCTACCCAAGCATACCTGGGGACAAATGGGAAAACCTTCCCTGGTTTGGTCACCTATACAACTGCGACTAGCTAACCAACAAAGGATTGTACCTCTAGGGAGACTTCTTAGTGTTCCAATTGACATTGATGGGGTCAGTACTCTAGCATATTTTGAAGTTATTGAGATCATTGATGAAAATAACCCCTATCTCGCCCTGTTGGGAATTGAGTGGGCCATGGCCAATGCTGCAATCATCAACCTTAAGAGGAGACATATGACCTTCGAAGGAAATGGTCTGCTCGTTATCATACCCCTCGACCCATCCCAAGGAGAAAGATATACAGAACCACTCACAGATGAAGGGGATCAGGATACTCTAGACCACATCTACAACATCATAGCCAAGGATGCAGATTATGTCGAGCCTGACGCTGATGGTGTAATGGATTGGCAATGTGATAGCTCCTGCATGTCTGATTCAGACAACGGTCTGGAGAACTGGCAGAACCGACTGTATGAGCTACATGGCCACAGATGCGCACAGATCACACAGTCTCTTAGATGCCTTAGTGCACAGCCTAGAGAGTTGCCTGCATATGTTGGGATAACAGTCCCTAGAAAATTTATTGCACATGTGTCCGACCGAGTACCTCAGTCACAAAACAACCAGACTCTGAACACAGCACTAGAAGCTACAGCAGCATGGGGGACTGATCCTAAAAAGTCTCACCCCAGTCAGGGAACCTGCCAAAAATTCCTGCGCCCCAGATTCCTAAGCCAAGCTCAAGAGGTGCGAGGTAAGTTCAAGGGGCCGAATAGCCTTCAGGGACATTTGAGGCAGTACTATACAGCAGGGGAAAACACACCTCGCAAGGAGAGGATGCATAAGTTTGTGCATATCTTGGAACCCATAATGAAAAATTGGCATATGGAGGTTGAGCTCCGACACGGCATTATTGATAGCTTTTTGATCAAATTTTCTATTAACAAGAGTGGTCCTGTTTTGGATATAGCTTTCCACGACAAGGCAAATGATGATCACTCAGGAAGTGAATACCAAACCAAGGGGCGGAGCCAAGACGCCAGCCCCTCAACCCTAATAGTCCTGTCGCAGATATTACCAGGTCAGGTCGAAGGGCACTATTGTGCCGAGGTTGCTTGTTGTTCCGAAGTTTTAGCCATCCTTCTGCCGAGGCCCAGAAACACAGCGAGGCTCAAAATCTGACCGTTGGGAAGCAGCCAAAATGGAGGCAGTAGTGCTTTAAGTGCCTTAAATACCTGTACTAAGAAGATTATCAGAAATCGGGTAACAGTTGGACAAGATTTCCGTAAGATTTGGTGCCTTCAATGCACCGTCCTGCCCGATGTGATTGATGGCATGTATAAGAAGATGCCTAAGTCAGGGAAGATTGTATTCTTCATTTCATCAAGTTTTCTGAGTGAACCCATGACAACAGAAAGACAGATTGATGACTTAGTAAGAGAATTTGAGCAAGAGGGCCTGATAGCCTGCTCTAATCGGCCGCCTGCTTCTGTTCCCGGTGAAGACGCCCAACCAGCACCACCACGGCCGATGCAGACTCGGTCTGCTAGAAAAAAGTGCAGAACTGAAGTCTGCTCCAAGCTCAACCAAGATCGGTAGGGGCGAACAGGGAAAACACCGGTAGCACCTCCTATGGATCCCCCCGGTTCAGTACAGGTACCGGCCGGGGATAGGGAGAACATTGCACCTCCACGACCACCTTATCTCTGACCTATTCACCCAGATGCCAAGATTCCCCGATGGACAAAGCAAGTCACATTAACCACACCTTCGCTACCATCAGGAGTTCAGCTGGTCGAAAGTATGACAGGACAGATAGATCGGCTCAAGTATAGCGACCATGACACAAATGATCATGGGAAGTTTCCCCAGTTTGCATCGGCCGAATACTTGCACCGTGTCAACTACCCAGAACATGATGTACCCCTACTGGAAGTGCAACCGTGGGCTGCGGGCCTGGATAACGCTGGCCTACTCAAGGTGCTTGATATTCCACATTTCGGTCGTGGCATACAGGTGACTATAGTGGCCAAACAATTGCTTGCGTTAGTACATGACGGCTATTTGTGGATAGGAGACCAGAAAATCCCCATTGATGCCGCACTCATTAATAAGATCACAGGGTTATCTATGGCAGGACCTGATCCGGGGGATGAATTTCCCTCAAAACATGAGGATTCAAAGCTTGCGCAAAGTATGAAAGAGCAGTTTGGCCTGACCAAGGGGAAACGGGGATATCACACCTCCGCGATCCAGGACCACCCTATTCACTTTGCAGCTGAACTCCTAGCCTGCAAAATCATCCAAAAATGCAGGCCTACTGAGGTACCTGCACCAGTTATCCGCATTGCCATGAACTGCGCCGAGGGATACACTTACAATTGGTCCGCATATCTTGCAAGGGAATTCCTGGAGGATGTTTGCGATGCACAGGAAAAAGGTAGACCTTTTCATTACTCCTGGTTGTTAATACTTATTGCATTAGTTGGGTGGAAAGAACCCACCGAAGCTCAGTTTGTCGAAGTAAACCCAGGCCGGCCGAAAGCATTAAGGTATGCCTCCCTCTTGCTATCCTTGAATAAGGAAACTCAGCAAATGACGAACACTGTGTTCGTCTGTTATGCCATGAGTATTCACATGGATATTCTGCGAACACCTCACTTTACCAATGAGTTGTTCTCTAAATATGAGGGTGCCGCGCACTTCAGGGCTGATCTTCATCATGTGTTCATTCAAGCCCTTTCCGATCCACGACATCGATGGTTTAAATTACCTTCTGTAGTAACCGAATTAGATGTCATGGGAATTGTTCAGCTATGGCTAGCTGAGTGGTTGCAAAACATCGGGAAAAAACCCTTTATCCCCGTTCCCCTAGCTACAAATATTGGCGCAGGTCCCAGTCAGGTGCAGCAGCAAAACCCATTAGAAGATAGCGAAGACCTGAGTGATTCATAGATGAATGGCGACGGCCAGGATGGAGATGGTGGCCAGGATGATCAGGATGAGGACTCATGCAAGACTCTATCAGATCCTAGCCCATCAACCAAGCGCAAGTCACCAGACGTAGCAGAGGTAAATAAGCCACAGTCCCGCAAAAAGTCAAAAGCGTCGAAGGACAAAAATATTGAAGAAGATGTCACTATAACGCTGGATGAGCTGGAGAAAGCTCTAGAAAAATCTACCGGGACGCTTACCAAAAATTGGTTCGAGTTTTCCCAAATGCATCTTGTCGGGCTCACAGGTATAGCAAACAGGGTTTCAGAGCTAAAAGAGATAGTGGCAAAATCAGTAACCAGTCCTACCACAAGTAGCACTATAGCGGCCGCACAGCAGGATCTTAGGCAATGGCCAACCAGAGATTACCGAGGTTAAGTATCAAGCGCAGCTCTGACACTGACCGATACAGATTCCCGGTCCCAGATGAATATGACTGTAGAGATCGATTATACAAAGATGACCATGTCAGAATTGCACCTCTGCCAGCTAGCAATTACAAAGGAAATCCATGCACGAGATCGATTGTCCCAAATCCAATTGGATGACATTATCAAGCAAAACCAAATTGTCGCAGCACAACTAGAACAAGTGGCGAAAAAGAAGATAGATGCTGAACATAAAACAACTACACTTCTGCAAGCATTGGACGAGGCATGTTGGAGTCTTTCTGATTTTGACCTGCAAGGTGCAGAGGAACCAGCACAGAGAACTGCTAAGCTGAGAGACTATGCCCAATAGTCTCGCAGCGAGATTGACAAGATGAAGACAGAACATCAGCACAAGATCACAGAACTTCAACTGCGCATCCCTCCTGAGACTCCACCAGAGGCCCGGGAACAGCGCCATAGGGACATCAAGGCTTCAGTAGCAAAAATATCAGATAATACAGCCAGCGTCACCAAACTGCTGGAAGACAGCATTGAATCTTGGGCGAACCTCCAAGACCATCCAGATGTCGGTAAGATCTAGGAATCCATCAAGATACGCCAGGCCGAGTTAGATGCAGTCATAATAGAAATCAAGACGCTGCCACCTATGCAGAAGATGGCTAAAGTGAAGCGCAGCAAGGAACTTCAGCAGGAAATTGAATCCTGCAGGACAAGGGTAATGTTGCTGGAGAATTCGCTCCAGCCCCTGGTTGATGAAGCATTAGAATTAAGTAATACTGCAGAAATCCAGCTCAAAGTTTTGAAGAGATACGACAGTTTTGCACAGGAACGGGCTAATACAGATTCATCTTCAGTGTTACAAGAGTTGGTGGAAAAGGAAAAATCAGCTGACGACATACTATATAACCTCAACAGTCGCTTCAGCACCCTCGCGCAGAAGATTCTCCCACCAGAGACGTCGCAGGGTGTCCCGGGACGGGCCACTAGTGAGTCTTAGGGCCTGTTGGGGCGCATACTCCATGTTTGGGTAACTCTGCGATTAATTAGAAAGTTTGTAAGTGGAGTTACGGGTCAAAACAGTCTTAGGGGTGTCGGGGGAAGTTAAAACTCCATTTTTGTAATAAAACCCTTGGTTGAAATCCAGGGTTTAGGGTTTTGGGTGCCCATGGTTTAAGACCATGGTTTTGTAAAAATGCGCAGTATAAATAAGCGCTTGTGTAAATAAGATAGGTTAGGTTTTATGATGAAAGAAAGATTAAGGCGAAGCTAAGGTTAATTTTGTAAGGAAAGGTTAAGTCCCAGCTGTGTGCATAGAGGGTTTTTGTAAGGAAGATTGAGGAAAGACCTGCAACTGTGTGCACAGGGGCCTGCTGCTATGTGAGCGGATTTTTAAGGATTGAAAGGATTTGCAGCTGAGTGCACAGATCAGACTGTGGTTTTGTAGCAAGTTGAATAGAACACAGTTTGTGGACGTAGCCCCTACATTGGGGGTGAACCACGTTATATCCGGTGTTGTGGTTTCTTGTGTTGTTTCTGTTTCTGTTTCTTTTATTCATTAATAACTATATACATTTGATAAGTTAGATCGCTGCTAATATTTAGCTTCGCTGTGAATTCCCTGTAGTGGGTTGAGCAAGTCACGACTGTTTATTTATCTGAGAATTTGTATGTGAATGAATGGTAAATCTTTGTAATTATTGATTAACAAGGTTATTAAAAGGCTAAGGTACAGTAATCCCCCTCTCTGCTTGCAGAAACCTGATTCTACGGCACCCCCATAGCTGTTTCGGGTGAGACTGCAACCTGCACGCAGGTTGTTGCTGAAAGGGCCAACTCTGTGGGTCTTTTGTTGGTGTGACATTAAAGGATTAAACCTGGGTCTGCCCTTTTGCCCAACAATCCGCAAGTAGTACAAACAGAAAAATAGGTACCTCATACACCACCACCTCCATTGCAGTTTGTCCCTATGCAACCACAACAATAGTTTATGGCACGGCTGCAGTTTGCACCATGGCTGCAAATGGTGGTAAAACCATAGTATAACCAAGCACCATGACTCGAGTATAATTAGCCACAATATGTTCAAGGCACACAATATGTCCAGTAGCAACATAACCCACCACAACAACAAATGGCCCAACCACAGTATCAGCAAGGAGGAGTCCAAGGAGGATTCTGTGCAGGGTTCAGAAGTCAAGGAGGAGGATTTGGCCGCGGTGGAGGACGGGATCATGAATCAGTCCAGTGCTATACCTGTGGGGGATTTGGGCATTACCAAAGGGAGTGCTCTCATGCGCAATCCACATAATGCACAACCAATGATTAGAATGTTGAAAGTTTCCCTCAGTTGATTGCAAAATGGGAGGTAGGACAAATTCCTCAGTTATAGAATGAGGAGAATTAGAATGAGGCTTCCTTGCAAGTACAGAACTAGCCAATAATGCAAAACTAGGTCCCACCACAGAATCGAACTCAGAACCGGCCTCAGATGTAGAACCAACTGATGAATCAACCATTGAATTAGAACCTACCTTTGAACCAGGGATCGACAGTTGCCACTATTTAGGCTGAGCCGCGGATGAAGCATGTCGACGTTGGGATTGTCACTCATGCTGGCGTGACAAGTGGAGACGATGGACCACGGCTACAATTTCAACTCTTTGGTAAGAAGAAGGTCACATTTGATATTGCTTCAGAGAAATATACCTTCTTTGAAACAAAGAACGAAATCGAGAGAAATCTAGGTAAGTTACCAATTGTTGATATGCCATTTGCTTTCAATCCATCTGCAGAGGCAAGACCATCACAGTAGTATGGTACCCTGCGCAAGTTATTTGAGAGTTGTCTATCACTAGAGAGGGACTCGGATGCCCTTGTTGATCCTGAGGAATTAGTGCACCTCCTGGATAAGACAGTGAAGGATTCCGCTATGAATTCCTTGCAAAAAAGGAAGACTGTCAAGGATATGAGGATGAATGTTCAGACTGGAGATTATGAGTTTGAATCGATCATTTTGGACCTTGGATTAGATGTAAACATCTTGACAAAGAAAACCTGGAAATTGATGGAAAATATAACATTGGGATGGTTTTTGGTACATGCGCATTTAAAAAACTAGGCAAAGGTTCAACCCATTAGTCATGTTTAAAACTTGGTTGTCTACATTGAAGATATGAAAACACGTGCTGATTTTGACGTGATAGAAGTTGTAGGAGATGGTGGTTCCTATCCTGTGCTGGTAGGAATTGGATGGGCTAATGATAGCATGGCATTTATCAACTTCAAAAAACGTGTTATGACATTTGAAAACCAAGATGTTAGGGTCATTTCTCCTATGGACCCTGAGGAAGGACGTCGATATATTGAACTAGTAAAGGATGAAGTTGGGAGAATTTGGGATCATGCTTATAACATCTCCGAGGACTATATCCAACCTACTATCAATGGCGAACTTGGATGGAGCAGAGTAAGTTCCACGTCCTTCGACTCTGATGATGCTCTAGAAAATTGAGGAATCAGTTGCATGAGGTATCATTCAGAAAATGTGGGTTGATTACACAGTATCTCTGACATATTGCGATTGAGACTGTCGAGTTTCCCATTTATGAGGGACTGCCGAGACTATCTGAGTTCTTTAAAGAATTTGAAGAGAAATTGCTTGAACCACAAAGGATATTGGCTCTTGATGTAGCACTGAAGGGTAATCCGAATCGATAGTGGGCGACACACAAATAGACAATCAATGACTCGAAGCAGTGCCGCAAATTGATGATGGTCTATTTTGGCGATGGAGAGGTCTATTAGGTTGGGAGATATGATGGACAAAATGACCTCGCTAGTCATTTGATCGAATGTTAGACGTTATGGACATCGTGGCCTAGAGATGAGTGGGTTCATGCTTTTGTTCCTACTCTAGAAGAGATGCCAAGATCTTGGTATGTGGCATCAAAATTGTGCAAAACCATTACCACTAGGGAGGAATTATCAGTTTGCTTTGTGCAAATTTTTAGCGTCTAGGATGCCAACTCTGAGGTATGTAACGCTTTGCACATTATCTGTGATGTAGTACTAAAATTCATCCCTGTTGCATACCACGTTGATCCTCATGCAAATTTCTCCATCCAATCTTTGATGACATGCTACAACTTGTCTGGGGAACCTGAACATGATGACGAGCTACGGAATTTTAATATTCCAGAGTCCGAAGGAAGCCGTGGTGTCATAGCTCTCGACATACTGACGGACGTGATGAACCAGCCATTGAGGATTCAGAAGGTTGACATTAGGACGGTAGAGAATTCAAAATTTTCTAATGTCAGAGACTATTGGGGAGAAGAGACGATGGCCAAAGTCACAGATCTACTGCATGAATTCCAGGACCTTTTCCCAACAGGATTTTCAGAAATGAAGGGAATACTCAGCGAATTAGGGGAAATGAAGAATTAACTCCATCCAGATGCAAAACCAGCATGCCCAAAGCTGAAGAGACTAAACTTGCGATACAAGGATCACGCGAAAAGCTGAGCTTGATACGTTTCTTGATGATGGGATCATTGAACTTGTAGAAGAAATAGAGTGAATAAGCCCGATGGTGGTCCAAGATAAGAAGACTAGTGAAATACACATTTATGTCGATCTGAGAATGTTGAATGATGCATGTGTGCATGATCCATTCCCGACCCCTTTTACAAATGAATTCCTAGAAGGCATAGGTGGCCAGGAGGTATATTCCTTCACAGATGGATTTTTGGGATACCACCAGATTCGGATTGCAAAGGAGGATCACCATAAGACTACATTCATCACTGAGTGGGGTTGTTTCCAATATACTGTCATTCCATTTGGGCTAAAGAATGCACCCATTGTACATCGAGGTGTGAAGAAAGATTCCAACAGTTGAAGAATCTTCTCATAAGTGCACAAGTCTTGAAAATTGCACACCTAGAGAAAGATTTTGTGGTGTGTACTAATGCATGCAGTCAAGGACTTGGAGGAGTTCTTATTGAAGAAAATCACATAAGATGTTATGAGTCAAGAAAGTTGAAGGAGAATGAGAAGAACTATGCCACTCATAATCTGGAAGTTGCATCCATAGTACATGCTCTCAATATGTGGAGGCAGTAATTGATGGGTAGAATGTTTGAGCTAAGGACATACCATTGTGGTCTGAAGTATTTTTTTGATCAGCCTACTATAAATGCTAGGCAAGCTAGATGGCTGGATTTTTTATGTGGTCTTTATTTTGAAATCAAGAACATAAAGGGAAAAGAGAATAAGGTAGTTGATGCACTCAACATGAAGGTGCAGGAAAAGAATGTGGAATCCATTAGTATTTTCCAATCGAAGTTGAGGCAGTAGATTGTTAATCATGTTGCTGAAGATGAATTGAATGACTAGGTCAAGGACAAGTTGCAGCAACAAATCCTTAAAAAGAAACATGAGGGATATAAATTAGAAGAAGATGGACTCCTTACTTATAAGAATAATTTTTATTCCAAATGTAGTACATTTGAGGAGGGTTGTTATGGATGAGATCCATCAAGCTCCATATTTGGCGCACTCGGAATATCAGAAGACAATTGCTACAGCTAGAAAGCAGTAAGTTTGGCCAGGAATGAAAAAGGACATGGCTGAATATATTTCAAGGTGCATGAAATGTCAGCAGGTGAAGGTTGAGCATCAACACCCAGAGGGTTTGTTGCAGCCTTTTCTAGTTCCAGAATGGAAATGGGAAGTTATTTCCATGTATTTTATTACATGATTTCCAATGACTTGGAGACAACATGATTGCATCATGGTTTTGGTGGACAAGTTGACAACGGAAACACATTTTATACCATTAATTCTACACGTGAGATCGATGACATTGCAAAGATATTCATGAAGGAGATTTTCAAATTGCACGGATTTCCTAAGGCAATAGTCTCTGACAGAGATGTCAAGTTCACTTCCAATTTTTTGAAGGGACTGTTTGCAGATTTGGGTACAAAGTTGAATTTCAGCACTTCCTACCATCCTCAGACTGATGGGAAGACAAAGAGAGTCAACTAGGTGCTCAAAGACATGCTTCGTATGTATGTGATGGACAAACCAACCAAGTGGGAATATTATTTACACTTGGTATAATTTGCATATAACAATGGACATCAAGCATCCATGGGGATGAGTCCATTGTCATGTATTTAGTAAACCCGGACAAGTATTGGTCAGCATGATTTAAATCTCCAGCCATCGTTAGGCGTTCAAAATAATTCATGTCGAAAAATAACCCAGCTTCTTGTTCTAACCTGGCACCAGGATAGGCACATTAGGACTTCATGCACACACCATATTTGCAAAACAGATTGGAAAAGAAAAAAAAAAGCAGGAAAACCTAGGAAAAATAAACAGCCTCTTCAAACTTCTCCTTGTTCAAAAACTGCAAGATGAGTTGCGGATGTTGTATGCTAAAAGCGGCCATTGTACTCAACAACAAATATCTAGGAACCTAGAGATAAAAACTCTAGCCTTGAGGATCTCTACACCAAGAAACAATGAGAATCCACCCATTCACAAAAAATCTGGCCTTGAGGATCTCTACACAAAGAAACAATGAGAATCCACCCATTTACAAAAACTGTCCTTGTGAGATCTGAGCAATAAACCTAATGAAAATAAATCTTGTTATCAATTCTTGATGGGTGGAATTAGGACATTCTTGATTGGTCGAATTAGAACTGAGCAAATACTTAAAAAAAAAAACTCTTTGCGGGGATTGGACATGGTAGAAATTACATAACAGTAAGTAAATACTCGAATCTGCAAGTAAAATGCTCGAATCTGTAGCTGAAACCCGGGAAATCAAACAATTCCCACAACAGAAGAGAATTATTCCTCTATGGGTAAAGGCTTGAGATTGCCTTATATAGTAGAAGCACCGGCTCTACCCTATTAATGAATGCACGCATATCTAAGATGAAAGGTAGTGGAATATGACCCGCCCAAATTAAAAATAACTTTAACTAACCAATATAAACAAAAATAGAGTTAGATATCTCAAATCCCGTCATCACATAGCAAAAACACTTAAAACTCCAAATAAGGAGCCATAAAATATGAAACTAACTCATTAATAATAATCAAATCTCCTTTTCTCAATTTAAATTTGGTCATTTAACTTAAAAGATAATATTAAATTGAATTCTCATGTTCTTAAAATTAGGATAATAAGAATACAAATCATGATGATAGTTGGATTGAGTTATGAAAAAGTATTGTGTCCACATTTCTTGGCCATAAACTTCTGTAATTTCACAATTTGAAATTAGTATAATAACAATAATAATCATGATGATAGTTGGATTGACTTACGAAAAAGTATTGTGTTCACATTATGGGTGCACCAAGAAATTTTTCCATAAACTTGGGTAATTTCACAATTTGATTGTCAAATTACTGTCCTTCTCATTTTAGCCCGTTAGCTATGGTCAAAAGTGCCACGTTTCTATTATAAAAATTAATTGAGGGTTTCGTTATGGTTAAAAGTTTCACATTTGTATTATAAAAATCAAAAGATAGTTTAAATGTTTATTGCATTTCATTAAATTATTAAAACTATAAAACTTAAAAGTTGGATTTATTTCAAATTGCAATCTTAATTGTTGGTAATTATAATTATGCTTAACTGAATTTATTTTCAAATTACAATCTTAATTGTCCCCTTTGGATTTATTTTCAAAGTACAACCTTAATTGTTGGTAAGTATTGTGGCTTTTCGATATTTACAATTATATCATGTTTGTAGATCCTTAAAGCCAAACTCCTTCCAAATGAGTCCTTAGGCTCGAGAAAGGAAGTCTATTGAAAGATGGGGTAATGGAATTTATCCCCAATTCCTAACCCTAATGTATCAAACCCAATCATTCTTGATTATTATGGAAGGCCATGCGATTCAACATTTAATCACTACATCAAGTATAAGGACAATACATTTAAGTCTCACTAGGATTTCCATAGGTCATTGCTATGGATTCTATAAGTTTATGAAGCTATGAGGTTAGGATGTTAAGAGGAGGTTAAAGTCATTACATAGTTTATGGGTAATATGATGATGGTAATATTGTCATAGATCTCATATTTGTCTTGAAAATGGGTCTCTCTTGTGATGCTCATGCCTCTCATGGACTAGGGTCCATCTTCTTGTCTTGAAAAGGTACGAAGTTTGTACACATTCTAGTGCTTATCTCTTGCCATACTTCATGGTTATATTGGAAAAGATGTTGAAGCACAACTTGTGAGAATCATGGAATAGATCTTGATGATTTGTTTGTATAAATAGTGGTGATTATCTCGACATATTGTATAATGGTCTTGACATAGACCATAGTGATTATATTGGAATTGTCCATGGTTATGTTGTGACATATTGCTCATATGTTGGAATGTTCAGAGATTTGGAAATTCCTATGATGTAAAAGTTGAGGGTCCAAATGAAATCGATGGATGATTATTTTTGGGTATATATTTTAGGCATGTACACGTTGATATAGTGTGACAATGATTGTGGAATTGTGACATTGACAGTGGTATTGTGATAGAGTTAGTGATTCTGGCATTGAGATAGAGATTGTGACATGGACTGTTATAGTGAAAAAGGTACAGGTACGCGTTAATAGAGACATTGAATGAGGCATTTTTACATAGATAGTGGTTGTGATAGGTTGAAAAAGGTAGTGATACAATGATGGAGTCATAGGGACAAAGATATAAGTACAAGTTGTCAGAGATAGTGATACAATGATAATTACAGATTGTTTCTTTTATTTATATCAGGATGTGAGGATGAAGCAAAGATAGGAGATTGTAGTCTCCTTGAGGTTGGTTCCTGAGAATTGTGAGCAAAGATGATTTTTGGGGTGAAAGTTAGCCCAAGGGCGAATTTATATGGCTCCCAAAACAATCTTGGGCGAATTTTTTACTATAAGAAGGGTTTTTTTAATTTAATAAGCTAGTCCAATATTTATTGACTGCTTGAATATGAGAAATCGATTAGCCAATCCCGCGAGAAAGGGAAAAACAAATTCGTTTGATATAGCCATTTGAAATAAAATGGAAATGGGCAGTTCACCCCCTTTTTTCGAGTAACATAGAAGAAGAGAGTTTTTTTGCCCCCTTTTTCGTTCATGGAAGTGATTAGCAATTGGTTTGCCTCTTTTTTTCATCAATAAAGTTGATTAGAAGTTAGATTGACAACGATTTATGGACCATAGGGACAATTGCAGTTAGATCGCTCTCATACTGAGGTAAATATGGACGATAGGGTTTTTAGCCTCCATATTTCAAGGTAAATAAAAATTCCATGATTTATGACCTTCAGGTTTCATGGTGAATAAGAAATTCAATCGTTTTAGCTCCTATGTGGAGGTTTTTTAATTCCAAATCGGTCCACATTTAGAAAAACCATAGAATGATCTAGTCAAATAGGACATTTTATTTTCTATATAATGTTGGAATAGTCACCAATTCACTCCATAAAGAGGCTATGGAAAGAAATTTGACAGTGGTTGAGACATTGTATAAAGAAATTCAGCAATGGGTGAGAGGCTATGCAAAATCTATGCATTTGTTCAAAGCTCCTTGGGATCTCGAGTCTTTATAAAGGTTAGTTTTCCTAGCTTGCAATTTTCGTTGCTTTATCTCCACATTGAGTGTAAAAAATTGATCAATGAAGGATCTAGTTTTTTTTCACTTGCTAAATTTTTTATTTACGTTGAGTTACTCTTTTGCTTCATTAATGGTAATTTATGAGTAAGTTGTTGCACCTCAAGTTAGGGTTTGGGTTTAGTAGGGAATTTCATAAAAATATAATTTAAAAAAATTATTTTCATTATCAACATCTTTACATGAAGAACTAGGTGTCGAGCTAGTCGAGTATGTGTGGCCTAAATTGTGTTTTCTTCATAACAATTTTCTTTCAAAAAAAGAGATGAAATACCTTCATGTTTCTCAACATATTTTTTTATGTGCTCTCTTTCTTTTTTAACATTCTTGCACTAAAATTCCATAATTTCTACTACTTCTGCTACTATGATAGTAGCTAGAACATAGTCCATGCTTATTTCATTTATGGATAAACTTATGCAAGTTTACACTTGATGGAATTTTGTGTATATTGTTGCATGTGTTCCATTTATAGTGGAAAGTATTTCAATAATTTATGTTACTCCATCAATATCTAGAGTTTGATCTCTTTCTTGATCTTGTTCTTGTATCACTGGAAGAGAGTGTCATTGTTCCTTATTGACATACGGACATGCTGGTTGTGTATTTTTCACTTTGTTACTTTAAATTTCTGTGGATTCAACCATTTATACTCCACTGATAGGTATAGAAACTTCTAGTTATGTTTTATTCGTTATTATATTTGATTGGTCATGCAGTTATTATGAAGGTATCACTCGATCCACTTCCCAATCATCTTCCTTATTGTGAACAGTCTTGGGAATTTCATTTGCTTCATCGATATCTGAACATGTTTGTGAATCTTCTACAACTAGAGACAAGGTTTATTGTAGCTCAACATGTGTGCTTACAAATGGAGACAAGGTTGATTGTAGCTCAACATATGAGAAGGTTGCTTATAAGGGTCCATCCTACTTGTCCTTTCTACATGTAATTGGTACTCATTGTTAGTCTTTTCTCTTCCTTTCTATTGATTTCCATACCAATTTCCACTTTCCCAAGACACTGCATTCTCTCATGAGTTTCAAGATAATCCCCTTATATAACTCATTATAGTCAAAGGATTGTTCATTACTCTGCACAAATTAATGGAAACACTATATTTCCTAGTTATCCTTGAGTTACTTAAATCTTGAATATCCTCTTCTCTATGGCTTGAGATAAACGAAGTAACTCGAGCTTGTGTTGAACCTTCCTTGAGAAATATTTTAGGATTTGAAAGATCAAAAACACAATTTGCATATTTGCATGCCTTCTCTTCAGAATAAGCAATTTCTTGAGCAATAGAAGCTCCATCTTTGAAACTCATATTCAACTCTTTTGTAAAACCCAAGGACATATAATAGGAATATTAAATAAACAATTTACTTGGTTGGTAGGAATGTGAAGTAGATCACAATTATTATGGATAACTCTAAAAGTCCCAACTATCCATCCATGTTGTGATCTTGACATACCAATTTTCTTCCAATTTTTTCTATTTTAAAAGTATAAAACCACATGTAAAATTAGAAAACCAAACGAATTATATAGATGAAATAAATTATGTATTGATTAATATATAAAATAACAAAATAAAATTTAAACATTACAATTATGAAATGATGTAGTGATATGCTCATGTTCCCATGATGTGAATCGACTACTATGATTCCTTTTAACATACAGATCCAACATCATGTAAACAAATTACATCTTGCAAACTATTTAATTAATGAATATGGCTGGTAAGAACTCTCTCAGACAAATCATAACAAATTATCCTACTAATTCAGATGTTACGTCATCATATGTCTATAATATATTAATGTTATAAGAATCTTCCATCTTATAGCATCTTTCTTTTACTTTGAAAACATTTTGTAACTCAACCATTAAGGTTAAATAATGAAATCAAACATAATTTTAAATGGTTGATACTAGAAGGATTCATAGCTGACTACTATGTAAAATTGGTAGTCCATCACTTAGACAAAAAAGAGTTGTAAAGGCTATCTAGATGGAATAGTTTAACCAATGACAAACAAAGTTTAAACAACAAGCATAAGTAGAATATTGAACAAATAGTTTACCCGGGTGGTAAGTAATGTTGGAGAAATTTACCCACCATGCACACTTAATTTGGTCAATTTGGCCTTGTTAAAGCACTATCCTAAGTTTTATTGAATTAATCGGCATCAGATGAGCACACTATGACATCCTCATGAGCACACCCATGCCTACCTTCAGTCAAGGAGGCCAACTAAGCCTTCTCCTTCATTTCGGGAGGCTAACTGGGCTTCCTCCTTCAAACAAGGAGCACTCCGGGAGTGATCTGAGTGTCATAAATGCAGCTAATTGCTAACTGATGGTTACAATCAGTTAAGCTGAGTGGTGAAGGAGCCTGCATTCATTATATTGATTATTTTTATTAATATTTATGAACTGGAGTCAACAGGGGTGCCTCCAACCACCTCTGATGACCAGTTTGATTTCAGTTAACCTCATCGGGGCTCATTGCAGTTAATGATGCACTACCACTTGTTGGTTGGCATGCAATAACATGTGTTTGAGCTATTTTCACTTAGACTCAGTCATCCATTACACTTCGTCTTCAGTTAGGACTCAGTTGATTCAATCGACACTTGATCAGTTAGTTAAATAAGTGTTTTACTGTGGCTTACAGTTAGTTAAGCTACACCCATTCATTCAATTCGAATGACCTCCTTGGGAATTTGAATTGTCCTGAATTCATGCACCTTGCATGATCATTGTATTGCATTATTCATTCTTTGCTAGTCATATAGAGCTGCTACTTCCGTTGCAACACCACTATGCATATTTTATGCTTAATTGTCTAAAATCTTTGTGAGATTGTGTGTTTAGTCCCTAGATCACTGTGACAGATTAATATGGCATCATATATCACAGTGGGATGAAGATTAGATCTCTCAAAAACATGGTTTTTGACATATCTTGCATGAAAAATTGAGCAAAAGCTCAAAATTCCAACACTGCACCAGATTCCAAGGCTTACCACTTAATACCCCAAGTAAAGAAATTGTTGATCAATCTTGCTTGATCAATTATGCTGGGTATGATTAAAAACTAAAATGTGCAGGCTATAAGACCTTACGGTGCCCCTTTTGTTGTGATTTGCAGGTTTTAACAGGTGAAAAGCATTCACTATAGAAGTTTGAGATGGGTTGTTTTGTCGAACTCTTGACTCCGTTCAATTTCCACTCATGGAAAGGAGAAATGGAGATCTAGCTATGTGCTAGAGGAATCTACCGAGTCACTATGGACACTGAGGAAGATCCTACTTGTGTGATAGACTAAGCTAGATTATTGAGCAAGAAAGATGAATCATATGGATTCTTGTGCCTCTCTATTTCCCAAGATCTTCTTTTCCATCTCTCGGGATTGAAGAATCCAAAGGAAATTTTGGACAAATTAGACACCCTATATGGAAAATAGGATGATTTGAGAGTTTACCATCTTCAAAACGAGTTGATGTCTCTCCAACCTTCAAATTTTGAGACCTTAAATGATTTTTTCACAAAGTTCAAGCATATTGTCTTACTGTTGAAGCAACGTAAGGTGGAGAAGGAGGATGACAAGCTCATCCTTGCCATTCTCTCCAAACTTGGAGCTAATTATTTAGTGTTTTTCTCTACATTCCATGCGGGGAAGCTCACAACCCCTAAATGTAATATGCCTTCACTCAATTCCTTCATTTAGTCCCTAACTAGTGAACATGATAAGCTTGTCCAGATGGGGATCATCAGATCCTCCCATGATCAATCCCTTTATGTCTTGGGGCCCAAAGATCTAAAGGGTAAAGGAAATCAGCAGAAGAACCTAAAAACCAAATTTGAAGGTCCTAATCCTAAAGTTGAAAACCAGTAGCATGAAGAGCCTTCCGGCTCGGAGACGAACACAAGCAAAGGGCATCATGGAAAGGAAAAATTTGAGTCTTCATACTGCGGGAAGGGCTTCCACCATGAACATGCGTGCATGAAAAAGAAACTTGATGAAGCTACTTCTCTTCTTGAGAAAAATAACATTATTCTTCCTGAAAGATTTCAGAGGAGAGATCAGGAAGATTAGGAACCACAACATTAAAGAAGTCATCCTCTCATGGAAAGCACTTTGAAGTCCAAAGATCTCTTGATATATTCTGGAGCTTCGAATCACATGATGGCTGAAAGAGACTCTTTCTCATATTTGGAGACCAGCAAATCCATTCCCATCCACATAGGACATGACTCCATAATCACATCTGAAGGTCAAAGTACTGTAAATCTTAAGCATGGTTATTTTTTCCAAGTTCTGTATGTACGATGTAGTCTTGCATCAAACCTCCTAAGTTTCTACCAAATGACACATATGGGAGTGCCCAAGAGAGTCTCCTTTAGCACAAATGATGTAGAGATCACAAAAATTGCATCTGGAAAACTTGTAGAAAAAGGCCTTGCAAACCATCATGCAAAAGCCTACGAATTCTCCCATTTTGTGGTATATGCAAAGCCTACCACATTGCTGACTCATGGAAATGAAGTTAGTAGATAGTGGCATGAGAGGTTAAGCCATATGAAATTCAAATAATTGAAGAAATTATAGAAGAATTCTATGGTTGAAGGCCTCCTGATCATCAAATCTACCACTGGAATTTGCAACGGTTGTGTTGTTAGAAAGCACCCTGAGCATGAGTTCGATTGGGGGAAGGCAAGCCGAGCATCATGCATCTTGGTATTGATACATTCTGATATCAGTGGTCCCATGCCTATCACATCCATGAATGGATCAAGGTACGTTCTGACTTTCATTGATGACTTTTCCAGATACACATGGGTCTTTTTTATCAAAAAGAAGTCGAAAGTCTTGGAAACATTCATTGAATTGAAGGCCTTGATTGAGAATGCATTTGGAAAAAAAGAACAAGATTTTAATATTTGATAATGGTGGGGAGTATGTCAGTAATGAGTTACTACATATATGTTCCCAAAGTGGAATGGAAAGAATAGCCTGAGGGACTGTGTAGTAGGGAAGGCAATGCTTCCCTATGTTGGGTCTGTAGACGTTTTAGGAGCCAAGCCTGATCTAGTGTAGGTTTCCATAGCTCTATGGTTGAGCTCACTATCTCAACATTTCAATATTTCTAGCTCCTTTGTAGCCTGATAAACCCATTTGTTAGTTGGATTGGCTGATTAGCTTGATAAACCCAACTGTTAGTTGGCTTGGATGATTAGACTGATAAACCTAGTAGTATATTGGCTTGTTTATTTGCATCCTGATAAACCCAACTATGTTGTATTAGCTAAGTTTTGTTGTATCCTTGGATATGTGTGAGCCTGCTAGTGTTCCTTATTCCTTGTGGGAATCATACCCAACTCAGGGGTGGTGGTGCTACTAAGAGATTGATGAGCACACTGGAATATGGTTGGGTGGAACATTGCAGTGACGTAGCTGGTTACGGGACAAACGTCTTTCAAGATAAGTATTCTTGTCTATGTTAATCTCTACAATTGTATTTGCTTAATGAAATATGATGAACATTCCTAATGTGTTGAATTGATGAATTGATTTTGCTGTATAATTGCAATTGGATGCATCTGTGTATGTTTTCTTTCAATGCATTTTTAAATTACGTTATGGGGCTTAGATTACCGGATTGGTGAAGGCCTGAATGATCAAATATGTCCAAGACTTCTGTTAATAGGTTGATTTTCCTTCCATAAATATTCCTTTCCACAACTTGTGGGATGAGGCTTAACAATCTCCATTTCCGCAAATCTCCTTCAACAACTCTCCTTTCCACATGCAAGATGCAAGATGTGGCTTTAGAATCTCTATTTTTGTAAATATCCTTCTGCAACTCTCCTTTCAGCATGAGGGATGTAGGATGTGGGATGTAGGGTCATAGTTTCCATTTTTTACCCGATTTCGCCACTCAAGACTTCTAGAGCATTGATTCTTGTAGGTTGATTCTCTGCCATTGATCTATCTCCAGATGCAAAACATATTGTGATCGTCGATTTCATCGCAATATTTCTCTGCCATTTGATCTCCTCTGAGATCTTTCTTCATGGATCGTCGAATTGATCAATGACAGGATTTCATCGCAATATTTCATCGCAATATTTCTCTATTTCTCTATTTTCAGGATTTCATCGCAATATTTCTCTATTTTTGGGAAGTTGGAGAATTTATCCACAGAATTAAATAGAGTGAATGCAAGATGATTTCATGCCTCTATAGATCTCTACAAAAATCGGGAATCCATAAAAATACATACAGAATTCAATAAACTCCGAGCTGGATAATCATGCAACAATCAGAGTGAGTAGTTATAATCACGTTATCTCTCTAGTGGATAGGAAGGGACATGACAATGTGGTATCATAGCTTGGGGTTACAGCATTGGGCCTTAATGGGCCAAGTTGAACAGATAACAGAGCTATTCGTAAATGGTTTTTACTTCTGATTTTATTATGCACCTAAAATTTTTGTTTATTAACACATTTTGTAGAATTATAGTCACCTTCACAGGGAAGCATTCCAGATAGTGTTGTTCGGTAAAGTTGGTTTGGATGAGCCATGGGAACTGGCATGTGTGATGATGCATAGAACCCCAATGAATACAAAGAAGATCCTATGGGGGAAAATGCCCGAATTGGAAATGATGAGACAGAGTCTAATGTGAGGAGGTTTCAAGATACTCCCCCATATTTTGTAGCCACCATGAGAATACTAAGAGTGGAGATGCAAAGTCATAGGGAAGATAATGAAATATTGGTTAAAGTTATAGAGGAGTAGAATCAACTGAATGTAGCCATGCTACAAATTTTGACAGGCATTCATAGGTGGATAAACTCTAGGGACCAAACAGTGACACCAGAAGGAAGTAAGAGCACTCCTAGAAGAAGAAAGAGGTCTCCTAGTGGGTCATCTGACTCTAAAGGATCCATTGGTGGTTCAATTTATTCTTCTCACGAGAATAAGAGAAAGAGGCGCTACCAAAACCATTCACGTGATGAATTTAGGAAGGAAATGTCTCCTACCTTCAATGGTGAGATAAAGAATGGTGAAGAATATGAAGCTTGGCTTCTTGGGATGATGAAATATTTCCAAGTCCAATATTACTCGAGAAATACAAAGGCTAGGGTAGCCATATTCAATTTGACTGGAAGAAAATATATATGATGGAAGCACTTCAAGAAAGTGAAAAATATTAATGGAAGGAAGATTGTGTGGAAGTAGCTCCAGATGCATTTTAAGCAGAAGTACCCTTCTAAAAGGTACTCTGATGATAAGATCAAAGAATTCCATGAGATAAGATTGGGGTAGCAATCCATGGAATATTACGCAATAGGTTCTTGGATTTTTTGAGGTATGTAAGGTACATCAAAGATGAAAAATTTAAAAATACATCGTTTCCTGAGTGGATTTCCTTAGTCTTACAAAGACATAATTTAGTTTTATGAACCTAGAACTCTAGAAGAAGTGATAAGGAAAGCTAAGTATTGATATGAGCACACCAAAGGAAAACCTAATTATCATAAGACATGGAAGGACAAGAAGAATGAGAAGTCTGACCAAATGAAGAAAGGATTCAAACCTTCTAACTTCAAGAATCAATAGAAGTATCCATCCCAAGTTGAGAAGCAGCCAGCTATAATGGTGGGAGAAAAGTGAAGAGATCCACAACAAAAAAAAGAACCACTCCAATGTTGGAAATGTGGAGGACCCCACATGCACAGGATTTTTCCACTTGATAATGAGAATGAAAGGCCATCTTACAACGTTCAAGAAGAAGAAACAGTGGGTCAAGTAGCAAGGGTCGTCCCTAGGATCTATGTAGCATGGGAGGACCGCCAGGAAGATGTAGCATGGTTGAAGTTGCAGGTATGATTGTTGAGCAATTTATTTCTAGTTTGATTGACCCTTGTTCTACTGACAGTAACATTGCTCCTTGATTAGTGGAGATTTGTGCTTTTAAGAAAGTAAAGCATAGCAAATCATGGTTAATTCAACTATCCACTGGAACTAAGAGAAAGGTTAGTGAAGTGGTAGAGAAATTCCCATTGGTGATGAATGGATTGGTCACTTGTGTAGATTTGAATGTTCTACCACTTGGTTCCTATGATGTTCTCATTGGAATGGATTGGTTAGAAGCTCACAGGGTAAAGATCGACTACTATAATAAGACTTTTGAATGCATGGATAAAGAAGGGAACCCAATAGTTGTAACAGGCATTCCAAAGGTGATTTCTACAAGGCATATTTCATCAATGTAGTTGAATAAGTTTTGCAGGAAGGGTTTCCAGTCGTATGCATCTCATATTGTGGAGGAAACAGAGAATGAAACTCCTAGGTTTGAGGAATTTCATGTGTTGCGGGAATTTAGGGATGTTTTTCCTGATGAGATTCTAAGGCTTCATCCAAAGAGAGACATTGATTTCACAATTGAGCTTGTGCCAAGAGTGGTGCAAGTGTCCAAGACACCCTACAGAATGAGTACACCAAAAATGCTAGAGCTAAAGATGTAGTTGTAAGAGTTATTGGAGAAGAAGTATATCAGGCTGATTGTGTTTCCTTAGGGAGCACTAGTTTTATTTGTGAAAAATAAAGTTGGTACACTTAGATTGTGTATTGATTACAAACAACTGGACAAAGTAACTATGAAGAACAAATATCCTTTGCCTAGAATTGATGACTTGTTTGATCAAATTAGAGGAACAAATGTATTTTCCAAGATAGACTTGTGGTCTCATTACCATCAGCTGATAATCAAGGATGAAGACATTCATAAGACAACCTTCAGAACAAGGTATGGACATTATGAGTTTGTAGTGGTACCATTTGGTCTCACAAATGCACCAGCTACACTTATGTGCCTTATGAAAAGTGTCTTCAGCAGGTATTTGGAAATATTTTCTCTTGTTTTCCTTGAAGACATTCTTTCTTATTATAAGAATGAGGAAAAACATGAAGATCATCTCAGATTGACATTACAATTTCCTAGGGAGCATTAGTTGTATGCGAAGTTGAGCAAGTGTGACTTCTATAAAGATAAAATTCAGTATTTGGGTCACATTATCTTAGAAGAGGGTATATCTGTGGACCCTAACAAGATTCAAGCCATTATGAATTGGCCTACTCCAAGAAATGTGACAGATGTAAGATATTTTATGGGACTTGCAGGATACTACAGGAGATTCATTGAAGGATTCTCCAAGGTTTCACATGCCACCACTTCTTTGCAAAGGAAGGGGATAAATTTTGAATGTACATTGAGGTGTGAAGAAAGCTTCCAGCAATTGAAGAATATTCTCATAAGTGCACAAGTCTTCAAAATTGCACACCCAGAGAAAGATTTTGTGGTGTGTGTTGATGCATGCAGTCAAGGACTTGGAGGAGTTCTTATGCAAGACAACGACGTAATATGTTATGAGTCAAGAAAGTTGAAGGAGCATGAGAAGAACTATGCCACTCATGATCTAGAAGTTGCAGCCATAGTACATGCTCTCAATATGTGGAGGCATTAATTGATGGGAAGAATATTTGAGCTAAGGACATACCATAGTGGTGTGAAGTATTTTTTTGATCAACATACTATAAATGCTAGGCAAGCTAGATGGCTAGATTTTTTATGTGGTTTTGATTTTGAAATAAAGAACATAAAGGGAAAAGATAATAAGGTAGTTGATGCACTAGACATGAAGGTGCAGGAAAAGCATGTGGCATCCATTAGTATTTGTCAATTGGAGTTGAGGCAGTAGATTGTTAATCATGTTGCTGAAGATGAATTATATGCCTAGGTCAAGGACAAGTTGTAGCAGCAAATCCTTAAATTAGAAGAAGATGGACCTCTTACTTATAAGAACATAATTTTTATTCCAAATGTAGTAGATTTGAGGAGGGTAGTTATGTATGAGATCCATCAAGCTCCATATTCGGGGCACCCGAGATATTAGAAGACAATTGCTACAGCTAGAATGTAGTAAGTTTGGCTAGGAATGAAAAGGACATGGCTGAATATATTTCAAGGTGCATGACATGTCAGCAGGTGAAGGTTGAGCATCAACACCCAAAGGGTTTGTTGCAGCCTTTTCTAGTTCCAGAATGAAAATGGGAAGTTATTTCCATGGATTTTATTACATGATTTCCAATGACTTGGAGACAACATGATTGCATGATGGTTTTTTTTGACAAGTTGACAAAGGAAACACATTTTATACCATTAATTCTATGCATGAGACCGATGACATTGCAAATATCTTCATGAAGGATATTTTCAAATTGGATGGATTTTCTAAGGCAATAGTCTCTGACCGAGATGTCAAGTTCACTTCCAATTTTTTGAAGGGACTGTTTGTAGATTTGGGTACAAAGTTGAATTTAAGCACTTCCTACCATCCTCAGACTGATGATAAGACAAAGAGAGTTAACCAGGTGCTCAAAGACATGCTTCGCATATATGTGATGGAAAAACCAACCAAGTGGGAATATTATTTACACTTGGTATAATTTGCATATAACAATGGACATCAAGCATCCTTGGGGATGAGTCCATTGTCATGTATTTTAGTAAACTCAGACAACTATTGATTAGCATGATCGAAATCTCCAGCCATTATTAGGCATTCAAAAAAATTCATGTCGAAAAATAAACCAACTTCTTGTTCTAACCAGGCACCAGGATAGGCACATTAGGCCTTCATGAACACACCAGATTTGCAAAATAGATTGGAAAAGAAAAAAAAGCAGGAAAACCTAGGAAAACTAAAAAACCTCTTCAAATTTATCCTCGTTCAAAAACTGCAAGATGAGTTGCAGCAGTTGTATGCTAAAAGAAACCATTGTACTCAACAACAAGGATCTAGGAACCTAGAGACAAAAACTCTGGCCTTGAGGATCTCTACACAAAGAAACAATGAGAATCCACCCATTCACAAAAACTCTAGCCTTGAGGATCTCTACACAAATAAACAATGAGAATCCACCCTTTTACAAAAACTGTCCTTGTGATATCATTGAGAAATGAACCTGATGAAACTAAATCTTGTTATCAATTCTTGATGGGTGGAATTAGGACATTCTTGATGAGTCGAATTAGAATTGAGCAAATACTTAAAAAAATTAAAAACTGTTTGTAGGGATTGGACATGGTAGGAATTACCTAACAGTAAGTAAATACTCGAATCTACAAGTAAAATGCTCGAATTTGTAGCTGAAACCAAAGAAATCAGACAATCCCCACAACAAAAAAGAATTATTCCTCTGTGGGTGAAGGATTGAGATTGCCTTATATAGTAGAAGCACTGTCTCTACCCTATTAATGAATGCACCCATATCTAAGATGAAAGGTAGTGGAATATGACCCACCCAAATTAAAAATAACTTTAACTGACCAATACAAACAAAAATAGAGTTAGATATCTCAGATCCCGGCATCACGTAGCAAAAACACTTAAAACTCCGAATAAGGAGCCATAAAATATGAAACTAACTCATTAATAATAATCAAATAGCCTTTTCTCAATTTAAATCTGGTCATTTAAATTAGAAGATAATATTAAATTGAATTCTCATGTTCTTAAAATTAGGATAGTTGGATAGTTGGATTGACTTACGAAAAAGTTTTGTGTTCACATTATGGGTGCACCAAGAAATTTCGCCATAAACTTGGATAATTTCACAATTTGATTGTCAAATTACTGTCCTTCTCATTTTATCCCATTAGCTATGGTAAAAAGTTCCACGTTTCTATTATAAAAATCAATTTAGCGGTTAGTTGTGGTTAAAGTTTCACATTTCTATTATAAAAATTAAAAGGTAGTTTAAATGTTTATTACATTTCATTAAATTATTAAATCTATAAAACTTGAAAGTTGGATTTATTTCAAATTACAATCTTAATTGTTGGTAATTTTAATAATTCTTAAGTGAATTTATTTTCAAATTACAATCGTAATTGTCCCCTTTGGATTTATTTTCAAAGTACAACCTTAATTGTTTGTAAGTATTGTGGCTTCTCGATATTTACAATTCTATCATGTTTGTAGATCCTTAAAGCCAAACTCCTTCCAAATGAGTCCTTAGGCTCGAGAAAGGAAGTCTATTAAAAGATGGGGTAATGGAATTTATCCCCAATTCCTAACCCTAAAGTATCAAACCCAATCATTGTTGATTATGATGGAAGGACATGTGATTGAACATTTAATCACTAGATCAAGTATAAGGACAATACATTTAAGTCTCACTAGGATTTCCATAGGTCATTGCTATGGATTCTATAAGTTTATGAAGCTACGAGGTTAGGATGTTAAGAGGAGGTTAAAGTCATTATATAGTTTATGGGTAATATGATGATGGCCATATTGTCATAGATCTCATATTTCTCTTGCACATGGGTCTCTCTTGTGATTCTCATTCCTCTCATGGACTAGGGTCCATCTTCTTATCTTGAAAAGGTATGAAGTTTGTACACATTCTAGTGCTTATCTCTTGCCATACTTCATGGTGATATTGAAAAAGATGTTGACGCACAACTTGTGAGAATCATGGAATAGATCTTGATGATTTGTTTGTATAAATAGTGGTGATTATCTCGACATATTGTATAATGGTCTTGACATAGACCATAGTGATTATATTGGAATTGTCCATGGTTATGTTGTGACATACTGCTCATTTGTTGGAATGTTCAAAGATTTTGAAATTCCTATGATGTAAAAGTTGAGGGTCCAAATAAAATCGATGGATGATTATTTTTGGGTATATATTTGAGGCATGTACACGTTGATATAGTGTGACATTGATTGTGGCATTGTGACATTGACAATGGCATTATGACAGAGTTAGTTATTGTGGCATTGAGATAGAGATTGTCTTATGGAGTGTTATAGTGACAAAGATACAAGTACAGGTTAATAGAGACAGTGAATGAGGCATTGTGACATAGATAGTGATTGTGATAGGTTGAAAAAGGTAGTGATACAATGATGGAGTCATAGGGACAAAGATATAAGTACAAGTTGTCAAAGATAGTAATACAATGATAATTACAAATTGTTTCTTTTATTTATATCACAATGCGAGGACGAAGCAAAGATAGGATATTGTAGTCTCCTTGAGGTTGGTTCCTGACAATTGTGAGCAAAGATGATTTTTTGGGTGAAAGTTATCCCAAGGTTGAATTTATATGGGTCCCAAAACAATCTTGGGTGAATTTTTTACTATAAGAAGGTTTTTTTAATTTAATAAGCTAGTCCAATATTTATTGACTGCTTGAATATGAGAAATCGATTAGCCAATCCCGCGAGAAAGGGAAAAAAAAATTCGTTGCATATAGCCATGCAAAAATTCGTTGCATATAGCCATTTTTTGAGTAACATAGAATAAGAGAGTTTTTTCGCCCGCTTTTTCGTTCATGGAGGTGATTAGCAATTGGTTCACCTCTTTTTTTCATCAATAAAGTTGATTAGAAGTTAGATCGACAACGATTTATGGACCATAGGGAAAATTGCAATTAGATCGCTCTCATACTGAGGTAAATATGGACCATAGGGTTTTTTACCTCCATATTTCAAGGTAAATAAAAATTCCATGATTTCTGATCTTCACATTTCAAGTGAATAAGAAATTCAATTGTTTCAGCTCCTAGGTGAAGGCTTTTTTATTCCAAATCAGTCCACATTTAGAAAAAACGTAGAATGATCTAGTCAAATAGGGCATTTTATTTTCTATATAGTGTTTCAATAGTAACCAATTCACTCCATAAAGAGGATATGGAAATAAATTTGACAGTGGCTGAGACGTTGTACAAAGAAATTCAGCAATGGGTGAGAGCTTGTGGAAAATCTATGCATTTGTTCAAAGCTCCTTGGGATCTCGAATCTTTATAAAGGTTAGTTTTCCTAGCTTGCAATTTTTGTTCCTTTATCTCCACATTGAGTGTAAAAAATTGATCAATGAAGGATCTAGTTCCTTTTCACTTGATAAATTTTTTATTTACGTTGAGTTACTCTTTTGTTTCGTTAATGGTAATTTGTGAGTAAGTTGTTCCACCTCAAGTTAGGGTTTGGGTTTAGTAGGGAATTTGTTTTCAAATTGTTTACATTCTTCATAAAAATATAATTTAAAAATCTTATTTTCATTATCAACATCTTTACATGAAAAAATAGGTTTCGAGCTAGTCGAGGACGTGTGGCCTGAATTGTGTTTTCTTAATAACAATTTTCTTTCAAAAAAAGAGATGAAATACCTTCATGTTTCTCAACATATTTGTTTATGCGCTCACTTTCTTTTTTAACATTCTTGCACTAAAATTCCATAATTTCTGCCAATTCTGCTACTATGCTAGTAGCTAGAACATATTCCTTGTTTATTTCATTTATGGCTAAAGTTATGCAAGTTTATACTTGATGGAATTTTGTGTATGTTGTTGTATGTGTTCCATTTATAGTGGAAAGTCTCTCAATAATTTATGTTACTCCATCAATATCTATAGCTTGATCTCTTTCTTGAGCTTGTTCTTGTATCGCTGGAAGAGAGGGTCATTGTTCCTTATTGACATATAGACATGCTGGTTGTGTACTTTCCACTTTGTTACTTTCCATTTCCATGGATTCAACCTTTTATACTCCACTGATAGGTATAGAAACTTCTAGTTATGTTTTAGTCGTTATTGTATTTAATTGGTCATGCAGTTATTATGAAGGTATCACTCGATCCACTTCCAAATCATATTCCTTCTTGTGAACAGTCTTGGGAATTTTATTTGCTTCATCAATATCTAAACATTTTTGTGAATCTTCATGTTTTTATTATACAACTGGAGACAAGGTTGATTGTAGCTCAACATGTGTGCTTTCATCCCTTTCTACATTTTAGTCCATATTCCTTTCATGTTCCAAACCCTTAGCCTTTCTTGCTGCAATAGAGAGTACAACATCTTCCTCGGTCCTCACATTAGCATCTTGAGATCTATTGGATTCTTTGTGTTTTTCATTTGTTTCTATTATCAAGTCGGTTGTAAGCACCTTGTTATTTGTTGGAAACATCCCATCAACTTTTGTTACTGGAACAATAACTAGATTTCTATGTGATTCTTCTATTTGATGAGCCAATAATGGGTATGCAATTTTTTCATGTTTGTTAAGGCTTCTACTTTTGTGTCCTTTTAGATCTTCAAGATATATTATATGTGTTTCATTAATAGTGTCAAGGCTCTCAACAATTTCAGTTACTCCATCACAACATAAGATTTTAAGAAATAACAGAAGACCTCAAAACATGAAATCTTCAACATCAATTATAATATCCAAATGTGGAATGTAGAAGAAAATAAGAAATATAGAAGCAACAAGCTGATGAATTCATGTATGCTCGTTAGAGTAGCAAGGCATCATCATGAAGTCTCATGTTTCACACAAAACATGAAGGGGAATCCTAGGGTGATAGAGTTTACTAATATAATCTAGTATATTCAATGTTTTAGGATTACATTATGATGACATAAATATGGGCCATTAAAAAAAACATATATTTTAGAGGTATTGTGCCAAATTCTGGCTCAACAATAAAATTCACTGTAGTGGTGAATTTAACCTTGCAATTGCATTGGATGTGAATTCCCTCATCCTTTTTGACCACATATTTAGCCTTGTTTGTTACCAACATCAAACACTGTAGTGACAAGCTCTATATTAATATTGATCTTAAAAGATAATAGTTTTTCCTCCTTAGTGTGACTAGGATGGACATTTGACATTAGAGAAATAAATTTGGTCATAGAGTCAGGCATTGATAACTCATTTCTCCTTGCATTGTCTATGCACACATTAGGAACTTTTTAACAACATGGAGCCTCAAACAATCATCTTTTGAGTGTCTACACTTACAAGAGAATTATAGCTCAACATTTGTGATTTCTTCCATTACTGTAGTTTTTCCCATATTCCTTTAATGTTCAAAACCCTTATCGTCTCTTGCTGCAATAAAGAGTAGAGAATCTTCCAATGTCCCCACATTAGCATCTGGAGCTCTACTGCATCCTTTGTGTTTTTCATTTGTCCTTAATGTCAATTCTGTTGTCATTTCCTCGTTATTTGTTGGAAACATCTTATGAAGTTTTGTTACTATAACAATAACAGGATTCGTGTGTGATTCTTTTGTTTGATAATCCAATGATGGGTATGAGATTGTTTCCTATTTTTCAATGCTTGTTCTTTTTGTTTCTTTTATATCTTGAAGATACATTATATGCGCTCCATTCATAGTTCAAGGCTCTAAACAATTTGAGTTACTCCATCGGTATCTAGAAATGGATATGTTTCATTACCTTGTTCCTCTATAGCTTGATGAAAGTGTGGTTTGTCCTTGTTGACAAACATGCCTTTTAGTTCTTATGCATTTTCCACTTTGTTTCTTTCAAGTTTCGTGGCTCCACCCTTTTCTGCTTCACTATGATGGAAAAACAGACTGAATATTATCAATTCAGTGAGTATGGAAAGGTGACAAAGATGTACATTATGTCCTAGAATTTGAGTGTTACAAAACTAGAGAAATTGATCTTGGTAGCTTAGTTTTAGGAACTTGAGAAATTAAGATATTTATTGTTGTTCTTTACCTAAAAATTTCCCATACTTACTTCTTGTTTCTAGTTGATTCTAAATACCTAGGACTGATATTATTGTTGTTTGGATGGTTGAGACATGGTTAAAACATACCCAGAACTATTTAGAATGCCCAGAAATTCTAGGAAACAACCCATGATGGAGTGTTCCTACAAGAATTAAGCTGCTTGTTTCCCAGAATTTGGAGTAAATAGGCTTTACTTATGTTTCCTTCCACAAACTCACAATCTTCCCATATTTACCCAAAATTACTCTTGGTGTTGTCCAAATGCGATAATCGAGATAATTGCTACTAATTGAAGGCTGGATTATGCCTAGAATTTGAGACAAACATGCCATAACTCACAAAACCTATAATATTTAATGAATGTTTCCTTTTTTTATCTATTATACTTCAAACAAGGCCCTAGTTCAAGGTCAAAAAATCCATATACTCCATGTAGCATCATCACTAGGGAACCATCAATGACAATCTAGGTTGTAGTGCTTAGGACCAAATCATTCAATCTCGATCACATACACTCCCATGATGAGATTGTGATGTAGGCGGTATCCTGTGCGAAATGGGGGGAAACACATCTTAGTAAACATTTCATAATTGAAACATAGTCCAAGATGTAAAAATCCTTGTGTGATACAAATTGAGCCTGGGGATCATGAAAACAATGCTTGTCATGAAATATATTATCCCAAAAAATGCTTCATGGATGGGTGTACCAAAAGGTTCAGTTACAAAGATCACTTCCATGAATTGAAAAGTGATGAACATCTATATGGTAATGAGAATTCTTGTTATAATAAATGTGAAGTGGATGGAATTTGTGAAATTTTCACTGAAATTGTATGACATACATGCTCATTTAAGGGAAGAAGAGGTTCCTTATAGTATGAACATGTCTCTAAACAAAATGGTATACAAAAGGATTGTTGCATTTCCATTCCACCTTTTAAAATATGTCATGACGATGTTCATTTCGAAACACTAAATCGAGATGTTGTGCCTTAGATGTCAAGCTTGTTGGTGTTCTTGTTAATTACCCATCAATCATTTTAGTTTGCATAATACATCTCATGGGTGCATTAGGAGTGTAAAATTTTCACTAGATTAGGAAATTTTTTATGTCTAGGGTAGGAAATATACTTGTGGCAAATATGGTATGGAAGATATGTATAACATGCATTGTAAAGCATAAGTTTAGGGACTTCTTTTTTATTAATTCTAATTGCACAAGTCACATCTATGATGTCTCTCTATACTCTTAGAGTTTAGTCTAACTTAATCATAAAAACTAGTTGATGTTAGAGTGTTTGTATGTGAGATCATTGTTTCCCTTCTCCCAAGTGTGAGATCCTCATCATAGTCACTAATATCACTATATTTATTTCTAACATGATGTTTCTCCTCTTTACCATAAAAATTAATTCTTTAAATCTACTTGTATTATCATCATTATGTTTAGATTTGACCTCATCATCACTCTTAGAGTTTAGCCTAACTGAATCATAAAAACCAGTTGATGGTTGATTGTTTGTATGTGAGATCATATGTTCTCTAAGGTGTGGTTTCCTCATCACAGTCAGTAACATCACTACCTTTCCTGCTGACATGATGATTCTCTTATTTGCCATCTAATTTTTATTTCTCTTCCCTTGTAATGTTTTCAGACAATCCAATAGGTGTTGTATTTTCAGGGTTACTTGTATGAGAAGGTTGCTTAAAAGGATCCATCCTACTTGTCCTTTCTACATGTAATTGGTACTCATTGTCAGTATTTTCTCTTCCTTTCTCTTGATTTCCATACCAATTTCCACTTTCTCGAGACACTGCATTCTCTCATGAGTTCCAATATACTCCCCTAATATAACTCATTACAGTCAAAGGATTGTTCTTCACTCTGCACAAATTAATGGAAAAACTATATTTTCTAGTTATCCTTGAGTTACTTAAATCTTTAATCTCCTCTTCTCTACGGCTTGAGATAAACGGAGTAACCCAGGCTCATGTTGAACCTTCCTTGAGAAATATTTTAGGATTTGAAATATCAACAACAGAATTTGCATCTTTGCATGCCTTCTCTTTAGAATAAGCAATTTCTTGAGCAATAGAAGCTCCATCTTTGAAACTCATATTCCACTCTTTTGTAAAACCCAAGGACATATAATAGGAATATTAAATAAACAATTTACTTGGTTGGTAGGAATGTGAAGTAGATCACAATTATTATGGATAACTCTAAAAGTACCAACTATCCATCCATGTTGTGATTTTGACATACCAATTTTCTCTCATTTTTTTCTAATTTTAAAGTAGAAAACCACATGTAAAATTAGAAAACCAAACGACTTATATAGATGAAATCAATTATGTATTGATTAATATATAAAATAACAAAAATAAAATTTATACATTACAATTATGAAATGATGTAGGGATATGCTCATGTTCCCATGATGTGAATCGACTACTATGATTCCTTTTAACGTATAGATCCAACATCATGTAAACAAATTACATCTTGCAAACTATTTAATTAATGAATATGGCTGTTAAGAACTCTTTGAGACAAATCATAACAAATTATCCTACTAATTCAGATGTAAGGTCATCATATGTGTATAATATATTAATGTTATAATAATCTTCCATACTATAGCATCTTTCTTTTACTTTGAAACTATTTTGTAACTCAACCATTAAGATTAAACAATGAAATCAAAAATAATTCAAATCGTTGATACTGGAAGGATTCAAAGCTGACTACTATGTAAAATTGGTAGTCCATCACTTAGAGAAAAAAGAGTTGTAAAGGATAGCTAGATGGAATAGTTTAACCAATGACAAACAAAGTTTAAACAATAAGCATAAGTAGAATATTGAACAAATATTTTACCCGAGTGGTAGGTAATGTTGAAGACATTTACCCACCATGCACACTTAATTTGGTCAATTTGGCCTTGTTAAAGCACTATCCTAAGTTTTATTGACTTAATCAGCATCACATGAGTACACTATGACATCAGCATGAGCACACCCACACCTACCTTCAGTCAAGAAGACCAACTAAGACTTCTCCTTCATTTGGGGAGGCTAATTGGGCTTCCTCCTTCAAACAAGCAGCACTCCAGGAGTGATCTGAGTGTCATAAATGCAGCTACTTGCTAAATTATGGTTACAATCAGTTAAGCTGAGTGGTGAAGGAACCTCCATTCATTATATTGATTATTTTTATTAATATTTATGAACTGGAGTCAACAGGGGTGCCTCCAACCACCTCTAATGACCAGTTTGATTTCAATTAACCTTATCGGGGCTCATTGAAGTTAATGATGTACTACCACTTGTTGGTTGGCATGCAATGACATGTGTCTCAGCTACTTTCACTTAGATTCAATCATCCATTACACTTTGTCTTCAGTTAGGACTCAGTTGATTCAATCGACACTTGATCAGTTAGTTAACTAAGTGTTTTACTGTGGCTTACAGTTAGTTAAGCTACAGCCATTCATTCAATTCGAATGGCCTCCTTGGGAATTCGAATTGTCTTGGAATTCATGCACCTTGCATGATCATTGTATTGCATTATTCATTCTTTGCTAATTATGCAACGCTGCTACTTCCATTGTAGCACCATTATGCCAATTTTATGCTTAATTGTCTGAAATCCTTGTGGGATTGTGTGTTTAGACCCTAGATCTCTGTGGAAGATTAATATGGTATCAGATCTCATGGCAAGACAAAGATCAGATCTCTCAAAAACATGGTTTTTGACAGATTTTGCATGAAAAAATTGAGCAAAATCTCAAAATTCTAGCACTGCACAAGAAGCCAAGGCTTACCACTTAATACCCCAAGTAAAGAAATTGCTGATCAATATTGCTTGATCAATTATGCTGCGTATGATGAAATCCTAAAATGTGCAGGCTGTACGACCTTACGGTGCCCCTTTTGTTGTGATTTGCAGGTTTTAACAGGTGAAAAGCATTCGCTACAGCAGTTTGAGATGGCTTCTTCTATCGAACTCTTGACTCTGTTCAATTTTCACTCATGGAAAGGAGACATGGAGATCCAGCTATGTGCCAAAGGAATCTATCGAGTCAATATGGACATTAAAGAAGAGCCTACTCATGTGATAGACTAAGCCAGATTCTTGAACAGAAAGATGAAGCATTCGGATTCTTGTGCCTCTTTATTTCCTGAGATCTACTTTTCCATCTCTCAGGATTGAAGAATCCAAAGGAAATTTGGGACAAATTGGACACCGTGTATGGAAAATAAGATGATTTGAGAGTTTACCAGCTCGAAAATGAGTTGATGTCTCTCCAACCTTCCAATTTTGAGACCTTAAATGATTTTTTCACAAAGTTCAAGCATATTATCTTACTGTTGAAGCAATGTAAGGTGGAGAAGGAGGATGACGAGTTCATCCTTACCATTGTCTCCAAACTTGGAGCAGATTATTTAGTTTTTTCTCTACATTCTGTGCAGGGAATCCCACAACCCCTGGATGGAAGATGCCTTCACTCAATTCCTTCATTGAGTCCCAAAAAAGTGAACATGATCAGCTTGTACAGATGGGGATTATCATATCCTCCCATGATCAATCCCTCTATGTCTCAGGGCCCAAATATCTGAATCATAAAGGAAAGCAACAGAAGAACCTAAAAATGAAATTTGAAGGTCCTAAGCCTAAAGTTTAAAACTAGTAGCACGAAGAGCCTTCCAGCTCGAAGAAGAACACATGCAAAGGGCATCATGGAAAGGAAAAAGTCAAGTGTTCATACTGTGAGAAGGGCTTCCACCCTAAACATGCCTGCATGAAAAAGAAACTTGATGAAGCTACTTCTCTTCTCGATAAAAATCACATCAATCTTCCTGAAATATTTTAGAGGAGAGATCAGCAAGATCAGGAACCACAACATGAAATAAGTCATCCTCTCATGGAAAGCACTTCGAAGTCCAAAGATCTCTTGATATATTATGTAGCTTCAAATCACATGATGGCTGAAAGAGACTCTTCCTCATCTTTGGAGACTGGCAAATCCATTCCCATCCACATGGGAGATGACTCCACAATCACATCTGAAGGTCAAAGTACCGTAAATCTTAAGCATGGTTATTTTTCCAATGTTCTGTATGTACCATCTCTTGCATCAAACCTCCTAAGTGTTTACCAAATGACACATATGGGACTTCCAAAGAGAGTCTCCTTTAGCCCAAATGATGTATATATCATAGAACTTTGTTGTAAAGGAAAGTATCCTATGGCTAGGAAAGTATCAACGTACTGGGGTTGAAAGAGAGATGCACAATGTTCAGCAAGTAAATACAAGCAAGATCAGAGATAAGAAAGGTCCACACCTGACTAACTGAAGGCTGGTCCAAGCTTTCTCTTCAATCCTCTTCTTGCTCCTCTTGCTCCAAGAGACCTGCAAAATGAATTATACCTTCCTCAAACCATTATGACCACATATAAGACAATGATAATCAAATAAACATGAACTAATGATCTGAATAACATCATCATATGATCAGAAACAAAGATTCAATCACACATTGAACAATGGTTTGGGAAGAAGAAGGACATCACATCTTTATTGATCTTGAAAACAAGTACAAGTATACATTCTCTTCAAGTTTGGAACCTCACGAAACCTTGATATGGTTTTGCTATTTCTCTTCTCCAAAGAACTCAGCCTCCAAGCTCTGTAACACAAAGGGAAGACCTCCAGGGCAAAGGTGTTGAAAAAGAGAGCTCCAATTCCTCCAACATAACAATGCATAAATTCCAATTCCCCTCTCATGGACCTCCCTACCTCTATTTATATGCTTAAAGAAGAGATAGGGGCGAAGACAAAGTGGTTACAACTGAAGGAGTCAGTTGCATAACTACCCAAACTAACTCAAAAAGCGTGTTTTTATGTTTTAATGTTAAGAGATAGATTCGCGACTATGAAGGAGGAAAACCTGTGAATGATCCACGAGTTTCCATAAGAGCAACCCGTGAATATATCCATTCGTAACTTGTAAAACACAAGAGTCGCGAGTGATTCGCGAGTTGCACATAAGGAGAGTCACGAATACACAAAAAATGCATTTTAAGGTATTTTGGGGAATTTTCAAACTTTGGTGTCTTCTGGAAAGTTTTAGCTAACTGAAATACCTTTCCAACGGTGCAACAATTAGGTCAAACAGAGTTACAAAACTCAATATATGGGTCCTCCAATATAGGTGTTTTTTCAGTGACATTCAGTGACTTTCATGAAGTGCCGACATGCGACGAAATCATGGGAAAGTGGTCACAGGCAGAGATGTGTCATTTTGGGCTATAACAGATGCCCCCTAATGTGTGAGGTTAGAGGAGAAGATGATAGCCGAAATACATTATAAGGGAAACAGCTGAGTATGGAGAGAGCAGAGAATCCAAGATCGAAAGGCTCGAAGGAAGGTACGTGTAAGAGAGATAAATGTCAGAAAAACTAATCTCTGGGACATACACGTCCATATACAAAACATCACCATAAATATAGGCGGATCCAACATATGTATAACTGATGAAACTATCATGGTCGCTCAATATGCAAAAAGGCGCCATATCAAATCTAAAGGAGTCATGGCCACAAATGAACAAGGTGGATCCATGCTCAACAATCGATCATAGCCACAAGAATACAAGGTGGATCTATGTCTCAGCAAAATGTCATATAAAGTATAACAAGGTCTTGCGCAACTTGGGCAATAGAAAAATGATGACAATTGTACTGACGGCCCAAGGTCTTCAATCCAAACCTGCCCAAAAAAGGTACAAATCCTAACCATGCGAATAAAAGAGCTGAAGTCGAACATGGAGGAAGCCGTTTGATTACCGGTCAATAATGAAAACCGTTAACAAACGCGAGGGAAACCACCATTAATGAAAATGGTCCCCAAGGTACCTAATGCATTCTAACAAGTGTGATTACAAGGACTTGAAGTCGAACACTTGAAGAATCTATCAAGTAGGAGACATTAAGGAATCCCCACCACCCAATAGCGAGGGAAATTGCCATTGAGGACAACAATTCCCAAGGTACTGTCATAAAACTCTAAATCTCATCCCCAGAGCAAGATGTGTTGCAGTCGATAGGAAGAGATCCGTTGGAAGGAAGGCATTAAGGCATCTTTCATCATCCAACACGAGGTAAGTCAAAGACTAATTGGATCTGGAATTGGTACTGAATTTCATGACAAGGAAACTGAAGACATGATGTAATGAACTGATACCAGGGAAATGGCTGACACAAAAGGTCAAGGAAACTACAGAATGGCCGACAAAGGTTTAATCCTTGAACAGTGAGCACGACACAAAAGTGACTTAGGCATCTTTTCACACAAAAGGACCAACGAAACAAATCTGCAATTTAGGAGACATTAACAGATTCCCCATATAATTGGAAAAGAGACCAACTGGAGGAGTAAAAACTCTGAATCAGGATAAGGTCAAAATACTAGGACCCAACTGTTGATAGACTCAAAACTGGTGCTTTGTTCAAGGAAACAAGACTTGCTGCTAGGATGTAAAAAGATATGGAAATAAACCTCCCCTTCCCTTCTTTCTTGTAAAGGTTTAACGAGTCCAAAAGAGCAAACTCGGGAACATCTTCATTTTTTGACAAGCTCGAAGAAAAGAAAGAAGAATGCTTGATAAGGCACTGATTCGTGGATTTTACGAGCCCGAACTAGTACATGCTCGATGGTGTTTTCATAGTTTAGAGAGTCTGAAAACTCCAAAGAAGACTCCAGGGGGGTCCTTTTTCGTACAATTTAGTCTCCTGAGGCCAAAAAAGTATAAAACAAACGAAAGAAGAACTCTCTTAGCTTCTAAAGAAGAAAAGGGGCACCTTCTTCGTAATTAGTCAGGAAGGTCCGAAAAAGGTTAAATTACCACCTACCCAACACTCCTTCAAAAGCAGCATATATAGCCTGAGTTTTACGAGTGTGAAGGAAGGCAAGATCACTCGGAAAGATCCATTTGATTACGAGAAATGGGGCTTACAAAAATAAACTCGATGCTTTGTTCTTTAGGGTTTAATGAGCATGAAAAAGACATAAAGTACACTCGGAATCTTTTTCATGTTTTGGTCCAGAGCACGAAAAAGAGAAAACTAAGCTCATACCGGGGGTTCTTTTTCCGTAAGTTTAGTCCCTCAAGTTCGGAAAAGAGATAAACCTATGCCTGAGAATACTCTTCTCAATTCAAAAAGAAAAGAGAGGGATCCTTTCTTGTATTATTCCACATGGTCCGAGAAAGAGATAACCTACCACCAATGTGGATGCCCATTCACATATTCTTAACGAGCCTGAATGGACAAGTTTACTCGGCAGTCAAGTCTATTTTAAGGAGTCATACTTGGGCCTAAAGAAACTCAAAATATTTCCCGTGAAGTTTTAACGAGTCCGGAAAAGTCAACTCACGTCCTCCTTACTGTTTTTAACGAGCTCGAAGGAGAGCAGAAAGAATGCTCTAACTGCGAGGAGACATAGGCAGGAAAAACTAGTTCCAAGCGCAAGGAACAAACCTATGCATAATGAAAGGAAAGTGAGCAATATAAGGACACTCGGGGAAGGTCTCCTCGGGGTAAAGGGTGTCAAGTTGCAAAGGCAAAATGATACAAGGCTTAGCGGTAATGAGAACAAAGATGAGGTCTTATACAACGAGCTAAAAGCATGGAAGCCGGCATCAGGCTCATAAGCGCGAGCAAGGCACATGCAAATTCAATTACAGCTTGAACAACAAGGTGAGGCCCATAAACAGTTGTGAATCCAAGTAATAAACCTATCTCCAAGAAACAACAACATCAGAAGAAACGATCCGATGCGGGTCAGTTTGGCAGAAACACTTGTGACTTTGCTATCCTCTATAAAAGGGAAAGTCAAGGTAGAATCAACCGAAGAAGATTCTATAGCACCAAGGCTCGAGGGTTTATAATCTATAAGATCAACCTCAGAAGGAGAGCAAAAATCAACAAGCGAGATAGAGTCTGCAGGAACAAACTCAATATCACAAGAGCTAAGAAATTCATAAGAAAAATCAAACTCATCAGGATCACTGACTTGCTTTTCAAAAGAAGAATCAAAAGACTCAACAAAAACCAACATAAGAAAAAGGGAAGGCTTACTAAGAAAATCAGGGTTAGACTTAATCACAACTGAAAAAGAAGGTCAGACTGTATCAAAGACTCCAGGAAGACTTCATCCGAAGGGAGGAAATCATCCGAGATAGGACACATATCTAAACTTTCAAATGGATGGAAAGAGTGGAGAGAAGGCTCTACAATCTGTATAGGATGACTCACATAATCAACTGCTGGGACCAAGTCCCGAGAAGGTAAGCATGAAAACAGAGGCTACTTCTCAGTAGCAATTGAACACAAATGACAAGAAGCCACATAGTTCACCTGTGGCAGGGTAGTGTCTACAGAAACACTTGGAATCAATAAAGGAAAGACTTGGTCTCTAGTTGGGTCAGGAGATGGATCAAGAAAATCCAACTGATCGATAGTGACAATTTCTTCGCCATGATTAAAGTACATCACACGAAATAATGTTGACACCACAGCTTGAATGGCATAGACATAATCACATCCGAGGAGCATATTAAAGTCCAAGGGGTCTTCTATCACCATGAAGTCAACTAAGGCGGTCTTCCCTCCCAAAGTAACAGGTGTTTGAGGAAGAATTCCTAAGGCTAGACAAGTTCTTCTATCAAACGCCAGTAACTGACTAGCATTCGACACAAGGCTGGGAGATCCCATACCTCGCCAAGCACGAGCAGACAAAATACTAACTGAGGCTCCTTCATCAACAATACAACGAGCAATCGTATAGGGTTCAACTTTGACCTTTATCTGGAAAGGTGCATGGGAAGGAAGGCGTGGCTCAACTAGGATATCCCAATCAAAGGAAGCAATCCGAGGGCTTGGTGGGGGTTGATCTGAAACAAGTTCAGTGTCCCCTTGTTCAGTAAGATCTGAACTGGCAGTGAAGAAAATGTGACTAGTAGACACTTTACTCTCCAAAGGAAGAGTGGGATTGATCGATACTGGGATCGATTCAACTGCTTGGTGAAAGTCACTCTCTGAAGGGAGAGTGGGATTGACCAAAGATAACATTGGTTCAATCACATAAGGATCACTCTCTGAAAGAAGAGTGGGATCGACCAAATCTGAGATTTGTTCGACCACTTGATCAACCAAAGGTTGAGTAGGATGTTGAGAAACTATAGGGTGTTCAGAAGAACGAAATCCATGAGTCTTGGACCACACTCTTCGCACCTCTGCGATAGCAGGGCACAGATGAGTAAGATGATCTCCCTTGCATAGCACACAAGGGAACTTAAGATGATGCTTCGAACGACCAGTTTTCTCAACGGTATCAGCATGACTAGCAGTGGCTCACTGTTTGCTCTCAACATGACCTGCAGAGGATGAGAGTTTGCCCCCAGCGTGAACAACAGAGGCTGGGTGACTGGGTCCAACCTCACTAGGAGAGGCTGATTGTTGAGAGACTCCATAATGTTCAAAACCAAGATGACCATGAATCCAAACTATTCGCACCTCCGCAATAGAAGGGCATTTATAAGTAAGGTGGTATCCCTCACAAAGCTTACAAGGAAACTTGAGCTAGTGTTTTGAACGGGTAGACTTGTCAACAGTGTCAACATGACTCGCAGTGGTTGATGAATTGTCTCCAGCGTGAAAGACAGAGGCTGAGAGACTACCCCTAGCGTGCCTGGCAGAGGCTGAGAGACTGGGTCCAACATGACTTGTAGAGGTTGGACGGGCACCATTAACGTGAACAACAGAGGTTGAATGGTTAGGATCAACATGCTTTGTAGTAGTTGAGTGTGTGCCCCCAGCGTGAGCAATAGAGGCTGGGTGAACGGATCTAATGTGAACAACAGAGGTTGGATGGGGAGGTTCAACTTGAACACCAGAGGTTGAACCAGTGCACTCAACGTGAACACCAGAGGCTGAGGGTCCGGATCCGACATGACCTGAAAAGGTTGGAAGGATCCCACCAGCTTGATCACTAGAGGCTGGATGGATGGATCCAACTTGAACAACAGAGGTTGGATGGGAAGGTTCAACTTGACAACCAGCGGTTGAACGGATGCACTCAGCTTGAACACTAGAGGTTGAGTGACAGGATCCGACATGAACTGGAAAGGTTGGAAGGATCCCACCAGCATGATCACCAGAGGCTGGATGGATAGCTCCAACATGAACAACAGAGGTTGGATAGGAAGGTTCAACTTGAAAACCAGAGGTTGAGTGACTAGATCCAACATGACCTGCAGAGGTTGGATGGGTGCCCCCAGCCTGAACATCCGAGACTGGGTGGTGAGGTTCAACTTGATTTGTAGAGGTTGAATGGGTGCCCCCTTGCTTATGTTCTTTCTTCCTATTCCTCCTTCTTTTACTCCTTTTAGACTGTCGGTTACTAGTATCAGTACTTTCACCACATGAGGTAGAAGGAGGAGGAGAACTAACTACAGGTGAAGGGGTAGCAGTGTTTTGATGCCCTTGATATAAGGAGCTTACTTGAGAAGCATTAGGAGCATTCAGGACAGTTGGAGTGGAAAACAACCACACCGGTAGCCCTAGGGTGAATCCCGGAAGATTCAAGGTGGCCATCAAGGGAACACCAACATTCCCTGTGAGAGGAATAGGACAAGGAGCTCCCATCATGGGGATCTCTTGGTTGGTGTTCAAAGGGGTTTTAGCCATAGATTCAAAATAAGAGACAAAGTCTGAGGTTGATGGTCAACCAAAATTACAAGGCAGACACCTAAAGCCCCACTAAGTACAGACAAACCACACAGCACTCACTAAAAAAATCCTAAAGCCCAAACAGACAAACAGGTATAAGATGTACTTTCCAGAAGAAAGCTGATAGACAGTTACTTGGCGTCCTTGAGGTGGTTCTCAGGCATAAGCGGAGGAATCACCCACCACCCTCCTGCACTTTCAACAAGGGTTACCTTCCAAGCCCGTCCAAGGTCAACCAGAAATAACCTTCCGGTGTACCTGTGTATGAAACCTAGATGTCAAGAGACTAAAGGCTACCTTGGCAATACCAACAGTCTGGGGGGACAGTCACAAGCCGAACTCGTACGCATGGGCAGGGTAGTTGAGCCCGAAACTCTGTATAGGACAGAATCCCCAAATGCACAAAAGTCCTGAGTTACGCTTTGACAAGGATTCGGAGGGTTATCTCCTCTATCCAAGCCTCCACGCGGCCTCGTGCTTAACTCCCATTTGAGAGGAGCTTCCCAGATACAGTGATAGAATCAAGGATTTACCTAGTGATAGGCCAACTACGTCTGAAATTTAACACTTGTGGGGAGTTGAAACAGCCTAACCCACAAGTCTAGCCTAAACTAGTTGGTGTATGACCCTATAAAATAAAACTTACTAGTAAATTTTAAAATTATATCGTTTATTTTAAGGGATGTTCTTAGTCAGAGGGTAAATGGCATGAAACTTATGTGGTGTTTTGACTCAAAATTGAAACAAAATGATTAAGCAAAGAGATATGAAATGCAAAAAACAAAGACTATTCTCTTTATATTTTCAAAATAGAAAACTTGAAAGCCAAAAAAGATCAAATCTTTTTATATTTTCCCAAAAACAATGATATGCTATGCAATCTAGACTAATGACCTAATCTATATGCACATAAAGAAACCATATGTTTTTGTATTTTTCTTTTATAAATGCAAAAGAAAAATCAGCCTATTAACTAATGCAAGTAAGTACTGTAAGCAAAGCAAATAGACAACTACTCTACACCCCCAAAAACAAACCCTAGGTCTCCCTAAAATTGAATATAAACCTCTCTTGAAAGGAAGGCTCACAAAGATAGACAAGCCAACAACTTTAGAATGAAGAGACTGAGCAATAAGACTGACATAAACAAAGGTCAACAAGTCCCAAGTATCAATCTAGACCTACAAACAAAGGCTGCTCAGTACTTTGTCCAACAAGGTCAAGCCAAAGAAAGAGGTGGGGGGGTCAAGCAGCAAAAAGAAAGTTCTTTTTAATTTTCTTTTATAAAGGCAAAAGAAAAACTACCTACAAAGCAAAAGCATGCAGATAACAAGAACAAAGCAAAAGGAACTCTGCTAAACAACCACCAAACAAACTCTAGAATGCTCTAAAGTCAGTATAAACCCTACTTGGAAGGAAGGCTTGCATAAGAGACAAGACCACTATTTTGACATGGTGAAGCTAACCATCACAAAAAGAAGGAAACCAACACCAACAAGCTTCTGAAATCAAACAAAGATCAATGACAGAGGCTGACCAGAAACATAAGCCAAAAAATCAAACCAAGCAAAGGAGATGGGGGAAAGAGCAAAGAACAAACCCTAATGCTATAAAAAGGATTACCACATGGATAAAGAACAATAAAAAGGGATGACACTAACTCCCTAGAGTCATGCACCTGCAGAGGACCCTAAAAGACCTACCCAAAACACCTTCAATTAGAAGAAAAAATCACAAAAGAGGAAAAAACACTGTTTAAAGGGGCATTCGCGACTGTCTATAAGTGCAACCCGCAAATGACTCGCGACTGTTCAGTATAGCAACCAGTGAATGCAAGAAAGTATTCACGACTGTTCAGAAGAACAACTCGCGAATAGGTAGAAAAATCCCAAAAAGGTCAAAAAACTACCCTAAGAAGGCAGGGGAAGTGTGTAATCAGACTGATAAGGTGTTCCTAAGTGGCAAGAAAGACCTGAAACAATGCAATAGGCTGAAATAAATCAAGAGAAAAACCCCAAACAGACAAGGCTATCCCCAGTGGAGTCGCCAGTTCTATTATAAAGGAAAGTATCCTATGGCTAGGGTTTAAGAGGCCATCAACGTACTGGGGTTGAAAGAGAGATGCACAATGTTCAGCAAGTAAATACAAGCAAGATCAGAGATAAGAAAGGTCCACACCTAACTAACTGAAGGCTGGTCCAAGATTTCTCTTCAATCCTCTTCTTTCTCCTCTCGCTCCAAGAGACCTGCAAAACGAATTATACCTTCCTCAAACCATTATGACCACATATAAGACAATGATAATCAAATAAACATGAACTAATGATCTGAATAACATCATCATATGATCAGAAACAGAGATTCAATCACACATTGAACAATGGTTTGGGAAGAAGAAGGAAATCACATCTTTATTGATCTTGAAAACAAGTACAAGTATACCTTCTCTTCAAGTTTGGCACCTCATGAAACCTTGATCTGGTTCTGCTATTTCTCTTCTCCAAAGAACTCAGCCTCCAAGCTCTGCAACACAAAGGGAAGACCTCCAGGGAAAAGGTGTGGGCAAAGAAAGCTCCAATTCCTCCAGCATAACAATGCATAAATTCCAAGTCCCCTCTCATGGACCTCCCTACCTCTATTTATATGCTTAAAGAAGAGATAGGGGCGAAGACAAAGTGGTTACAACTGAAGGATTCAGTTGCATAACTACCCAAACTAACTCAAAAAGTGTGTTTTTATGTTTTAATGTTAAGAGACAGATTCGTGACTATGAAGGAGGACAACCCTCAAATGATCCGCGAGTTTCCACAAGAACAACCCGCGAATATATCCATTCGCGACTTGTAAAACACAAGAGTCGCGAGTGATTCGCGAGTTGCACATACGGAGAGTCGCGAATACACAAAAAAACGAATTTTAAGGTATTTCTAGGCATTTTCAGACTTTGGTGTCTTCTGAAAAGTTTTAGCTAACTGAAAAACCTTTCCAACAGTGTAGAAATGAGGTCAAACGGAATTACAAAACTCAAGATATGGGTCCTCCAAGATAGGTGTTTTTTCAATGACATTCAGTGACTTTCATGAAGTGTCGACATGCGACGAAATCATGGGAAAGTGGTCACAGGCAGAGATGTGTCATTTTGGGCTATAACAAACTTTCATATAGAAAAAATGTAGTAAAAGGCCTTGCAAACCATCATGCAAAAGCCTACGAGTTCTCCCATTTTGTGGCGGATGCAAAGCCCACCGCATTGCTGACTTGTGGAAATGAAGTTAGTAGACAGTGGCATGAGAGGTTCGGTCATCTGAACTTCAAATAATTGTAGCAATTACAGAAGAATTCTATGGTTGAAGGCCTCCCGATCATCAAATATACCACTGGAATTTGCAAGGGTTGTGTTGTTGGAAAGCACCCTGAGCACAAGTTCGATCGGGGGAAGGGAAGTCGAGCATCATGCATCTTGGGATTGATACATTCTGATATCAGTGGTCCCATGCCTATCACATCCATGAATGGATCAAGGTACAGTTTGACTTTCATTGATGACTTTTCCATATACACATGGGTCTTTTTTATCAAAAAGAAGTCAGAAGTCTTGGAAACATTCATTGAATTGAAGGCCTTGATTGAGAATGCATCTGGAAAAAAGATCAAGATTTTAAGATCTAATAATGATGGGGAGTATGCCAATAATGAGTTACTGCATATATGTTTCCAAATTTGAATGGAAGGCATATCCTAAGGGATTGATAGTAGAGAAGGGCATGCTTCCCTATGTTGGGTGTGTAGACGTTTTAGGATCCAAGCCCAATCTATTGCAGGTCTCCATAGCTCTATGGTTGAGCTCACTATCTTAGCATTTCAAGCTTTCAAGCTCCTTTACAGCCTGATAAACCCATCTATTAGTTGGCTTGGCTGAGTAGACTGATAAACCCAACTATTAGTTGCCTTGGATGATTAGCCTGATAAACCCAGTAGTATATTGACTTGTTTGTTTGCAACCTGATAAACCCAACTATGTTGGATTGGCTAAGTTTTGTTGTATCCTTGGCTATGTGTGAGACTGCTAGTGTTCCTTATTCCTTGTGGGAATCATACCCAACTCGGCGGTGGCAGTGCTACTAAGAGATTGATGAGCGCACTAGCATATGGTTGGGTGGAACATTGCAGTGACATAGCTGGTTGCAGGACAAACGTCTTTGAAGATAAGTATTCTTGTCTATGTTAATATTTGCAATTGTATTTGCTTAATGAAATATGACGAACATGCCTAACGTGTTCAATTGATGAATTGCTTCTGCTGTATAATTACAATTGTATGCATCTATGTATGTTTTCTTTCAATGGATTTTTAAATTACGTTATGGGGCTTAGATTACCGGATTGGTGAAGGCCTAAATGATCAAATCTGTCCAAGAATTTTGTTAACAGTTTAATTTTCCTACCATAAATATTCCTTTCCACAACTTGCACGATGCGGCTTAACAACCTCTATTTCCGCAAATCTCCTTCAACAACTCTCATTTTTACATGTAGGATATAGGATGTGGCTTTAGAATCTCTACTTTTGTAAATATCGTTTTGTAACTCTCCTTTCCACATGAGGAATGTAGGATGTGGCACATAGAATGCGGGATGTGGGATGCGGGATCGCAGTTTCCATTTTTTATCCGATTCTGCCACTCAATATTTCTGCAGCATTGATTCTTGCAGGTTGATTCTCTGCCATTGATCTATCTCTAGATGCAGAACATATTGTGACCATCGATTTCATCGCAATATTTCTCTGCCATCCGATCTCCTCTGAGATCTTTCTTGATGGATCGTCGAATTGATCAATGACAGGATCAATTTCTCTGTTGTTGGGAAGTTGGAGAATTTATCCGCAGAATTGAATAGAGTGAACGAAAGATGATTTCATGCCTCTATAGATCTTTGCAAAAATTGGGAATCCATCAAAATACATACAAAATTACATAAACTCTGAGCTGGATGATCCTGCAACAATCAGAGTGAGTAGTTATAATCACGTTCTCTCTCTAGTGGACAAGAAGGGATGTGACAATGTGGTATCATAGCTTGGGGTTGTAGCATTGGGCCTTGATGGGCCAAGTTGAACAAATAACAGAGCTATTTGTAAATGGTTTTTACTTCTGATTTTATTATGCACCTAACAATTTTTTTTATTAACACATTTTGTAGAATTATAGTCACCTTCAAATGGTAGCATTCCAAATAGTGTTGTTCGGTAAAGTTGGTTTGGATTAGCCATGAGAACTGGCATGTGTGATGATGCACAGAACCCCAATGAATACAAGAAATATCCTATGGGGAAAAATGCCAAAATTGGAAATGATGAGACAGAGTCTAATGGGAGGAGGTTTCAAGATACTCCCCCATATTTTTAAGCCACCATGAGAATACTAAGAGTGGAGATGCAAAGTCACAGGGAAGATAATGAAATATTGGGGAAGATAATGAAATATTGGTTAAGGTTCTGGAGGAGTAGAATCAGCTGAATCCAGGCATGCTACAAATTTTGATAGACATTCATAGGCAGATGAACTCTAGGGACCGAACAGTGAGACCAGAAGGAAGTAATAGCACTCCTAGAAGAAGAAAGAGATATTGTAGTGGGTCATATGACTCTAGAGGATCCACTGGTGGTTCAATTTCTTCTTCTCATGAGAATAAGAGAAATAGGTGCTACCAGAACCATTCACGTGATGAATTTAAGAAGGAAATATCTCCTACCTTCAATGGTGAGAAAAAGAATGGTGAAGAAGTTGAAGCTTGGCTTCTTGGGATGATGAAATATTTCCAAGTCCAATATTACTCGATAAATATGAAGGCTAATGTAGCCATCTTCAATTTGATTGGAAGAAAATATATATGGTGGGAGCATTTTAGGAAAGTGAAACATATTAATGAAAGGAAGATTGTGTGGAAGTAGTTCCAGATATATTTTAAGTAGAAGTACCTCTCTGAAAGGTACTATGATGATAAGATCAAAGAATTCCATGAGCTAAGATTGGGGCAGAAGACCATGGAATAGTATGTAATAGGTTCTTGGATTTGTTGAGGTATCTCAGGTACATTAAAGATGAAAAATTTAAAAATACATCGTTTCCAGAGTGGATTTCCTCAGTCTTACAAAGACATAATTGAGTTTTATGAACCTAGAACTCTAGAATAAGTGATAAGGAAAGCTAAGTATTGCTATGAGCACACCAAAGAAAACATGATCATCATAAGACATGGAAGGACAAGAAGAATGAGAAGTCTGACCAAAAGAAGAAAGGATTCAAACCTTCTAACTTTAGGAATCAACAAAAGCAGCCATCCCAAGTTGAGAAGTAGCCAGCTACAGTGGTGGGAGAAAAGTGAAGAGATCCACAACAAAACAAATAACCACTCCAATGTTTGAAATGTGGAGGACCCCACATGCACAGGATTTGTCCACTTGATAATGAGAATAAAAGGCCATATTACAACACTCAAAAGGTAGAAACAGTGGGTCAAGTAGTAAGGGTCATCCCTAGGATCTATGCAGCATGGGAGGACCGCCAAGAAGATCACCGGTCAACTGTGGTTGAAGTTGCAGGTATGATTGTTGAGCAATCTATTTCTAGTTTGATTGACCCTAGTTCTACTCACAGTTACATTAGTCCTTGAGTACTGGATATTTGTGATTTTAAGAAAGTAAAGCATAGCAAATCATTGTTAATTCAACTATCCACCGGAACTAAGAGAAAGGTTAGGGAAGTGGTAGAGAAATTACGGTTGGTGATGAATGGATTGGTCACTTGTGTAGATTTGAATGTTCTACCACTTGGATCCTATGATGTTCTCACTGGAATGGATTGGTTAGAATCTCACAAGGTAAATCTCGACTGCTATAATAAGAATTTTGAATGCATGGATAAAGAAGGGAATCCAATAGTTGTAAGAGGCATTCCAAAGGTGATTTCTGCGAGGCATATTTAGACAATGTAGTTGAAGAAGTTTTGTAGGAAGGGTTTCCTATCGTATGCAGCTCATATTGTGGAGGAAATAGAGAATGAAACTTATAGGTTGGAGGAATTTCATGTGTTGCAGGAATTCAGGGATGGTTTTCCTAATGAGATTCCAGGGCTTCCTCCGAAGAGAGACATTGATTTCACAATTGAGCTTGTGCCAGGAGTGTCACCAGTGTCCAAGACACCCTACAGAATGAGTACACTGAAAATGCTAGAGCTAAAGATGCAGTTGGAAGATTTATTGGAGAAGAAGTATATCAACCATATTGTGTCTCCTTAGGGAGTACTAGTTTTATTTGTGAAAAAGAAAGTTGGTACACTCATATTGTGTATTGATTATAGACAACTGAACAAAGTCTCTGTGAAGAAAAAATATCCTTTTCCTAGAATTGATGACTTGTTTGATCAAATTAGAGGAACAAATGTATTTTCCAAGATAGACTTGTGGTCTAGTTACCATCAAACGAGAATCAAAGATGAAGACATTCATAAGACAACCTTCAGAACAAGGTATGGACATTATGAGTTTGTAGTGGTACCATTTGGTCTCACAAATGCACCAGCTACATTTATGTGCATTATGAATAGTGTCTTCAGCAGGTATTTGGAAATGTTTTCTCTTGTTTTTCTTGATGAAATTCTTATTTATTATAAGAATGAGGAAAAGCATGAAGAGCATCTCAGATTGACATTACAATTTCCCAGGGAGCATTAGTTGTATGCAAAGTTGAGAAAGTGTGACTTCTATTAAGATAAAATTTGGTATTTGGGTCACATTATCTCAGAAGAGGGTATATCTATGGACCCTAACAAGATTGAAGCCATTATGAATTTTCCTACTCAAAGAAATGCGACAGATGTAAGATATTTTATGGGACTTCCAGGATACTACAAGAGATTCATTGAAGGATTCTCCAAGGTTGCACATGCCATCACTTCTTTGCAAAGGAAGGGGATAACATTTGAATGTACATTGAGGTGTGAAGAAAGCTTCCAAGAGTTGAAAAATATTCTCATAAGTGCACAAGTCTTCAAAATTTCACACCCAGAGAAAGATTTTTTTTTGTGTACTGATGCATGCGGTCAAGGACTTGGACAAGTTCTTATGCAACACAACCATGTAATATGTTATGAGTCAAGAAAGTTGAAGGAGCATCAGAAGAACTATGCCACTCATGATCTGGAAGTTGCATCCATAGTACATGCTCTCAATATGTGGAGGAATTAATTGATTGGCAGAATATTTGAGCTAAGGACATACCATTGTGGTGTGAAGTATTTTTTTGATCAGCCTACTATAAATGCTAGGAAAGCTAGATGGCTGGATTTTTTATGTGATTTTGATTTTGAAATCAAGCACATAAAGGGAAAATAGAATAAGGTAGTTGACGCACTCAACATGAAGGTGTAGGAAATGCATGTGGCATCCATTAGTATTTTCCAATCGGAGTTGAGGCAGTAGATTGTTAATCATGTTGATGAAGATGAATTCTATGCCCAGGTCAAGGACACGTTGCAGCAGCAAATCCTTAAAAAGAAATATGAGGGATATAAATTAGAAGAAGATAGAATCCTTACTTATAAGAACATAATTTTTATTCCAAATGCAGCATATTTGAGGAGGGTTTTTATGGATGAGATCCATCATGCTCCATATTCGGGGCACCTGGGATATCAGAAGACAATTGCTACAGCTAGAAAGCAATAAGTTTGGCCAGGAATGAGAAAGGACATGGCTGAATATATTTCAAGGTGCATGAAATGTCAATGGGTGAAGGTTGAGCATCAACACCCAGAGGGTTTGTTGCAGCCTTTTCTAGTTCCAAAATGGAAATGGGAAGTTATTTTCATGGATTTTATTACAAGATTTCCAATGACTTGGAGACAACATGATTGCATCATGGTTTTGGTGGACAAGTTGACAAAGGAAACACATTTTATACCATTAATTCTATGCATGAGACCAATGACATTGCAAAGATCCTCATGAAGGATATTTCCAAATTGCATGGATTTCCTAAGGCAATAGTCTCTAGCAGAGATGTCAAGTTCACTTCCAATTTTTTGAAGGGACTGTTTGCAGATTTAGGTACAAAGTTGAATTTCAGCACTTCCTACCATCCTCAGATTGATGGGAAGACAAAGAGAGTTAACCTGGTGCTCGAAGACATGCTTCGCATGTATGTGATGGACAAACCAACCAAGGGGGAAGATTATTTACACTTGGTAGAATTTGCATATAACAACGGAAATCAAGCATCCTTGGGTATGAGCCTATTGTAATGTATTTTAGTAAACCTGGACAAGTATTGGTCAGCGTGATCGAAATCTCCGACCATCATTAGGTGTTCAAAATAATTCATGTCGAAAAATTACCCGGCTTCTTGTCCTAAGCCTAAAGTTGAAAACCAATAGCATGAAGAGCCTTCCGTCTCGAAGAAGAACACAAGCAAAGGGCATCATGGAAAGGAAAAAGTCAAGTGTTCATACTATGAGAAGGGCTTACACCCTAAACATGCCTACGTGAAAAAGAAACTTGATTAAGCTACTTCTCTTCTTGAGAAAAATCACATCAATCTTCCTAAAATATTTTAGAGGAGAGATCAACAAGATCAGGAACCACAACATGAAAGAAGTCATCCTCTCATCGAAAGCACTTCAAAGTCCAAAGATCTCTTGATATATTCTAGAGATTCGAATCACATGATGGCTGAAAGAGACTCTTTCTCATCTTTGGAGAGCGAAAAATCCATTCCCATCCACATGGGAGATGACTACACAATCACATCTTAAGGTCAAAGTACTGTAAATATTAAGCATGGTTATCTCTCCAATGTTCTGTCTGTACCATCTCTTGCATCAAATCTCTTAAGTGTTTACCAAATGACACATACGGGAGTGCCCAACAGAGTTTCCTTTATCCTAGATGAAGTATAGATCATAGAACTTGCGTCTGGAAAACTTGTAGAAAAAGGCCTTCCAAACCATCATGCAAAAGCCTACAAGTTCTCCCATTTTGTGGTAGATGCAAATCCCACCACATTGAGGACTCGTGGAAATGAAGTTTGTAGACAGTGGCATGAGAGGTTTGGCCATGTGAACTTCAAATAATTGCAACAATTATAGAAGAATTCTATGGTTGAAGGCCTCCTGATCATCAAATATACCACTGGAATTTGCAAGGGCTGTGTTGTTGGAAAGCACCCTGAGCATAAGTTTGATTGGGGGAAGGCAAGCCGAGCATCATGCATCTTGGGACTGATACATTCTGATATCAATGGTCCCATGCCTATCACATCCATGAATGGATCAAGGTATGTTCTGAATTTCATTGATGACTTTTACAGATACACATGGGTCTTTTTTATCAAAAAGAAGTCGAAAGTCTTGGAAACATTCATTGAATTGAAGGCCTTGATTGAGAATGCATCTAGAATTTAAAAAGATAAATATTTTAAGATTTGATAATGGTGGGGAGTATGTCAGTAATGAGTTACTGCATATATGTTCCCAAAAATGGAATGGAAGGCATAGCCTGAGGGACTGTGTAGCAGAGAAGGGAATGCTTCCCTATATTGGGTGTGTACACATTTTAGGAGCCAAGCCCGATCTAGTGCAGGTCTCCATAGCTCTGTGGTTGAGCTTAGTATCTTAGCATTTCAAGATTTCCATCTCCTTTGCAGCCTGATAAACCCATCTATTAGTTCGCTTGGCTGAGTAGCATGATAAACCCAACTGTTAGTTGGCTTGGATGATTAGCCTAATAAACCCAGTAGTATATTGGCTTGTTTGTTTGTAGCCTGATAAACCCAACTATGTTGGATTGGATAATTTTTGTTGTATCCTTGGCTATGTGTGAGCCTGCTAGTGTTCCTTATTCCTTGTGGGAATCATACCCAACTCGGTGGTGGCGGTGCTGCTAAGAGATTGATGAGCGCATTGGCGTATGGTTGGGTGAAACATTGCTGTGACATAGCTGGTTGTGGGACAAAAGTCTTTCAAGATAAGTATTATTGTCTATGTTAATCTCTGAAATTGTGTTTGCTTAATGAAATATGAAATTGTGTTGAATTGATGAATTGCTTCCGTTGTATAATTGAAATTGTATGCATCTGCGTATCTTTTCATTCAATGCTTTTTTAAATTACGTTATGGGGCTTAGATTACCATATTCGTGAAGGCCTGAATGATCAAATATGTGCAAGAATTCTATTAACAGGTTAATTTTCCCACCATAAATATTCCTTTCCGGAACTTGCGGGATGCGGCTTAACAATCTCTATTTCCACAAATCTCCTTCAACAACTCTCCTTTCCACATGCATGATGCATGATGTGGCTTGAGAATCTCTATTTTCATAAATCTCCTTCCGTAACTCTCCTTTCCGCACGAGGGATGCGGGATGTGGGATGCGGGGTCGTAGTTTCCATTTTTTATCTGATTCCACCACTCAATATTCCTACAGCATTCATTCTTCCAGGTTGATTCTCTGCCATTGATCTATCTCCAGATGCAGAACATATTATGACTGTCAATTTCATCGCAATATTTCTCTACCATTCGATCTCCTCTGAGATCTTTCTTCATGGATCGTCGAATTGATCAATGACAGGATCAATTTCTCTGTTGTTGGGAAGTTGCAGAATTTATCTGCAGAATTGAATAGAGTGAATGCAATATGATTTCATGCCTCTATAGATCTCTAAAAAAATTGGGAATCCATCAAATTACGTTTAGAATTCAATAAAATCCGAGCTAGATGATCCTGCAACAATCAAAGTGAGTAGTTATAATTGCATTCTCTCTCTAGTGGATAGGAAGGGACATGACAATGTGGTATCATAGCTTGGGGTTGCAGCATTAGGCCTTGATGCGCCAAGTTGAACATATAATAGAGCTATTTGTAAATGGTTTTTACTTCTGAATTTATTATGCATCTAACAATTTTGTTTGTTAACACATTTTGTAGAATTATAGTCACCTTTAAACGGAAGCATTCCAGATAGTGTTGTTCGGTAAAGTTAGTTTAGATGAGCCATGAGAACCGACATGTGTGATGATCCACAGAACCCCAATGAATACAAGGAAGATCCTATGGGGGAAAATGTCAGAATTGGAAATGATAAGATAGAGTCTAATGGGAGGAGGTTTCAAGATACTCCCCCATAATTTGTAGCCACCATGAGAATACTAAGAGTGGATATGCAAAGTCACATGGAATATAATGAAATATTGGGGAAGATAATGAAATATTGGTTAAGGTTTTGGAGGAGCAAAATCAGCTGAATGCAGCCATGCTACAAATTTTCACAGACATTCATAGCCGGATGAACTCTGGGGACCAAACAGTGACACCAGAAGGAAATAAGAGAACTCCTAGAAGAAGAAAGAGATCTTGTAGTGGGTCATCTAACTCTAAAGGATCCACTGGTGGTTCAATTTCTTCTTCTTAGGAGAATAAGAGAAAGAGGCGATACCAGAATTTAAGAAGGAAATGTCTCCTACCTTCAATGGTGAGAAAAAGAATGGTGAAGAAGATGAAGCTTGGCTTCCTGGGATGAGGAAATATTTCCAAGTCCAATATTACTCGAGAAATATGAAGGCTAGGGAAGCCATCTTCATTTTGACTGGAAGAAAATCTATATGGTGGGAGCACTTCAGGAAAGTGAAAAAGATTAATGAAATGAAGATTGTGTGGAAGTAGTTCCAGATGTATTTTAAGCAGAAGTACCTCTCTTAAAGGTACTATGATGATAAGATCAAAGAATTCCATGAGCTAAAATTGGGGTAGCATACCATGGAATAGTATGCAATAGGTTCTTGTATTTGTTGAGGTATGTCAGGTACATCAAAGATTGAAATTTTAGAAATACATCATTTCCTTGAGTGGATTTCCTTAGTCTTACAAAGACATAATTGAGTTTTATGAACCTAGAACTCTAGAAGACGTGATAAAGAAAGCTAAGTAGTGCTATGAGCACACCAAAGGAAAACTTGATTATCGTAAGACATGGAAGGACAATAAGAATGAGAAGTCTGACAAAAGGAAGAAAGGATTCAAACCTTCTAACTTCAGGAATCAACAGAAGCAACCATCCCAAGTTGATAACCAGCGAGCTACAATGGTGGGAGAAAAGCGAAGAGATCCACAACAAAACAAAGAACCAATCCAATGTTGGAAACATGGAGGACCCCACATGCACAATAGTTTTCCACTTGATAATGAGAATGAAAGGCCATCTTACAACATTCAAGAGGCAGAAATAGTGGGTCAAGTAGCATGGGTTGTCCCTAGCATCTATGCAGCATGGGAGGACCGTCAGGAAGATCAGTAGTAAACTATGGTTGAAGTTGCAGGCATGATTGTTGAGCAATCTATTTCTAGTTTGATTGAACCTAGTTCTACTCATAGTTACATTGCTCCTTGAGTAGTGAAGATTTGTGATTTTAAGAAAGTAAAGCATAGGAAATCGTGGTTAATTCAACTATCCACCGAAAATAAGAGAAAGGTTAGTGAAGTGGTAGAGAAATTCCCATTGGTGATGAATGGATTGGTCACTTGTGTAGATTTGAATGTTCTACCACTTGGTTCCTATGATGTTCTCATTGGAATGGATTGGTTAGAAGCTCACAGGGTAAAGCTTGACTGCTATAATAAGACTTTTGATTGCATGGATAAATAAGGGAACTCAATAGTTGTAAGAGTCATTCCAAAGGTGATTTCTGTGAGGCATATTTCATCAATGTAGTTGAAGAAGTTTTGTAGGAAGGGTTTACAGTCGTATGTGGCTCATATTGTGGAGGAAACAAAGAATGAAACTCCTAGGTTGGAGTAATTTCATGTGTTGCAGGAATTCACGGGTGTTTTTCCTAATGAGATTCCATGGCTTCCTCCAAAGAGACACATTGATTTCACAATTGAGCTTGTGCCAGGAGTGGCACCAATGTCCAAGACACCCTACATAATGAGTACACCGGAAATGCTAGAGATAAAGATGCAATTGCAAGAGTTATTGGAGAAGAAGTATATTAGGCCGATTGTGTCTCCTTAGGGAGAACTGGTTTTATTTGTGAGAAATAAAGTTGGTACACTCAGATTGTGTATTGATTATAGACAACTGAACAAAGTCACTGTGAAGAACAAATATCCTTTGCCTAGAATTGATGACTTGTTTGATCAAATTAGAGGAACAAATGTATTTTCCAAGATAGACTTGTGGTCTGGTTACCATCAGGTGAGAATCAAGGATGTAGACATTCATAAGACAACCTTTATAACAAGGTATGGACATTAAGAGTTTGCAGTGGTACCATTTGGTCTCACAGATGCACTAGCTACATTTATGTGCCTTATGAATAGTGTCTTTAGCAGGTATTTGGAAATGTTTTCTCTTGTTTTCCTTGATGACATTCTTATTTATTATAGGAATGAGGAAAAGCATTAGAGCATCTCATATTGACATTACAATTTCCCAGGGAGCATTAGTTGTGTGCAAAGTTGAGCAAGTGTGACTTCTATAAAGATAAAATTCGGTATTTGGGTCAGATTATCTCAGAAGAGGGTATATCTGTGGACCCTAACAAGATTGAAGCCATTATGAATTGGCCTACTCCAAGAAATGTGACAGATGTAAGATATTTTATGGGACTTGCAGGATACTACAGGAGATTCATTGAAGGATTCTCCAAGGTTGCACATGCCATCACTTCTTTGCAAATGAAGGGGATAAAGTTTGAATGTACATCGAGGTGTGAAGAAAGCTTCCAGCAGTTGAAGAATATTCTCATAAGTGCACAAGTCTTGAAAATTGCACACCCAGAGAAATATTTTGTGGTGTGTACTGATGCATGCGGTCAAGGACTTGGAGGAGTTCTAATGCAAGACGACCATATAATATGTTATGAGTCAAGAAAGTTGAAGGAGCATGAGAAGAACTATGCCACTCATGATCTGGAAGTTGCATCCATAGTACATGCTCTCAATATGTGGAGGAATTAATTGATGGGCATAATATTTGAGCTAAGGACATACCATTGTGGTGTGAAGTATTTTTTTTATCAACCTACTATAAATGCTAGGCAAGCTAGATGGTTGGAGTTTTTATGTGATTTTGATTTTGAAATCAAGCACATAAAGGCAAAAGAGAATAAGATAGTTGATGCAGTCAACATGAAGGTGCATGGAATGCATGTGGCATCCATTAGTATTTTACAATAGGAGTTGAGGCAATAGATTGTTAATCATGTTACTGAAGATGAATTGTATGCCCAAGTCAAGGACAAGTTACAGCAGCAAATCCTTAAAAAGAAATATGAGGGATATAAATTAGAAGAAGATGGACTCCTTGCTTATAAGAACATAATTTTTATTCCAAATGTAGCATATTTGAGGAGGGTTGTTATGGATGAGATCCATCAAGATCCATATTCGGGGCACCTGGGATATCAGAAGACAATTGCTATAGCTAGAAAGCAGTAAGTTTGGCTGGGAATGAAAAAGAACATGTATTAATATATTTCAAGGTGCATGAAATGTCAGCAGGTGAAGGTTGAGCATCAACACCTAGAGGGTTTGTTGCATCCTTTTCCCATTCCAAAATGGAAATGGGAAGTTATTTCCATGGATTTTATTACCGTATTTCCAATGACTTGGAGACAACATGATTGCACCATGGTTTAGGTGGACACGTTGACAAAGGAAACACATTTTATACCATTAATTCTACGCATGAGACCGATGACGTTGCAAAGATATTCATGAAGGATATTTTCAAATTGCATGGATTTCCTAAGGCAATAGTCTCTGATAGAGATGTCAAGTTCACTTCCAATTTTTTGAAGGGATTGTTTGTAGATTTGGGTACAAAGTTGAATTTCAGCACTTCCTACCATCCTCAGACTAATGGGAAGGAAAAGAGAGTTAACCAGGTTCTCGAAGACATGCTTCGCATGTATGTGATGGACAAACTAACCAAGTGGAAAGATTATTTACACATGGTATAATTTTTATATAACAATGGACATCAAGCATCCTTGGGGACAAGTCCATATGAAGCTCTGTATGGAAGGAGGTGTAGGAAACCAGTGACTTGGAATAATATAGTGAACATGGTTGTCCTTTGTTCGGAATTACTCAAAAAGATGGAGCAAGAGCTTTTAAATATCAACTAGAATCTGAAAGTAGCCCAAGACAGACAGAAAAGCTACGCAAATAAGCATAGGGTGAACAGAGAGTTCAATGTTAGGGATCATGTTTACCTCAGAGTGAGGGAAAATAAGAGTTCCTTGAATCTTAGAGGTGGTGCCAAGCTATCACCTAGATATTGTGGGCTGTTTGATGTGCTTGAAATAATAGGGCTAGTTGCATATAGACTTGGATTTCCTGCTAGCACTAGGGCTCATAATGTTTGTCATTTTTCCTTGCTTAAGAGATATGTACATGATCCTAACCATGTGATAAATTGGGATGTGATTCAGGTGGAGCAAGGGGGAGAATTCCAACTTGAGCCAATGTGTATCCTCACCAAGAAGGTCACTATCATGTGATAAGACCCTTAACTTCCACGTTTTCCCTTAATCCCAACACTTAGAGTGGAAACTTGCTTTTTTTATCAATTCTACTTGAAAAAACCTAGCACCACGCTTTCCTTGTGGCTGATGAGTAGTACCATGCTCAGCACCACCTCTATTATGTTTTATATAAGTTGTGCCACTGCCTATGGTATTTGGTCTAGAACTGGTTCTCATCTAAACCACTCTGTCATAAGGGAAGAAAAGTAGTACCCTGAGTAAAATGGGAGAAAGAGAAGTTTCTCAAGGCTTCTAGAACTTGAGCCTCATGTCCTCCCCTATCCCTATCATTGTGGGTTAGTTTGAGCTTGAGATCCTTCATGGTAGGATCTTAGAGCCAGTGGATCCAGAGGTTTACCTCCCCATGGTCTCGGAGGGTCTGGTGGTCCACCTCCTCATGGTCCCAATGCTCTTGGTGGTCCTAGAGGCCTTGGTGGTACTCTTCCTGAAGGCCTCGGTGGTCCTAACGGTCCTGATCCCAAAAATCAACCCCCTACAGGCAGATCTTCTGGTAGTTCTTCATCACAACAACCTGTCTATCAGTCTACTTACAGTCCTACTGGTACTTATATGCCATATCAATATTACTAGTGTGTGAAACCTAATCATCAATTACCTTTCCTAGAACCTTTGGACTTTCCTAATTTGTCTAAGTTAATTAATGACCCCATTTGACATAACCCCTCATGGCCTCCCATTTCGGTAAAGTTACCATCGAACATTCCAAAGTTTGATTGGAAGTAGGGAGACAATCCAAAAAATCATGTCATGACATTCCATTTGTGGTGTTCTCAAAACTTCATTATGGATGATTCAGTTCATTTAAGACTCTTTCAGTGAACTTTGACTGGTACAGCTGCGAAATGGTACATTGAACTTCCGCAACATTCGTTTGTGGATTTTGGCTCATTGGAAACTGTATTTCCTACACATTTTAAGCTTCCTATCCATTCTGAAATGGGCACTGATCTCGTAAATTCTCTAAGACACAAAACCTCTACCCACATATCCGATCATATCCATGAGTGGAGAAGGCGGAGAAGACTTATTAAGGCTCCTATCCTGGATCAGTTATTAGCTAATTGGTTTACTAAATCCTTGTTGCCTCCGATATCCCGAGATGTGGTTATGGGCGGTGTCGTTACTTAAGAGCAAGCGATTAGTCAATCCCAATACCTAGATTTGGTCTATTCCAAGTTCTAAACTTTGTATGAATTAATCCATCAAGCTCGTTTCCTAAGCACCGATCCTGCAAAGCCACTAGTAGAAGTCCCTATTAATGGGATCGTTGGTTCAATCCAATCCCCGTCAGTAGTAAAACCTACCAAGAAACCCAAGAATTCCACCCATACTTCTTTGACTCGTAAGGTTTCCACCAAGTTCAATTCTATTCAGAGCACTCAAATGCACGGAAACAATAAAAAGAAAGGTAAAGATAAAAGCAAAAAACCTAGAAACCAACAGGAGAATCCAAAACCAACCACCAACGATAATGATAAAGGTAAAAGAAAAGAAAAATATCCATGTCTATTATGTGGAGGTGACCATTTCACAAAAGAGTGTCCTCGTCACGACGAAATCACCGAATTTTTGAAAACTAATCCCGCACTCACAGTTCTCATGGATCCTTTTCCCTCTCAACAAAAACTGATAGACCACATGTCTAATCATGGAAACTCTAGTTCTTCAGAGGAAATTTGCATGATGTCCTTGGATACTATTAGTTTGCAAACTCGAATTCAGAGTTATGAAAAACCTGTAGACAAGAAAGAAGACAATTCTTCTTCAGGAAAAGATCCCTCTACTCTTTCTCCTGAATCCTCGTCTATTGTCCCCCTAACCATCGAGAAGCCTACTCTCAACATGATTTTTCACCCACCCAAGAGTACTCTTAGGAAGTTTTTTTTTAACCCTAGTGACCAAGCTACTCAATTTTATAATGTAGTTGAAGATCTCCCTCAGGAACCATGTGCAATGTCTACCTTGGAAGTACTCCAAAGTTGTCCTAGACAATGCAAAAACTTGTTAATTGCATTAGGATATTTAGACCTGGACAATACTAATTTGATTCATTTCAATGTCGATAACTATAAGTCTAGACTACCTCACAAAATCGCTTTCCAAATTACCATGAAAGTAGTCAAAAATAAGGTCTTTAGAACTGTCTTAGATGAAGGAGCTTCAACTTCAGTTTTGTCCCTGTCTTATTGGAAAGATATTGGCTCTCCCGAGCTTGTAACATCACCTACGACTCTGAAAGCCTTTGATGGATGAGGTTTGTAGCCCCATGGTCTCATATCAGCCCTTTTAGTTGATCTTGGGGGAAAACCTGTTTCTATTCAAGTAGAAGTAGTAGACGCCCCATTATATTACAATCTCCTTTTAGGAAGAAATTGGTTTTACACCATGACTGTTGTCACTTCAATGATTTTTTAAACTGTCCAATTTCCACATCTAGGAAGAATTGTCACAATTGACTAGCTCAATTTCTGTACATCAGATGTTACTACCTCTATGGCTAATAACATCCCTGTGTTAGGCCAATCCCCTCCTCCTTACCAGTCGATTGGGGTAGGCATGTTGAAGGATTCATCCCTTATGGGGATATTTCCATCCACTCCTCCTAACACAGACACAACGATAGTAAATATGAATGCGTCATTTGATTATGATCCAAAGGGAAAACACATTGTTTATTCCAACTTGTTGAGTCCGCATGAATAAATGTACAACATTGTTCAAACCCTTTCCAATGATCACACTGATGAACTTCATGTAGTGGCTTCGAACCCTGACCACCTGCCCTACTGGTTAGAACCATCTCTTCCTATTCTAGATTAACTCTCTGATATTTTTCCTTCCAATAAGTCCATTATAGATATCATGAGTACGAATGAGCCTATCGAAGAGGATCACCATCATACATCCTCATTCCTCCCCAACACCAGTTCGATAGACCATGATTTTTCATCCTTGTTTCCCACTGATATTGTCAACACACCCAAAAATCCTATATTGTTGCAAGACACATATTCTGAAGGAAACCTATGCAACATTACTCAAACAAATCCGATCGACATATCAGCCAATCCTAGTACCATTGAGCATGTTCATGTTTGGCAGAACTGCTTGGCAACAGAATCTAAAGCATACAAGGCACTTTTCAAAGAACTTTGCGATATTTTTGCCTGGTCTTATGAAGAAATGCCTGGGATAGACCCATCTATTGTGGTCCATGGAATAAAAACCTATCCCACTACTAAAATTGTCAGGAAAAAACTAAGGCAAGTCCATCCACGGAAGGCCGTAGCTATTAAAGTTGAAATAGAGAAACTTCTCAAAGCTGGGATTATTTACCCCGTACCCCTGACAGAATGGATATCAAACATCGTCCCTATGAATAAAAAGTAGGGCACCATTAGAGTCTGTATCGATTTTAGATATTTGAACAAAGCTTGTCCCAAAGACAAATTTCTTTCTCCACATATCGACCAGATTATCGACAATTGTGTCGAAAGTGTCATCTTCTCATTCATGGATGGGTTTCCAGGTTATAATCATATTGATATTTTACTCAACTGGGAAAGCACAATATGACATTCATTTTCCCATGGGGAACCTTTGCATATATTATGTTACCATTTGGTTTAAAAAATGTTGGAGCCACTTTCCAGCATGCTATGTCCTATGCATTTGAGGATATAAAACATATTGTTGAACTGTATCTTAACGACCTCCCTGCTCATTCACAGCGACACAAGAACCACCCTCATCATCTTAGAGACATTTTCTTAAGATTTTGTCATTATAATATACGGCTCAATCTACATACATGTGTTTTCTGCATTGAGACGGGACACCTGCTAGTTTTTGTGGTTTCTAAGGATGGTATCCGGATAGACCCATTGAAAATTGCCACTATTTTAGCTCTACCAGCCCTAAACAACCTTCTAGAACTCCAAAGTTTGCAAGGGGAGGTAAACTTTCTCCATCGTTTTGTGTGCAATTCTGTAGAGAAAACCCATGGTTATATGCATCTCCTTAAGAAGGACACTCCCTTCTATTGGGATGACCAACCCCAATGAGCCTTTGATAATCTCAAGCATGCTCTGACTCATTCACCCGTGATACACCCCCAAGATTATTCAAAAGATTTTCTCTTATATATTTTTGCCTCCACTACTACCATCATTATGGTCTTGGTGCAGGAAAATCCCAATGATCAGGAGCATGTTATTTACTATGCTAGTAAGAATCTTATGGATTCCAAAACCTGAAATTCACACTTGGAGAAATTAGCATTAGCCACGGTCATTGTTGTTCAAAAATTTTGTCACTACATTTTTCTCCCCACAACCACTGTATTGGCATACCAAAACCCTATGTATTACATCCTGACTCGTCAGGTGCTCGAGGGCAAGTCCTCCCAATGGATAGTCATACTACAAGAGTTTGATCTAGAATTTGCCAAAGCCACATCAAATAAATCCTTGGTCTTTGCCGAGCTCATGTGTGATCTCTGATGTGCTTCGATGGAATCTGAGCCCAGTGATTCAATTCTTGATGAATTCCTATTCCTGATAAGCACTACTAACCCATGGTATGGAGATTTGTTCATTTATCTCCAAACACAAAGATTTTAGCCAAATATATCCCGTGACGATCGCCACCATATCTGCCACCACACAAAATACAACCTCATCTTGAATGACACTTTGTATAGACATGGGATTGATTCCATTCTCCAGCAATACCTCACCCATGAGGAAGTTGAACAAGTGTTGAATGATTTCCACTCAAGAGAATGTGGCGGTCATTTATCCGGAATAGCTATAGCCCATAAAATCCTTTGCACTAGCTATTTCTGACCTTCATTCTTTAAAGATTGTCACGGGGCTATAAAGAAACTCCCACCCTGTCAACATATTTATCTGAAAAAGCATACTCATGCTACTCTGGTACACCCCCATCATTGCCGTTGGCCCATATGCTGAATGGGGGATTTATTATATGCATTGTAAGCCTACCTCAACCAAGGGGCATGGTTACATCATCATAGCAGTTGAATATTTTACAAAGTGGGCTGAGGCCATGCCTACATAGGCAGAAGAAGGTAAGACTGCCGCTCTCTTCCTATTCAATCATGTGATAGCTAGATTCGGAGTCCCGCATTCCATAGTTACTGATCACGCATCTCATTTCTGTAATCAAATGATGGAGGAACTAAGTGCCAAGCTAGGTTTTCGTCATGAAAACTCTTTGCCCTATTATCCGCAAGCTAATGGTCAGGTAGAGGCCATTAACAAAGTTTTGAAAATGATTCTTTGTCGGATGGTTGGAGACCATAAATCCAACTGGCACCATATCCTCTTTTCTGCTCTTTGGGCTTATAGGACTTTGGTGAAAACAGCTATTGGTTTCACACCTTTCCAACTTCTCTATGGACTCGAAGTTGTCTTGCCAATTCAAAATTAGATTCCATCTTTGAAACTTGTCGTCGAACTTCTCTCAGATACTTTCGCAGAGGAGGAGATATTTTTATACTTGAACAACATTTACAAAACTAGGAGAGATGCTACCTTGGCTAATGAGGCACACAAGAAACGCGTTAAGGCGTAGTATGACAAGTCCTTCCAACCTCGTCCCTTTAATGAGGGTGACCTAGTTTTGACTTACGATCAGAGATATGAGAAACTAGAGAAAGGAAAGTTTGAATCCATGTGGTATGGTCCTTTCAATATTTCTAAAGTTTTAGAGAAAGGGGACTACGAGCTTGTAGACTACGATGGAATCCCTTTAGGACAACCTCGCAATGGGCTGTACCTAAAGAGGTACTATGCCTAGATCTCTCTTGGATAGTATCTTGTATATATGTATATTACTTGAATTTTAGTGTGCTTAACTATTTTCAATATGGTTTTGAGTTTAGTGTCTGTATCTATTTATACCATGTTTTAGTCATGTAGAGTAGATGGCTTTTTATGTCTTTGTTGATGGTGCTTGCCACCACACCTTGAATCTTGTTTCAGCTACTTGGGTTCTCTATTCCCCATCTTATGATTTGGTCAATTCAAGAGCAGTTTGTATTGGTCTTGCCACCAACAATATCATTGAGTATCGAGCAGTCATAGGTCTTCTGACTGAAGCTCCCTCCCAAGATGTTCACAACCTGGTAGTCTTGATGGAGTCACAACTAGTGGTTTTTCATCTAAACCATGTTTATACCAGGAATCCTGTGCTTCTCCATCTCTTCTAGAGGGTATGCTTGTTAAAAAGGTCATTTGAAACTATCACCTATAGGCATATCCCTAGGGAACATAATGTAGTTTGTTACTAAATTAACTATAATTCCCATAGGCACATGGCAATTAGGAAGTTGTTGAATATGGGAAGAAATTTAATTTAGGTGTAAATCAATGGCTTAGTGAAACATGATCTCTAACTATTTGAAATGAAATCAATTCATTACTTACATGTCTTTTATCAATAAATCCAATTGAGTTTATGTCTGATGAATTTACAGGTGCGAGAGCATTTATAAGGTCAGTAAAATCCAATTAATACGAGTAAATCTATAAAAATACCAAGAAAGAGACAATATATGGCAG
>LPNX010213778.1:0-18158 GCA_001517045.1 Pseudotsuga menziesii
CCTTGGTATAATTAGTGTTTCTCAGAATGCTCCTCTTACACATGAGTTAAGCATGAGACAGTGCATGCGATTGTGATTGGGATGACCCTTGGTTACTCTCTGTGAGCACCAGAGATACTTCCAGGATTGTATTCGTATCTGGGGGCTCTTTTGAGAGTTTTGCGCTTTTCTACCCCACCCATATGGTCGATCCAGCTTGCAACTGTTCGCCTGAGCATTGGTTATATTGAGGTGACCTTAGTTGCCTTACCAAGGTTATCGAGGGGGTATTTGCAGAGGTTATTCTGCAGGTGTCCTGGCCAGGTAGAGGTCGGACAGCACAATCGCTTTATGCGTTGAAGCTGAGGGCCACTATAATTGGTTACTAGTGTATGGGGGTTTTGAGCCTCTCCTAGGTGAGACATACCTACTGCATTCAAGAGCTCACATATCCTCCCCTTCACTTGTATTTTGGCTGTAGATTTTCTTAAGAGTGTGCTCTTTGTGTGCTCATTGGCCTTTGGGATCGCGGTTACTTGAGTATATTTATGCTCTCTTGAGTTTGGGTCCTTTTATTTTTGGCATGCCTGGTATCCTATCACCTGTACTTGGTCCTAGTACGGAACCTGGTGTCAAACTTGGGGGCATCACAGCCCCTTACCATGCTCATAGATTTGGGAGTGGTCACATTCCACCCTCTACTCCATTTGTGGAGGATGTTGACTCCCTTCTCTCGGTATTTACACTAGTGGTCACCCTCATGGGGGTGGTAGCTAGTGGATGTGTGAACGTTGGGTGTACACCTTACTTTCCTTTTTTGTCCCATTGTTCACCACATTGTTTCCTTTGGGTGCAGTTGTCATGGTCATTCCTCCCTATATCCTATAGTTTGGATTCTTTATTGACTATTTTGGGTTGTTTTGGACTAATATGGTTGTCATGTAGGGTCCGATTTTTGTACACTCTCTCCGAGGTTTCAACTCGTTCGTTCCTATCACAGGTATTACGTCTGAACTAGAATATAGGTTAGGATTTCATATCCGCCTACATTTTGCATGGCCTTATGACCATTTCATTTTAACCTTAGGTACGAACCCATTCCATGGTATCATGGAACCTTCATGTTGTTAGAAGTGGTACTATGTGAATGGTAGATTTTTCCCATATATGGGTGTCCTAGTTAGCTCCCTTTTGAATTTGTTACCCATGCTCTGAGTCCTCTCTTTGGTCTGGGAGTCCCTTTTAGTCCCGCTATGTCCTTGAACAAGAGCTTCATACTCTCCTCTTGACCTTTATGCTGGCTATTCCCACGGGACTCCCTTGTATATGTCAAGTTGTAATTGCATTATCATGAGTTTTTCTTGCCTTATTGAGCCTTATGCCGGCTTCCCTGACGTTGATCATCAGCCATATAGACCAAGCTTGTCTCATGTCTAGCCAAGCAGAGCCATTTTATATATCTTTTGTAGCTTGATTGCCCATTTTTTACCAGGAGGGGACTTTCCCCCGAGTGTCATTATCCTGCACATGTTTCCTTGCATTGAGCATAGGTATGTTCCACTACTTGGAACTAGTTTTTTTTCCGTTTGACACTTGTCTCCTCCAAGATTTGTAACTATAAATAATTTTTATTCTTTTTCAAGGTTTTCAAAATATCTGAAAAAGTCCAAAAAAATAAAAAAAACCAAAAAGCTGGACAAGAAAAGATGTTATCTTTGGTAGCAGTCGAGTCATGTAGCTTTCGAAAAGAGCACTATATATCACATCCATTGGTTGGGTTAGTAGTTTGACTTTAGGAGATGTACTCATTTTTCTGAGTTTATCTCCACTGACTGGTTAAGCTTCCAGTCCCTATGGAGTCTGTGTCGATGCCTCATGTGTCGCAAAGATGTCCTAGTTTTGTATATTGAGTCTATGCTACCTACATTCAGTCACCATTCACCTTTATGCTTGTTCGAAGGAAGTTGAAGCCTGAGTCAGCCATTTTTTAGTTGTCTTGACTTTGCATGTCGGCCATTCCTGGTACTATTATTGGTTCATGAACATCTTATTCGAGTCCTTCCACATTATATAGCATTGTTGAGTACCTCATGTTGGTTGATGGGGGATGCCTTAATGCCCTCCTTCTAGCGGATTTCATCCCATCGACTCCAGATCATTTATTTTGGGATAGGAATCTAGATTCATTTGAGTGCCTTGAGACTTACAGTCATCAGTGGTAGGTTCTCTTGCCATCAATAGTTTTGGGAATACATCAATGTCCCCTGATCGATGGATTCTTCCAAGTGTTCGACCTCAACACATTTATTCACACTTGTTAAATTGCACTCTAGTACCTTGATTCCCATTTTCATTATCGGTGGGTGATCTCGCGTCTGTTAACGGTATACATCAATGACTGGTAATCAGACGATGGACTACTATGTTCGACCTCGACACCTCTATTCACATAGTAGGACATGTAATTGTAGCGGGTTGTGTAGAAGACTTTCCATATTGGTGGCATTTCCTATATGCTACATCCTTTATCGTGCCAGTGTTCATGATATGTCAGTTCTCATGACTTGATTCCAATGCATGTTAGATATCTTCAGCCATTATGGAGATCTTGATCCATGGTATATCTTCAGCTTTCATGGAGATCTTGGTCCTTTGTATATCTTCATCATGGAGATTCTAATCTATTGTATATTGTACGTGGCGATGACCACACATGTCATAGTTTGTATATCATGCCTATTCATGGCCATTGTACTCTTATGTATCCGGGACTGCTATATGTATTTGCAGTCATGTGCAGAGTTTTATTATTGTATTATACTATTTATTGGATGGTTCTTCCACCTGTTTCTTCATCACTCCACTTATGGGATGGATTTATAATGTATTCCAGCCATCATGTTACCCCTCTGACCTCACACATTAGGGGGCATCTATTACAACTGATTTTACCCCAAATGGTTAATCATAATTTTTTGTCCTTCCTTGTCCCTCTACAAACTCTTTGGACCCCATGGACTATTTTTTTACCTTTGATGTTTCCAAGATCATTCCTAAAAAAACTCATTATTTGTTGTACGTGACCTTTAATCCCTTTCTCATGTATATATGCAGATATTACCCCTAAAACCACGTACATCGGGATGTGTGCAAAAGGCCAAATGTTTTTGGAGCTTTCCTTGATGTGAATCTGAGTCACTTGTCTCTTGGCCTTCCATATGCCTCGATATCGCTCTGATTTGACCTTCCATTACCCCATTGAAGCAATATATAAGGAACCCTTTGGATAGATTGAAAAGGACGAATTAAAGAGCAAGAAAACTATAGTCCATTGTTTTCGTAGCTTGCTTATACTTGAGTTTGCATCCCTTTGTCCCTTGGAGCACTTTCTGTTCTTCCCAATCTTTCCTTTTCTTGTGAGATTTCTATCGAGAAATGGAGGATTGAGGTGGTGGAGGCCCAGGTGGAGGAATCAGCTTGTCCGGTTCACAGACGTGCCAACAGAGGTTGTCACTAATGTAATCTTTGATTTACTTAATAGAAATATATTTTCTTGTCCAATGATATGCATTTAAATGAATATTGAATCCATGGATGTGTTTAATTGCTTATGTATCATTGATTATATATGCTAGAGTAGGCCTAACACTATATTATATAGCATGCTTGCCTTGTTTACTATTGTTGAGAGTGAATTTCTAACCCAAGAGGGATTGGAAAAAGCTCAACAGGGATCTACTACAACCGTCCAGAATAAGGTATGTTTCGAGATCCTTTAGTGTTAGATGTTGTATTTCTCTTGCATATGGGGAAGGGATTGATTTTTGTGGTTTCTTTGTCTGTTGTGGTACACCCCAAGCCATAAGAAGTTTTCTGTGAATCACTAATGCAAGCAGGATTGGAAAACACTCAACGGGGATCTACTACAACTGTCCGGAATAAGGTATGTTTCGAGATCCTTTAGTGTTAAATGTTGTATTTCTCTTGCATACGGGGAAGGGATATATCTCTACAGTTTCTCTGTCTTTTGTGGTACACCCCAAGCCATAGGAAGTTTTCTCTGTAACATTTATGCACACATTTGATTTTGTTGATGAGCATCCATCAATTGATACTACGTTACAAGTAATCAAGACAAAGATATTTGAAGACATATTGGTGTCGATGACAAATTTTAATCAGAGTAGTGCGACAATCCATCATTGGATGGAGTACTATAATGTGATGGGTGAACCTGATGATGATGAACCGCGAGACATAAACATCCCAAAGTCTGAAGGTACTCATGTGGTGCAAGGATTTGGTATTTGAAGTAACCAGTTTATGAATCTGTTGAAAGTCAAGAAAGTAAATATTAGGTGTCCAAAGAATCTAAAATTCGCATATATTGGAGATTATTGGAACGATGAAACTGTTGGGAAGATCACGGGGCTACTGCATGAATTTCAGGATTTGTTCCTTACAAAAATTTTTAGAGATGAAGGGGATTGTCAGGGATCTTATAGAGATGAGGATACCATTAAATCCTAACGCATAGCCTATGAAGCAGCGACCATACCTATTGAATCTACAGTACAAAGAAAAAGTAAAGATAGAGTTAGACCAAATTTTGGATGTAGCTATCATAGAATTGGTTGAAGAATCTTAGTGTATCAGGCTGATGGTAGTGCAGGATACAAAAAATGCTCATGAAGTATGTATTTTCATCCACCTAAGGAAGTTCAGCAATTCCATCTTCACAACCCATTTCTGACTCCATTTACAGATGAAGTATTGGAGAGGGTTGGGGGCCAAGAAGTTCATTCATTCACTGTTGGGTTCTCTAGCTACCATCAGAGTCATGATCATGAAGGAAGATCGACACAAGACAACCTTTGTGATAGAGTGGGGGTGTTTCCAATATATGGTAATTCCCTTTAGACTCAAGAATGCTCCTGCTACCTTTTATGGAATAGTAGTGGTTGCTTGCAAAGAATTTATTCATAAATTTATTCAGGTGTACTTCGACGACTAAACGATGTTTGGGATCATAAAATATCATATTGAGAGCCTTGGACTAATGTTGGAATGGTGTCGACAGTATCAGATGTCGCTAAACCTAAATAAATGTATTTTTATGCCCCATTTGGAATTATGTTTGTCCATGTGGTTTGTCATGATGGAATCCTGGTCAATCCTGCTAAAATTGCATCTTACTACATGGTCAATCCTGGTCGAATTACCACCACCCTTGACAGTGAAGCAGCTCAGAATGACATTGGACATACATGATACTAACGAAAATTTATCAAGTGATATGGAGAGGTGACTTCTCCAATGGAGAAGCTATTGAAGAAGGATGTTACATTTCAATGGAGTGAGCACTAGCAAGAGATTCTGGACACCGTAAAGAATAGATGGTCACAATGCCCATAGTGGTTTTTCCAAATTGGAAAAAGGAATTTCGTGTACATGTCAATGCGTTGTCTGTCACACTCAACATTGTACTATCACAACTTGGTGAAGGGTCTGTCGATCAACCTATTGCCTTTGTTGGTAGAAAATTATGAACATCATAGAAGAAATAAACCACTACAGAAAGAGAAGGACTAGCCATAGTATACGCTCTTCAGAAATTTCAACACTATTTAATTTTTTGTACATTTAAAAATGTACATAGATCATTCTGTGTCAAAATACCTAGTCAATAATCCAATGTCGGGGGGAATATTTGTCGGTGGCTTCTCCTTTTCTAGGATTTTGACTTTGAAGTTATTGTTAAGCTGGGTCGAATGAACTCGGGACCAAACAATCTGTCAAGGCTTGAAAGTAGAGAATAACCTGGTAATCTCAACAATAGTCTTCTTGATGAGCAATTATTTGTGATCACAATGTTTAATGATCATTATAGAGACATTATACAATTCTTTAGTACGGGATATGCACCAGCCGGATTCACTACTGCACAAAAGAAGAAATTAGTTGTGTGAGTTGCATATTTACAATTGATAGTTGGACAACTGTATAAAATGGGACCTAACGAAATTCTTCGTTGATGTGTATTGGAACAGATGCGACCAATGATATTGAACAAAGTGAATGTTGTTGTCGTAAGAGGCTATTATATTGGAAAAGATACAGTGCGGAAGATATTACAAGCATGATTATGGTGGCCTACCTTGTATGCAGATGCTAGAGAATATTGTCACTACTGTGATATTTGTCAGAAAAACGGAAAACCGTCACAACGAGATGAAATCCCACTAATACATCAAATAACTTTACATACATTTGACAAATGAAATGTTGATTTTGTAGGTCCTATAAACCTACCAAAAAAAAATAGAGACATGATACATTATATTGATAGAGAAATATTTTAACAACTCATTGTAAAAATGAAAATAATGACAGAAAGTTAAATATTAAAATATTAATATGAAATTAGATTTTCCTAGGTGAATATATCTTTATAACATCATATACTTAACCATGCCATTTAGAGAAAAGTTGTATAAGTATAAGCTGCATATCATTTCAACTTTTGCCTTTCTAATGTTAATTTAGCTATTGTTCATGTAATTCATTTCAATTTTTGTTTTTTTAATATGAATGCGATTATGATATAAAAATTGTTTCGTTAGCTTTATAAAAATATATGTTTAGATTTTATTAAGATTCCAAATTGTGTTTTTCAAAATGGTATAGTCTTCATGATGTCATTTCACTTTAAATGTGACAACATGTTGTACAAAATTATCACACACTAATTAAAAATATCCTTGGAGTTCCTAAACAGTTTCTACGCACCCATTTGTTTGATTCTATAAACATAGAACTACTTCCAAATGAAATATATAAATATTTCAAAATAATTTAAAATTATGTTTTTAAAATTTTTGCAAAAACTATATACAAATCCATTTTAATTCATGTTATAACTATGTCTTTAATGATAGTACACAAATACAAATATAAATGAGGTTAACATAGAATTTTAATTAAGATTAAAGAAAACAATTATAATAAAAGTAAAAATTAAACTTAAATTAAAGGTAAATACATGATAATTTAAAATTTAATATTAGTTTAAAGTTTAAATTTTAAAATTAAATGTAAAATTAAAATTAGAGTTAAAATTAAAATTATCTTACTAAAATTAAAATAAATATATGGTGAATATTAAACATTTTTTGTTTGCTAGAATCTCCCTGACTTATGAGAGTGGCCTTTGGTTTAGGAAACCATGACCCAGGGGCATCTAAGCAATCAAAATCACCCAGGGATTGCACCCAACCTCATTTTTTGTTTGCTAGAATGTCCTTGACTTATGAGAGTGGCCTTTGGTTTAGGAAACCATGACCCAGGGGCATCTAAGCAATCAAAATCACCCAGGGATTGCACCCAACCTAGGCCACACTAATTCTTAACTAATTGGATTTTGGGTGTCTCCTCCCAGCTAGCTCACCCCCAAGGAGAATTCAACGTGGTTCGCTTTGATGACAAAACCCAAATCTTAACGAATGAGCTAGTGGGAATTGACAATGCAAAAAATAATATTAAAATATAAGCTATAAGTATTTAAGTTGACTATGAAATTGTATGGGGTTAATTTATAATTAGTGGTTTATTTAATTTGTAAAAATAAGTTAAAAATAAAATTACAATTAGAATAGTAAACTTATCATTAAAGTAAAAAGTAAAACTAATGCTAAAGTTAAAATTAAACTCAAAGTTAAAGCTAGAATTAAAATTAGATTATAACATTTAAAGCGACCTTCACCAAGGATGGATTAGCTTACAATTTTCACAAACCCCTACTTTCTTTGGCCTTTGATTTTGTTTTTCCCCTCATGGAGATCGTACCTCCTTGACCCCCTCTCTTTGATGAGGCAACTTTTAAGGCTCTTGCCACCTTTTGTGAGAAATCATCCCCTCCCTCTCTTACACCCTCTCAATTTGTTAAGCAAGCCCAATATATTCCCGTAGTGAAATTAACTTTCTATACATGCCATCACAAGGAACTAGCTTTGGCTATGTGAGGGCATTTTACTCAATTTACTAGACTATTTCCTTCACCAAGGGTGATGGATCTCTCAATTGTATAAAACTTAAGCGTTAATTCAAGAAACTCTTTTTAATTGTTTTTTTGGGTGTGGAATTTTTTTGTTCNACTAGACTATTGCCTTCACCAAGGGTGATGGATCTCTCAATTGTATAAAACTTAAGCGTTAATTCAAGAAACTCTTTTTAATTGTTTTTTTGGGTGTGGAATTTTTTTGTTCCTCTTTGATAAAAAGGAGGATAGAGGTTTGATATTGAACAACAACCCATATTTAATGGGTCCCAATGGGAAGTATCTTAATAGGAAAACTTTATATTTTGATATAGAGTTGGATTTTACTTCATTTGTGTTAGTTTGGGTTCACATGCAACATATTCCTCTCCACTATTGGAGTGATGAGGATTTTATAGCTACTGGAAATTCAAAGGGGTGATATATAGATAGATCTAAACCCAAATAGGGAATTCTTTCTTGTCTTAGGACCTTTGTGGAAGAGGATATGAAGAATGGAATTCATGAAGCAATAAATGTGAATATTAATAACTCAAACCTAGAAGTTTGATTATGATCTTTCTTGTGTTAGGAACTTTGCGGAAGAGGATATGAAGAATGGAATTCATGAAGCAATAAATGTGAATATTAATAACTCAAACCTAGAAGTTTGATTATGAGCAAGTGCCTTTCAAATGTATTTTTTTCATAAATATGGGCATTTTCCAAAGATTGAAAGCAATCAACTAGCACAATTACTTTGGTGGAGAAGGATAGATATGAGTATAGCAAGTAAACAAAATGATCCAAGTTTAGAAATAATATTGGAACATTAGGAAACAAAGTTCCTACTCTGGTGAGTTATGTGGCCACACACTAATAAATTTGATGTTCTCTTTTAACTATAGTTGGGGTGAAGTGGTTCTTTGTAGTCCAATCAAATATTGGAAATGCATGCTCAAGCCTAATTTGCTCTAATGCATGTGTAACTAGTCATTGGAGAAATTAATATATTACAATATCCCTACGCAAGGAAGATTGCAAAGGTATTAAAAGTAAAGAAAATGATCCAACTTTAGAAATGCTATTGGAACATTAGGAAACAAAGTTCCTACTCTGGTGAATTAGGTGGCCCCACACTAATAAATTTGATGTTATATTTTAACCAGAGTTGGGGTGAAGTGGTTCTTTGTAGTCTAATCCAATATTGGAAATTCATCCTCATGCCTAATTCGCTCTAATGCATGTGTAACTAGTCATCGGAGAAATTAATATATTNCATAGTTGGGGTGAAGTGGTTCTTTGTAGTCTAATCCAATATTGGAAATTCATCCTCATGCCTAATTCGCTCTAATGCATGTGTAACTAGTCATCGGAGAAATTAATATATTACGAGAGCGCTAGGTAAGGAAGATTGCAGAGGTAGTTGTTGATTTTTTTTCTTCACGATTATCTAGTGGAACGGTGACAAGGAAAAATGTCAAGATGCAATAAGGATATGCAAAAGAAAAGATCAAAGAAGAATCAACTGACAAAATATTGGGAAGGAAACCTTGAAGGACAATAGAGAAGAGATAACGTTGAAAGAAAGGAACCCATGCCTTCAATCCTTTATATAAATCTCTTTTTGGTATGGATATAATAATCTCTCTTTAAAAATTCAAAGAATGTAGAAGCCATTGATTCTTTTCGACGGTGACACATAACCCACAATAGGTAAACAATGATAGTTGTATCCTAGAGAAGTAAGGGTTTAGCCACTAGATATGAACCGTGGATTTGATTATAATGGAAACACCTAATATTCTCTTCATCCAATAGACAAAGTTAGTGGAACCATAAATTCTAAAAGAAGGAAGGAAATGTTGGAAGAAAATATCTAGAGTAGCAGTTGGCACTCAAGGAGCATCATGAGGTATCTACAAGTTGTGGGATACTAGAGTCTTTGATATTTCTTTTATCTATACCACACAACATTAGTGTTTAATGGTGTTTTTCAATAAAGATACATGCAACAAACCATGTTTGTCAATGTTTACTCTCCATTGCAATATGGGGAAAAGATGAAATTGTGGAGAACTTTATTGGGAATGGGATATCAAGGATGGATAAATGTAGCATAATTCGAGGAGAATTTAATATGATTTTGGACTAATGGGATGAAATGAGAGGATCAATAATGAGGGACCAGTTTAGAGAAAAAATGGAATATTTAATCTCTAAGAGGGATCTTGTGTCTATAGTCCCAAAAAGAAAAAGTATACTTGGAAGAAAAAAACATGTCAATCCACATGTGACTACCCGTCAAGATCAAATTTTTTTTCTTGGATAATTCCCTCATTAGTTCTAGCATTACACCTTTGGAAATTTCAAGTCACAAGCCTATATCTCTAGTTTTCTAGTATGTTGAGAATTGGGTCCCTATACTAGTTTAATTAATCCCCTATTGCTATAGGAGGAAGTTGTTTGGAATCTAATCATGAAATTTTGGTAAACTAGAATATTTACATCTCCAACTTAGTTTTGGAACTCCGAACTAAGGTTATCAAATCAACTTAAAAAATTTGGATGAAAATGTTCTATCGACCCCCAAACTAGGAGAAGGTAGATGCATAAGTTAAGTGAAGGGAAATTCCGTCCAATATGGGGGAAATTAATATAGTCAAATTGGTTATTATGGAGGAAACCAACTAAGTAAAAATATACTTAATTCATATATAAAAGAAGAATAGCACTCGAGATTAAAGTATAGAAGTTTGTGGTTGGAAGTGGGAGATAAAAATTCCCCATTTTTTTACAAACAAGAAAAATGATTACAAAATAAACTCCAAAGATGATTGTCATGTCCCTGGTCACCTTTGTGCCACTTTGAGGTGACGAAAAACTCCAATGCACACCATATACTATTTTGTTTTGTCCCAATATTAATTGGTTATGCCTCTCTTAATCAATTAGACCATCAAAAAGTGCATTTAGCAAAATGGGCATCCAGTTCTTGACCAACTGATACCAACAATGCATAAAAGTAGACGTCCATAGGATAGTCTATTGCCTAACTAAATTTTAATATTGATTAGTCAGTTATTATCTTGGATTAATAACTAGATTTGATGATTATCAATGGCCTCAATGGTCAGTTGTCACCATTTCGACATTATAACCACTAATGGTTAACTAACACCTTTATCAGGATTAATTGGTTCCTTAATTACCCTTGTAATAAATTCTGACAGTTATAAACATATCCGACAGTCAAATCCGCTGATCCTGACATTTTCATGTTGACCTTGACGTTTTTGTACATCAAGAGTCGAAAATAATAAATTAGGAGCAAAAAATTGTTCATCCACAAAAACTTGTTGTCGTTCAAATTCCAATTGGGAATCAAAAGTCGGATGTGGCCAAAATGTTCACTGACAAATTCTCCTCATTGTTCTGTCTCTGATATGGAATATATTATATTCCTTAGGAGGTAATAATGTCTTTGTATTATGTCAGAACTTGTCCACAATCTTATGTAAAAGAGTATAAAACAAATATCCCATATTTATTATGGAATAGTTTACTCTTGGTAGAAATATTATATAAAGAGATGATAAAAGGAGAATTATATTATCCCGCATGCAATATATGAGAGTACTTATTCCATGTCTCTTGGTATATAATAGTGCCAAGAGTGCCTTTTAAGGAATAACATGTGATCATCATCTTGTGCTCTCAAGAATTATTCTATATATGTATGGGGTAATTGGGGAGTTGTTTTCCTGCAGGATTGAATAAGATTTCCTGGAGATAATAAAAGACAACCTTCCCATGGATGTATCCCAATTCAATGAACCACGTATATCTAGTGTATTATTTTTCTTCTTCTCTTTTCATTCCTATTATGTTTGATATTTTGTTGGATACATATATATGAGGTTAGTTTAGTTATATTTCTATAGTTGTGATTTCTCACATGGTAGCAGAGCTTGGTGGCTATGATCTACCGCCTTCTATAGTTTTATCCAACATGGTTATCTTCATATTTTATTTGGGAACTCCTATTTTTTGTAGGTTTTCCATAAAACCTAGAAGCCATTAGTATTCTCTTTATATATATATGAAAATTCGATTCTCCTCAAGGAGATCTATCTTCCGGCTATTCAGATCTACTTTTTTTAGATCTAGTGTTTTTTTTTCAGGAAAAATCGAGGTCACAACGTTCAGATCCAGGTATGAAACTTTTGGTGCAGAATCTAAAGAAAGAAATTATATATTTGAGTTCTTTGTGAAAAGATACCGACGTGAAAAAAATATTTTTCTGAATTCGTCTCCGAAAAGTAGAGATGTCACTGATTTAAAATAAACTATTTTTCATAAAAAATTTGTACGATAAAAAATATTGTAGAGATGATATATTTTGATAGAGTATCCATATTTCTATTCGGAGCACATTGGTGGACACAGAATGACCATGCCATTTGCAAAGACAAATTATAATATAAATTCTGAGTCATATTGACTGTGTTATGGTCATTTCATTTTTTTGGCTCAAAACCCTTGATCTACTTTAGAAAATAGTTTTTTTTGGTAATATCCTTTCAGTTTTCTTGCTCTTTTTTCCTATCTCATCTATTATTTGAATTGGGGTTTATGTCTTGTTAAATTTTTCAACATAATGACTTTAGAAGTAGTTTCGTCTCCGAAACTTGTTGGTTCTAACCATCTTTCATGGATTAGAAAAATTATTGATGTTCTCTGGAGAAAGAATATTTGGAAGTTGGTTAATGGTGAACACAAGAAGCCCACTAATGCTAAAGATTTGGTTATTTGGGAAGAAAGATGTTACCAAGAAAGAGGGATCATTGGACAAACGATATCAAATATTCTTCAAGTAAGTGTTGAGGTAGAAGACATCCCAGTCAAGGTATGGAAAACTCTTACTTCTCTATTTGATAACTTTGATGATGTACCTTCTTATTTCGTAGAAAATAAAACCCATGAGCTAGATCCTAATAATTTTGATTGGATAGAACTCTATATTGCTGAAATGAAAATCTTAAATGAAAAATTAAATAATTGTGATAAAGATTACAAGTAATACTGATACTGCATTAATCATTCTTGTAGAACATAAATTTCCATCTTGTTTTGACATGTTCATGCAAACTAGGAATAGAGCTATTGAAATGTCTAAAGGTACCATAAAACTTTATTTTGATGAATTTTGTAAAGGGTTGATAATTAAGCAAGAAATATTGATTTCTTCAAGTCAATTAACTCCTGATAAATCTCTAATGGCACATAATAATAAGAATCCTAAGAAATGTTTTCATCCTAATACTAAAGGTTCTTGTTCACACTCTTCAACTAGTCCTAATAATTATGGTAATGATTCTAAAGTTACTCATGAAGTTAGTAAGAAGAAGAAAGTATCTGGTCATTGTAAGTATTATGGTAAAACTAATCATCTTGAAAATAGTTTATATAAAGGGAAACACTTAAATGCTAAGTCTAAAAAGTAAGCTTCTAATGAACAACAAGTAGCTTTATGTGCACCTTTTGTTCAATCTAGTAATTCTTCTAATGTGGAGTGGATAATGGATTATGGTGCATCTAAACATATGACAAGAAATGCTTCTTTGTTTACATCCTATGACAATAATAAGCACTCATCTGAGAAGGTGTCTATTGGTGATGGTAAAAAACTTGATGTAATCGGTTATGGTAATGTTAAACTTATTAATGGGCAATTCGAAGATGTTTTTCATGTTCGAAACATTCCCATCAACTTTCTTTCTATTTATTGTGCATGTTAGAAAGGATATAAATTTGAATCTTGGTGGGATAAATATGTTCTTAAAGGTATCAACCAAAATTTCAAAGTATATTCTTTTGGTCCTATTGATCATGACACTATTTTATACAATTCTTCTCATTTTAATTCAACTAAAATACAACAATTTTATTCCTATGTTGCCCACACTGATGAATTAAGTCAATTATGGCATGCAAGATTAGGTCACTTGAATTATAGTAAAATGCAATTGTTATCTAAAATGGTACATGGATTGCTTAATATTTTTTCTACTAAAGGTGTTTGTGAAGGTTGTGTGCTTGGTAAAAATCATAGAGATGTTTGAAAAAGGTAAAGCTTGGCATGCTAAAGAAATTTTGCAATTGATTCATAGGGATATTTGTGGTCCTCTTGAAACTCCTTGTCTATCTCATACATTTTATTTTCTTAATTTTATTGATGACTTTAGCAAAAAATCATGGGCTTATTTTCTGAAACATAAAAGTGATAACTTCGCTAAATTTCAAGAATTTAAATCCTTTGATAAAAAAGAATTAGGTAAAAGTATTAAAAATTTGAGAACACATAATGGGGGGGGATTCATTAAGAAATAATTTGAAGCATGTTTGTCTAACCATGGAATTCAACATTAAAATATTGTTCCTTATACACCTAAATAAAATGGGGCTTTGTAAGGGAAAATTAAATGGCTAGATGTATGCTATATTCTAAAGGATTGCATAAATTTTGTTGGGCTGAAGCCATTTGTTGTGCTAAATTGATTTTAAATAGAGTTCCTAAAAAATTAGTTGTGCATGTTACCCCTGAGGAAAAATGGAATGGATGAAGACCCTATAAAAGTGACTCTCAGATATTTGGTAGTGAATGTTGATCTCATATTCTTTATGAAAAATAGAAAAAGTTAGAACCCAAGTCTCATAAATGTATTTTCATTGGTTATGCTAAGGATTCCAAAGATTATAGGTTGTTCGACCCTTCTACCCAAAGTTTCAATACTTGGCTAGAGGTTCACTTCAATGAAGTCTCTCCACCTAAATCAGTTGAACCTCATGTTACCTTAAATGCGCAATTATTTCCTATTACAACTATATCTATCATCTCTTCTTCCAGATATATGCCTACTATTGATTTTAGTTCACCCTCTTCTTTAACTATTCCACATTAATATCACAAAGTACCTGATGTAACTTCTATTGCTTCTCATCTTTTTGTTTTGGCCTGAAAAGCTATTGAAAATCCACAGGTAGTGAGATTGTTAATCCTTCCAAGACTCGTAGAACTAGATCTAAATTTTCTATTATGACCAAACTCTTATCCACAAATGATCATAGTATTTATGATAAAACTAAGGGTTGACCTCATTTGGAACAAGCTATGATGGCTAAGTATGAATCTCTAATAATGAATTGTTGTTCCCCTTCCTCTGGGAAAGAACTAAATTGATTGTAAATGGGTATATAAAACAAATTTTACTATAGAAGGTCATATTGAATAATCTAAGTAAGGTTAGTTGCAAAAGGTTTTAATTAACATGAAGGTATTTATTATAGTGAAACTTTTTCTCTTGTTGCTAAAATGAATACAATAAGAAGCATTTTATCTCTTGTTGCATCTTATAAATCGGAAATACACCAAATGGATGTTAAAAGTGTTTTTTTGAATGGTGAAATTTAGTCAATAAATTTATATGGAACAACCCCCAAGCTTTCTTACTGCTAAAAAATCTAACTTAGTATGCAAATCACACAAGTCCTTGCAGTATTGTTTCAAGCAGGCATCGAGGGCTTGGTATGATAAAATTTATGCCTATTTCTCGACGAATGGTTTCAAGCGGTGCATATCTGATCCAAATACGTATGTTAAGGAATTTGGTGATCATTTCCTAATTATTTTCTTATATGAGGATGATCTTACTATCACTGGCAACTAACTTGTTTTAATTCAAAATATGAAAAAAAATATTCAAAAGCAATTTGAGATGACAGATCTCAACACATTGCAGTATTTATTGGGTGTTTACATATGGAATATGGCCGATGGTATTTTTCTCTCTGATCCATATGGATATCGGTTGCCATCCACCTATTCCAATGGCTCAAACGTTTTTCCATTTTGACAATCTCCTAGTAATTTTCTACAGTTTTTCAGGTCCCAAACTTTTGGGGTCATTTTGAGGCCCTAAACGACGCTTTTTGTTGATTTAGGGGGGAAATTGTTTCCCAAAAAATTCCTATTCCTTAGGTAGAAGATGTAGATCTCGTATATAACTTTACAACGTGCTATCAAACGCCACAAACATAGATCGTATGCAAAATTTATGACCCTAGGAAGTTGACTGTTCAACTAACCACCTCAAGGCTGCAAACTTTATGTCCGTTCATCTTCTAGGGTTATGTTTTGGAATTTTAGTATTATTTCCCTCATGATTATAATAAATAGGTAACTGTTTCCTCCTTTTGTAATCATCTTGGCATTGATGGTCATATAAATCACATCTCTGTTTAGAGATAGTTACCACCATTCTAGTTGATTTATTTCAAAGTCGGTTCTATTTATGCCATTTAATAGAATATGTGTTTCCTGTATCATTGTGTTCTTTGTAATATATTTGTGTTTATGGTTTTATATATGTTATTTCATTTTTTTCTCACATAAATCCATATCAGAGGTATTAGAGTGATCTACTCTTTGATTGTTTTTGGGTGCATGTCCCTGACGAGGTCAGGGTACAAAGACTTGGGTTTCAAACTAGTTTCACTTAGGGAAGATCACTCTGACTGCCCCAAATAGACTCCAATTACAGAAAAATAGAGGCGATGGAGTGGGATATCCTATCAAGTTGTTTCTTGAGGAATCCCTTGCACAACAGAGTTACAAGATGATGGATAATTTCACCCAGATCCTTTGATGAATGCCAACAACAACAGATGCACCTTGAATGAGCAGTCGTTTTGGAGATGCAACTCCCTTCAAGGTGCAAGTTAAATTTTATATTACTTTATTTTAAATCCAAATCGATGTTGATGCCCCAGATAAATGGTTAAATTTTCTAGAAGGGTATTTCATTTGTCCATAATTTTTTCAACGTGGAAAATATCACATTTACACTCCTCAAGGTTGTCCCCCATGTCAAAAATTGTTGGAAAACTTATTGTGATAAAAACTAATCAGACAATTCTGGAATGTGTGAGACCAATCCCATTTGGGTCTCTTTTATAGATTTCGTTAAGGAACAATATTACTCTATGGGAAAATATGATGACTAGTACAAAAAATGGACCATTCTGCATTAAGAGAGAGACCAAACAGTGTTAGAGAACACTAAAACATTTTTTACCTTGTACATAAAGGTGGGTATCAAGGACTCCAAATGGAACTTGGTATTGAAATATCACAGTGTCCTACATTAGTGCATACGAAAAAGGATGAAATTCTTTGAAATTTCTTCACTTGGATCTACCTATCGGTATGCTATCAAAATTGAGCATAAATTTCAGCAAAAGAACAAGCAACACTTTAGACCTACTCAGAATAAGGGAAAGGGAAACTCTAGGTCATAGAACATGGGACAGGGAAAGGACAATCAGTCCCTTCCATAAGTGAAGAAAGGTAATTGAAAGACAAAGAAGGACACTGAAAAGTGGTGTAAGTTCCACAAAATACCTAGTCACAACACTGATGAATATCGCTTAAAGCAGTCATTGGTGGTTGAGGTCAAAGCTTCATAATCATATCCTAATTATGATTTGATTTAGAACCCAATTTCCCAACCATAGATCCGAGGATCAATTCATTGATGTAGGACCTAGTGTCATTGTTTCTACCACTCTTATTCAAACAAAGGAACTTGAAGAGTCATAGGAAAAGGAGCGCCTCTTGCACTCACAAATGTGCATAAAGGGAAACCCTTATATTTTTTTGTTGACAATGGTAGCCAAAAGAACTTGATATTAGCGAAAGTCATCAAGATATTAGAGCTAATGAAAACACCACACCCGCAACCATACACCATCGATTTTCTAAGCCAAGGACGAGGCATCTGAGTCAGTCATTAATGTCTCCTACCATATGACATCAAGCCATTCAAATATGAGGTATTGTGTGATGTGGCTCCACTTGAAGTCTGTGATGTCATTTTAGGAAAACCATATATGTGGAAGCGTCATGTTGTATATGAGTCACGACTTCGTATTTTTATTGTCACTTTGGGAGAACAACTCTATTAGATACCAAAGATAGCTACATTGACCCTAACCAAGCAGTTTAGGAAGATAATATCCCACACTAGGAAATTTTCCTTTTCACAATTTCCTCTAAAGGAGATCATCTGATCACAAAGACCTA
>LPNX010213807.1:6703-59284 GCA_001517045.1 Pseudotsuga menziesii
TGGAGAGTTTGGAAGAGAAAGCTGCAAAGAAGGATTTCTTGTTGGAGATTTTGAAGAGATACAACAGCTGGGGGCCTTGTACTCGGTTTGGGCTCGGGGGTCCAAAGGGGTACCTTTGGAGCTGGGTGGTCGGCGAGACCTCGCCAGTTGGCAGGGTGGCAAAACTGGTTCGGGCTGGTTGAGTTTCTGAAACTTGGGAAGGACTTTGGCTGCAGGGATAAGGCAAGGAGAAACGACAAGCAAGGACATCAACAACGGTGGATCTACTAGCTATCTACAGGTATTTTTCCGCAATTTATATGGCAATTCTGTTTATTTAAATATTAAAGGTTTTTATGTTGTGATCATTCCTTGCTACTTGCATAATTAAAACAGTAAACTGTTAGAATAGATCAAACAGCATTTTGATTATCAAACTGTATATGTATATATATATAGTTAAATTCTTGATTGTAAATGAATCCTAAAGGAGACCCAGTAGGGGCTCTACAGAATATGTGATCCTTTCAGTTGATTCTTTATTTCAAGAAAACACTTCCCTTGGGTGTTTGCCATGTAGTTATACAAATATAAATACCATATAGATGCATTTCAATTGCAATTCTCTTTTACAATTGAAATGGTGCAATGAACAAATTCATATCACGAGCAATATGAAGATGTTGTGGATAACAAATGTGTCGAGAGCAGATTAGGTGGCCCTTTTGGATATCTAGCACCCAAATATAGTGGTAATTAGGAAATTTTCCTTTTACCCAATAAGATTTATCTGTGAAATTGAGTACATTCTTAGTTGAGTTCATCTAGTGTATATGGGAGGTCTTGTTAATTGAGAACGTTTTTAAGTTTTCATAGAAGGAACATCAGTTGAGAAATTGATTCGAGAAATACTTGATTTTAGGATTGATGAAAAACAATCAAGAAAAGGATTTTGATTTTGGTGTAGCAGCAAACCAGAAAGGAGTGATGCTTGATTGGGTAATTTCAACCGAGTTCTAAATGCTATGATGAATACCGATATGTTGGGTGCAAATTATTCTTAAGGTTCATACATTGTATTTAGAACATCAAATAGAAATGATTTCCTTTTAGGATAGTGTATATGGGATATCTTGTTAATTGAGAAAGTTTTATAGTTTTCATAGAAGGAACATCAGTTGATAAATTGACTTGGGAAATACTTGATTTTAGAACTTGAACAGGTCATTGCACTGCACTATTGTTGAACTACCAGGTCATTGAACGTGAACCATGTTGTCAATGTTTTGGCACCTTTAGCTGAAAAATGAAGGCCAGAGATATAGATAATGATGATTCTAGGGGAATCATCGTTATCTACTGCCCCAAATTTTCAAATCCAAGAGATGTGTCTCGCCATAATTGAGAAGGTAGCCACTTCAAGCCACAACTGTGGAAGCTCATGGCAAAGTACATGGAAAAATATTGGATCTAAAGATTCTAAACAATCAAAAAAATTGTTGAAATATATGTATTATGTCTATCATGTCTTCATTGTCTATTGTTTTCTCGAATTGCTACTTCTATATTAGAAGCGGATGTGCATGGATCCTTTGACTGCTACTTCTATTTCCAACCTAAATGGTTTGAATTCTATCAATATTGTGAAATGATCTACCTTTTTAGATTCCAAACTTCATGAGCTTTATTTCTATGATTTTCAAAAGTATATTTGATGAGATTATGTGGAATTTGGCCTATTTCATGCTATTTCATACAACACATTGGTGTCTTTTCTTCAGGAGATAAATTTCTCCCATGCCATCACATGTTCGATGTATAAGGTGATGTTATTTGAAATCCCTATTTGCTATTCTGTAAAACTATTAAGTTCAATAAAAAATTTATGTATTCTGAGTTGGTCTATTCTCTACCTTTTGATAATTTAAAGTGTTCAATTTTTTTGTGGTATTAATTGCAATAATGCACTACCTCATTTTAATGTTTTATTTTTTGTCTTCTTTTACCCTCTAACAACCACCTTATCGACGTATTATTGCACCTCCTTGGGGAAATTACTAGTATATCCATATTATGAATACTTTTTTCACACCCTTTGTATTCCGATAAGTGTTCATCCTTTTTATTCGGATATCCAAGAATCTCGTTCATTCAGTGGTCAATAGTCAAAATATCCACCATTTAGTGGGTGCTTCCTATCTTATTGACTCATTCTAGATTTACATGTTGTTTAAGGTGAGTACACTGTCATTATACTACAAATAGTAGATCTACTCTCTTGATTATCTGTGTTCACAAGTTAAAGATTCCATGGAAGAGAGCCCCCATCTATAAGAAGAGATGGTTTTCTGTTGTAACATCACTTTACTTGTATTGGTGATCTTCGTTAGTGTTAGTGTAAGAGAAAAAGTTATAACAGTTCCTTTGTGATCATGGATAATGTTAAGTCAATACAGGGATGGATACAAATAGTTTCAATGTGGAATGCCTCATTAATATTGTATACCTCTTATTTTGTTGAATATTGTGGGAAGATCGTCCTTGAAATAGTGCCTCTTAGTCTCATGCCATGTCTTGGGGTGGATAAAAATGTCTAGGAAAGCGTCCCTCCTTCTTGCTACACCCAAGTGAGTAAATTCCTTGCAATGTCAACATGTATTTGCATAGTATTCCTTTCTCCCATAGTCAAGGAGTATGGAATGAGCTTTGCTATCCCCATTACTATTCTTAAGCATTACAAAATTGTAAATCGCCACGCTCAACAAAAATGTGCGGGTAAGTTTCTTTCATCCTCCATTTTCACCTCTTTACCCACATTCACATTCTCAGTGTCATTGAATCTTCTCATCTATTTCTCATTGTGTATTTATTATCCTAAATGGAAACCAAGAGAAAATCAAGCAAGATCCAAAAATCCAGGAAAAAGCTATAAAGCAACATAAAGAAGTTAGTTATAAAAGCAAGTACGAAGCACATAAGTGCATGAAAGTTTGTCAGCATGGAAAATATGAAACTTTAGGAAAGAAAGGATGGTATAATTTCCAAAAGAAAGAAGGAATGCTACTATGAAAAGTAGGAAACAAAGTGGGCACGGTTTCTACAGGACGTAAAGGCATGCGAGTTGGGAAGGTAGGAAAATAAGGAGGAGAAAGAAATCAAGTTTCCATTCAGCTCATGAGGGGATCATTGGTTAAGAAAGCTTGGTCATGAATCCATATCGACTATAAAAGAATTATTGCACTGTGAAATTATGAACCAAAGGAGATTATCAGGATGGATAATACCTTACAGTGATAGAATTAGGAAGAAAGATGAATTATAGTGTAAAAATCTCGGCAAAAATGCATTTAGAAATTAATCATGGAAGAAATACCAATTGGAAACAATAAACTAGTAACCCTTATCATTAATCTATGTATGAATAATACATAATACAATGGAGGAAATTCAAATAACCTAGGAGGACTTGAATCCTTGAATGTAGATGTGACTAACTTAGGAAATATCATCGTTGTAGACATCACTAGTGCAACTGTGGACAACATAATCAATTCACAATCAATTAACTGAGTTGGTAGGTGTCCATGGGAACATTTACCCTTAAATCATCCAAATACAATGCAAAAATGGCGTATTAGGAGACTTGGTTAACTGAAAGTGACCATCAAAGCTTGACTTCACTTAGATGAAGGTGTACTAAAGGTGAGACTCTAAGAACTCTGAGTGACATCCTAAAATATAGGGATTGGTACATCCATAGGTCCTAAACTCATTAATCAGGCCACATCAAGTGGCTAGTGGGCCCCATATAACATCTCCATACAACTAGGAAAGTGATAACATCATCCTTAACTAGGAAAGTGACTAAACAAACATGGTGGAGAAGGGAGGATTATCAAAATATTGTAACACCCTTCCCTAATCCAAACTTGGACATTGTGGTCCTTGACAACCTAAGAGGCACATTCTATGGCCTAGTAAGGGGATATGTGCAAATCCTTCCGTGCTCATCCTAGAGACGACATGTGTCCTTTATAAAAAATAATAAAATGTTATAAAAAATAACATGCCATATTAAATTAGATTTAAAATATTTTTTACAACCACATATATAAGACTACAAATTAAAACCATAAACATTATTTTCATATTTCATCAACATTTCCACTCTTAAAAAAGGATTTGTACGTCGAGAGATTTGATCCCTTTAGGGGCTTGGGAGATCCTTTTTAAGATGGAACTATGTTGGTTCTTGTTAAATGAATTATCTCTCATGAACTGCAGGTTATGGACACATCATTTAAGAGTTATCCATGGATGAGTTACGAATTATCGCATCAATTATTTTTTATATTCTTTTTTTTCCAATAGTTGCTTATTTTTATCATTTGTAAGGATTTCCATAGAATGACACTTATGCAATATGAAAAAGCATAAATGCTTGTCCACCCCAAAATAATTATTTACTAAATAATTTGAAGCCCCAGATATGAAGAACGCTTATGATGAAGAAATTGATCTGAAAGTTAAGGAAATAATTGTGTCATTAGAGCTCCCCAAATATGATAGACGACACGGAGATTATTCTGAACAAGGAATAATCCTAAAATCTAGGTGAAACTTAAAAGCAACAATTGATTAATGGAAAAGATATATCTCCCTCTGGAAGTGTTGGAGAATTCGTGATCATGGTGATTGCTAAGTTAGCGCAAGCATTGATACTAATAGTTGTAATATGGAATGTATTATTAATATTGCAGACTTCTTATGGTGTTGAATATAGAGTCCCCTTGACATAGTGGCTCTTAGTCTCATGCCATGTCTTAGGGTACATAAAAATTCCTAGGAAAGCATCTCTCGTGCTTGCTACACCCAAGTGAGTAAATTCCTTGCAATGCCAACATGTATTTGCACAATATTCCTTTCTCCAATAGTCAAGGAGGATAGAATTGGCCCTATTGTCGCCATTACTATTCTTAAGCATTAAAAAATTTTAAATCGGCACGCTTGACATAAATGCGGGACTAAGTTTATTTGTTCTTGCATGTTCATCTCTTCACTCGCATTCACATTCTCACTATCATTGAACTTTCTCATATATTTCTTATTGCATATTTATTATCCTAAATGGAAACTAGGAGAAAATCAAGCAAGATTGAGAAATTCAAGAAACAACAAGAAAGCAACATAAAGCAGTCAATCATAAAAGAAAGTACAAAGCAAGTACGTGTAGGAAAATTTGTCAGCATGAAAAGTAGGAAACTTTAGGAAAGCAAGGAGGGAGTAATTTCCAAAGAGAGAATGCGTGCTAGTCTAAAATGTAGGATACAAAGAGGGCATAATTTCAAAAGGGAGAAAGGCATGTGAGTTGGGAAGGGAGGAAAGTAAGGAGGAGAAAGCAAGCGAGTTTCTGTTCAGCTCATGAGGGCTCATTGGTCAAGGAAGCTTGGTCATGAATCCATATCACCTATAAAAGAATGATAGCGTCGTGAAATTATGAACCACAGGAGATCATCAAGATGGAGAATACCTTAGAGTTAAAGAATTAGGAAGAAAGTTGAATTATAGTGTAAAAATCGGCAAAAATGCACTATGAAATTAATCATGGTAGAAACACCAATTGACAACAATAAACTGACAACCCTTATCGTTAATTTGTGTATGAACAATACAAATACAATGGAGGAAATTCAAATAACCTAATAGGATTCGAATCCCTAACTGTAAACATGACTAACTTATTAAATATCATCGGTGTAGACATCACTAGTGCAACTATGGACAACTCAATCAGTTTCAATCAATTAACTGAGTTGGTAGGTCTGCATGGGCGCATTTATCCTTAAGTCATGCAAATCCCATTCCAAACTGGCGCGTTAAGATTCTTGGCTAACTCAAAGTGACCATCGAAGCTTAACTCCACTCACACGAAGATGAACTAAAGGTGGGACTCCTAGAACACTGAGTGGGCTCCTAAAATCTAGGGATTGGTCTCCATAGGTCCTAAACTCACGAATGATGGCCCATCAAGCGGCTAGTGGCCATATAACACTAGTGTAAAAGTAGGAAAGTGATAACATCATCCTAAACTAGGAAAGTGACTAAATTAATAAGATGGACAAGAGAGGATTATTAAATAATTCTAACACCCCCCTTAATCCAAACTTGAATAACAAAGTAGGGGAAGATGTGTAAGTCCTTCCATACTCATTCTAGAGCTGACACGTGTCCTTTATAAAAATAAAAATAAAAATGTTATAAACAATAACATGTGGACTCAAATTAGATTTAAAATATTATCCAAAGGTGACAGGTGTCCTTTGTAAAAATAAAAAATAAACTGTCAAGTGTACTTTATAAAAGTAAATAAAACTGTTATAAACAATAACATGTCGACTCAAATTAAACTTAAAATTAAAATATTTTTTAGAACTACTACAAATTAAAACCATAAAACATTCTGTTGACATTTCATCAACATTTCCACTTTGAATAAACAGTCTGCAGTTTCTCACGTAAGCAATTTGAATAAACAGTTTGCAGTTTCTCACGTAAGCAATTATGAAGAACGCTTCCGATATAGAAATTGATCAGAAAGTTAAGCAAATAATGGCGTCATTACAGCTCCCTCATAGTGTATTTTACGAGGTTGAGAGATGCGGCAGAGATTATTGTGAAGCAACTGATATCCCTAAAATGTGGGCGAAACTTAAAGCAGCAATTGATAAAACGGTAAAAGGATTAATGGAAAAGATATATATCGCTCTGGAAGCGTTGGAGAACTCTGAATTTTATAGAGAGTTCGTGGAACAAATGCAGGACCCAGAAATAGTAGAACAAATACAAAGGGTGAGAGGCACAGACCCACATCATTCACATTTGCAAATGGTTTTCTACGGCATTGGGAACATCGACCCTGAAATTAGGACCCGGTTCAGCCATTCACGAAGTCAGATCCAGTTAGCTTTTGCGATTTTAATGAAAGAGAAATTTGACTTCGTGAATGATATCGTGCTGTACGATCCAATTCTGTCTCCAATAGAGCGAAGGGCTATAAATGAACTCGGCTGCACGGTTCTTCATGCTAATGAATTTGGGAAACGAACAGTCGACAGACCCACTATATTCTTCATGCCTAACTGCCCCTTTTATCTCCATGACAATGTATTGCGGGCAAATTGGACGCCTGCAAATTTGAATAAGATTATTATGTTATCTTACACTTTTATAGATTTTCCAAATGACAAATCTCTCGGTTTCACAAAAGTCGATGCCGTCCGAAGCAGTGATCGTTTACTGCATGAACTGCGGCTGCCGCAAACAGAGATTAGACCTGCCGTGTATGAAGAACCGTTTAAAGATTTTAGTTGGCATTTCTTTGCCTGGGATGGTTCATTGGAGGATCTCAACAAATTAGAGGAACCCTACCTCTCTTATAAAAAATAGGATGGTTCATCGGAGGATCTCAACAAATTCGATACATTGTCGGACTTTCTCTCTCGAAATTGTTGTCTGATAGATCACCTTCTCTACGCAACCAAACGACACCTTCTCTACGCAACCAAACCATTTATGTCGAGACTCTTCTTAAGCACTGACACCTACCTCTCTTATAAAAAATAGGATGGTTCATCGGAGGATCTCAACAAATTCGATACATTGTTGGACTTTCTCTTTCGAAATTGGTGTCTGATAGATCACCTCCTCTACGCAATCAAACCATTTATGTCGAGACTCTTCTTAAGCACTGACACTGACTTCGCTTCAGTGTTTTAAAGACTTCTGCACAACTGCACTTGGGGGTACCAGAACAATAATGTGTGGTTTTTCAATCTCATCAACATCAGAATTGTAGTCTTCCCCTATGACATTCAAGGGAATATGCTTTTCAATATCTTCAGTGCAACTACTTATTTCTTCAATGGTTTACTTCAAGGGTTTCCTTAAAAATTGTATTCTTCTCCTATGACCCTCAAGGGCATATGTTTTTCATTATCCTCAATGCAACTACTTATTTCTTTGATGGTTTCCTTCAAACTTGTAAAATTAATTATTCTCAGTAGGACCCATTTTCTTGGGTATATAAAGCTCCTCATGGTTTTCCTACATTGCATGATGTAGTTCGTTTTGATGATAAACCCATAGTCAATTGTTTGCAATGCGTTGTTGATCTAGTGCCTATAATTTTTAAGGGAACTTTCAAATATTAGGGTTGCACTTGATTTCGAAAAATAAATAAAGTATGTGGATCCTATGAGAGTTGCTTCTTAGAAGGAAACGCCCATGAGAAGTTGGTGGAAGAAAACAGTTGGTCCTCAATGATTTCTTTCAAGAAGCTTCCTTGTACAACTATAATAGGCTTGAGGAAACAAAATCCCATGTTCCTTTATAAATATTACATATGAATCCATCTAATCTAGATGGATTTCCCTCATCCATCTCCTTTAGAGAAACTATCATCTAAGTTTAGGCATTGGTCAAACATCCTCTCGCAAGCCCAATAAATCCGACAAGTAGCCATGCTAATACATTTATAAGTGGACATCTTTTGTTCCTGGGTCATTCCTGATAATGAAACACCATTTTTTAGTATGTTATAAACTCCCCTATATTATACCCTTTTTCGTTGACCATCCCATTTGGCATCTCAACAAAAAAAATAGAGGATCCTTAGATGTTGATGCTTAAACAAATAATTTGTTGGTCATTTCTCCATTCAAAGATAGTGGATCCTTTCTCTAAAATAGGTATCATAGGAAACATAACCGTTGTTAACTTTGAGAAGGGTTAAAATCTTGGTGACCATAGATTATATTCCTTCTTCAAATGGATTAGATTATAGTTGTTAGTTGACCGATTTGAGCTTGATGTTCATCAATCCATTTTGTGCTTCTTCTCTATCCACTTGAACTTATGTTCCTAACCTCTTGTTCTCTGGAACCCTTCTTACACCCAAACTTTCCCTTGGATTCCTTTGAAACTCTTGCCCAATCACATGTGTTCATTTTTTTTCCCACTCATAGTGATTTCCATGTGCACACATTATACTTACTATCACGTAACTAAATTGCACTTGTCACTTTGATGAACATTCCTTTTATGCACGATAGCTTTCATGCTTCCTATCACACATTAGCTCCTATTGAATTCCCATGCCATGATAACAATATTAGAATCATGCATTATCATTTTCATTAGCCTATTGCGTGCTTCATTTCTCCATGTGTAAGATGCATTTCCACTTTCCACTTTTATCACCTCTACATGTCATTCTTGTCATGCTCATATGTACCACTCATATTTGGCACACATAAAGTTATCTTCCACTCATTTATACAACACTCACCTTCACTACAATTATTTATATCACACTTGTATCAAAATCTCATAATACACTCATAAACTTATAGAAAATACATTCTTGCATCAACAATTAATAATCAAACCCAACATTCAATGACCATAAGTACGCCCCCTTTCCCTTGGATTCCTTTGAAACTCTTGCCCAATCACATGTGTTCATTTCCTTTCCCACTCATAGTGATTTCCATGTGCACACATTATACTTACTATCACGTAACTAAATTGCACTTGTCACTTTGATGAACATTCCTTTTATGCACGATAGCTTTCATGCTTCCTATCACACATTAGCTCCTATTGAATTCCCATGCCATGATAACAATATTAGAATAATATACTATCATTTTCATTAGCCTATTTCATGCTTCATTTCTCCATGTGTAAGATGCATTTCCACTTTCCACTTTTATCACCTCTACATGTCATTTTCGTCATGCTCATATGTACCACTCATATTTGGCACACATCAAGTTATATTCCACTCATTTGTACAACACTCACCTTCACTACACTTATTTCTATCACACTTGTATCAAAATCCCATAATACACTCATAAACTTATAGAAAATACATTCTTGCATCAACAATTAATGATCAAACCCAACATTCAATGACCATAAGTACGCCCCCTTTCCTTTTAAAAAGTGAGAACCTAACATGAAACAACATTTTTCTTCACAATCACTAGCTTTTAAGCTTATGATCTCTAACAAGAAGTTCAAAAGACATTGAGGATAAATATTTACTTACTCCATTGTATATATGAAATTTCCCATTCATTGGTTGGGATGTTTTCTTGCTAATGGCGAACTTCATTATTCATAATCTACACTGTATATTATAATATTTTTATTAATATCATGAAAATATTTCTAACCCTAAATGACTTAAAGTATTAAATTGATTTCATACATTAATTGATTTTATGTGATAGTTTTCTTAAAAATACTTGTAAAATCTAAATCTTATATATACATATAAGAAATTAATATATATTAATAAATATATAAGAGAACTATCATATGGAGAGGAATTGGTTGATATGAAATATAACTTATTCAATGATACATTACAAATAACCGAAACCTTCCAACTCACTAAAAGGTCAAATCTTAAAAATATATAAAAAATAATTTTTAAATGAACCAAAAAATAGAAGGATAAATATATTTGAGAAAGATGACCTTGTCTTAAAGCTCACCCTTGTATTGTTAGTAGGCAATTCCCTATCAAAGTGATGAATATTGAATATTCTTAAGGAACCATAATGTTTATCTATAGTATTGTCGTATTTTGTTGTTTAATTTAATTATTTTTTATGAGTTACAAATAGTTGGACATGCGCTCAATACTTATATAATTGGTGATAGAATCCATTGGTCAATCATTTCCATCTAGGGTTGACATATCACCTCATAATTAAGGATCACATATCAAAGTTAAATCTTGTTAATGTGAAATTTGTTTATTTGTTTATTTTGATTGTTTCTTATTTTTTATGGGAATCTAAAATATTAGAAATGTGTATGCAAAAGTTTACATTGATCACCACCCTTACATGAGATCCACAAATGTCTTTCATTACATCAGCCGCTTTCATCTTTGAATATATTCTCAATACCACATTTCTAACTACTTATGGTCCTAACATAAATTAGTACCAATTGCCTAGTTGGGCTTATTTACTAAAGGTGACTCTTTTACATTTAATAACTATGCACTACAATCTGATGGGTCTTTATTCATGGAGTATGGCGACATATATTAATTGGCTAACTCCTATATAGCCTAAAGTAGAAAATTTATGGTAGGACCGTAGCACGACCTCCCCCTTCAAGAGCATTTTTTTCCTCAACACTAAAAGTGAGGGAATTGCTTTAGAATCACAATTATTTCCCATGTAGCATCGTCTAGATTTATATATTCCTCCTAGATTGGGATTTCTCGAGTCGTGTGCTAGTGTAATTGACACACTTTGGTATTATTGCTTCTTTCTAGAGCCAAATGGATCCCTTTTCATTAAGCTCTAGTAACTTGGTTTGAACTTTGTACTTTTATACCATGACCTTCTTGGGACAAGACACATGAAGTATGAGATGAATAGTGGATTACTCTAGAGGAGATAGCTTGTAAGCCACCTATTCGATGCATAGGATAGTATTGTAGCATCCATAGAATGCCAATGCTAATTTCTAAAGGGTTTTACCTTTGAGTAATGTTTATTTATAAGTTTGAAGGTGAAGAAACATCTGCTCCCCTTGTTTCACTCTTCTTTGAGGTATAACCATATTGCATTAAGTGTACAAATGATGGCTTCCAAGCACTTGTTGATCACTTCTATTTGATCATTCATTTGGGGGTGATATGTTGTGCCTAGATTCAACTTGGTACTTTGAAGTTCAAACAACTACTATCAAAATTTGCTCATGAATGCGGGGTCCCAATCCGAGACAATGAAAGAGAGCATTCCATGTAAGTTAAAATTATGATCCATGAGGACTTGGCCCATTGATGATGACGTAAAAGGGTGTGACAAGGAACAAAAATGAGCACACTTGGAAAAATGATAGCCTACAACCATCATTACTTATTTGTTACCATCTTTGGGCAGTCCCACTATAAAATACATAGAGATCATAGTACATATATGTGTTTGGATCAGTAGTGGTTGAAATTACCCCAAGGATTTCACTCTCTCACCCTTATGTCTTTAGTGAGTGTTATAGACCACAAGAAAATTCTACAATATGCATGGTTTCATTCAAGTTCATAACATTGAGTGCTTATCTCTTTTATATATTTTATTAGAGCTCAAGCAACCTATTGTAGATGATAAATTTAACTCCTCTAAGACCCTTTATTATAACACAAATTTATTTACTAGAAATATGTGTTCTTTATACATTTATCTATCTTGGTTCCTTCTATACCCTTTAAGTGGTTTGGTTCTTCTTGAACCCTTTGGATGGGTGGATAGAAATTAAGGTTCTTTGTATTCCCTCGTTGAGTTAGATTCTTCACCCTCAAACTCAAAATCTATATTCTTTGGTTCTTGTTCCTTTGGTCGGAATTCTTGTTTTGGAGGAATTTTAACATCTCTAAATACAATATCCCAACTATAAACAATTTTCTTAGTAGGACTATGTCATGCAAGCAAAAAGGCTAAGATAAAAAATATTTGAGAAGATATTGTGAAAGAGGTGCATATCATACCTACTCTTATGATTGATCACTTATGTGAACCTTGTTATATATCCTTTCCCATCTTGTAGTGTGTTGTCATCATGGAAGGATAATGCAGACTGCACCATCTACTTAATTGAAGATGTAGATCCTTCACATGATGCCAAAAAAATATGGATAAGGACATACGAAAGGGGAAGAGGTCAAGACTAGCTAAGGAGCACCAACAATATCTATTATATTACAGAATGGATTTATCTCCGCCCTTAAAGTATAAAGCGGTCGATTGTCACACACATCAAAACTCCATATAAAAAAAATTGATATAACATATATATCTTTAGAAAAATCATTAAAGTCCCTACATTCTGCTAAAACAATTTGTCATTCACTGCTACATGCTCGATTGTGCAATGGAGATGTTTGCTAAGGGAACAATATCATGAGGTGTTATTCAACTACGGATCATGTTTTGTATTTTAAATTATCTTGTTCTCCAATTAACTGAAACATAACGTTATTAAAATTTTGAAGTTTCATTGTTCGTTTTTAAATTTACTTGTTTGTTCAACTTTTCCTCAATCATTGAACTCGAATCTGAAAAATTAGGCTCCAATTCATTTATCTGTTCAGTCATGAACTTCTAAGTTTATTAGTCTTTCTGAAATTATCTTTCTGCAATGATCCTTCTGCAATGATCTTTCTGAAATTTATCTTTCTACAATGACCATTCTGTAAATAGCCTTCCTTAATGATCATTCTGCAAATAGACTTCCACAATGATCTTTCCAAAATTTATCTTTCTGCAATGATCATTCCACAAGCAACCTTCTCCAATGATCGTTTCAAAAACAACCTTCTGCAATTGTGGATTGCAGACTATGGGTTTCCTTTCTATTTTTTTGAATTAACCTTCCCCATTGATCCTTCCTTTTAACTTTTTTCAAAAAAATTACACATTTATCCTTCCGCAATTGTGGATTGCATGTTTCCTTTTAAATTTTTCAAACTTTAACCTTCCGCATTTAACCTTCCGCAATGCTCCTTTCACAAACAACCTTCTGCAAATGTGGATTGCAGATTGTGGGTTTCCTTTCTATTTATTTGAATTAACCTTTCCCATTTATCCTTCCGCAATTGTGGATTGCGGATTAAAGGTTTCCTTTTAACTTTTTCAAGAAACCTTCCACATTTATGCTTCCGCAATTGTGGATTGTAGGTTTCCTTTTAAATTTTGCGAAAATAACCTTCCACATTTAACCTTTTGTTCTAGCTACTTACTTCATACTTGTTTATAATGGATGTTTAACTTAACGCAACCTAGTCTTGCTTAACCTTGTTTAACATTTTCAAAAATAACCATTCATTGGACTTTGTATCACATTTCCCACTCGAACATTTTCACCCATAGAATCTTCCTCGTGCTCATAGGGATTATGAGTATCGTACCTGTAGTAGGTTCATGTGGCTAAGCCAGAAACCCACTTTTTTCAATCTGCACTATGACTCTACAAAATGTGTTAACAACATCATTCATTAGTTGCATAGAAATCTCAGACTTAAAACCATTTACTTACTGTCTCCTGGCCCATCGAGGCTCAATGTTGCTGTCCACAGCTCTGATACCACACTGTAGTGTACTACAATCCTGGTATCAGAGGGTATTCTTATTTCTTTTTGGACCATCCAGGCCCAATGTTGCACCCCGTAGCTCTGATACCACAGTCTAGTGTACTAGAATGTTGGTATCAAAGGGTATTCTTATCTATTTTTACTTGCAAATTATGATGTAGATGTTGTAAAGTTATGTAAAGTTATGTAAAATTACTTTTCACTTCTAAAAGTAAACAATAATAATAAACTTAGGTTAAAGACAAGAACATAAAAAAATCTCCAATACAACCGTTTCTCAACAATTACATGCCATGATCCCGTTTCTCAACAATCACAAGCCATGATCCTGTGGAACACCTAGCATCTCAGTGAGACGAGAGAACATGTTCTCCTCGGCTTTCAAAGACCATTTGCAAGGCCAAAAACACCTTTCAATTAGTTTCCATGAACAGGGAGCTCAATTGAGATCTCGACATTATTCAAACCGGCTACGCTTTTCAAGAAAATAGGAATGGGATGGTATGCCGAATAGCAGTAATAAAACCCTAAGGTGTTCCAGAGTATGGCAGCCATTGTTAGACATGATCTCCAAATTTGGATATGGTTCATCGTGATGAATCTTGCTAGAGCATTGCAGCCGTCATTAGACTCATTAAAACCATTAATGGACTCTAGGTGATTAATTAGTATTGTGTTAGTATTGAAGATCATACCTTTTCACTGAGGGCATCCTGGATAACAAAAATATCTTTGGAAATAGTTGTTACAACCTTTGATATATTGTTCCCTTGCGTTTCAAAGAATCCAACATCTTGCCTCAGGACATAGTCCAAATATTTTGCGCGAATACAAAAGCTTTGTCTTTCTGTTGTCCTTGTCCAACAAAAACCTTCTGTAAATCACATTCAAATTACAACGCCATTTTTTTCCATAAATTAAAGTCTTTATGTGTTGGATAGAAAAGTGATATTAACATTAACTATGTTTTGAATTAGGGAGAGAAACTACGCAGAAATGCTGGTATCGGCACTGCTATGCCAATGTGCACATAATATAAAACATACTACATTAGACCACAGATTGCACAATTAGCCACATAGAACCTATGAGTCTGCACAAAACACTATTCAAATATATATGAATGTCGACTATAATTGGCAGTATAAGTAATGACAAGTTTATATGTATACCTTTTGGATTTGATCCATGAAATGTTATGGATTGGTAGCACTTGATGTAGGCTTTTTTTTTCAACTTTGTTTTTCATTTAATAATTTATACATAATTATATATTTATATTAATTTAAAAATTGTTGAAGTAATATTTATTTGTACCACTAAAATTTTAAAATTTCACGGTAAAAAAGATTTACTTTTATCTTATATAATGAAAGCACAAAAATATTCATCAACATATTATTTCATAAACTCATGTTTAAAGATATTTTTTATTTTATTTTTGAATGTAATAAAAAAATATTCGTCTAATTATTATTTCATAAATTCATGTTTAAAGATATATATTTTTATTTTATTTTTGAATTCAATTAAAATTTAAAGAAAAAAATTAGTTATTGACACATTTTATTTTTTAATGTAATTAAAAGATAAAGAAAAAAATTAAGATACCATCTAAATATGTTAAAAATACATGTGCAATAAAAGCACAATGTTATTTTGAGAGATTTTTATACTAAGAATGTTAAAAGTAGTCTTGCAATTAAAACACAATAGATAAAAAATTGTTGTCCTTGCACATGGTTTTAAAACCATGTGGAAGCCTCCGAAACCATATACAATAAAACCATGGCAAGGCCTTCCTAAACCATGTATTGCAAGGTTTTAAATACGGGTTTTTAAATTATGGAATTATGAAAATGAAAAGCACACATTGCTTTTAAATTATGGAAGTATGAAAATGAAAAGCACACATTAGGTGAATCCTCTAAATACTCTAATTCGTACCCCCCAAATTCCTGAGTGGATTTGATCCCTCTAATTCCTCTAATCCCACTAATTTCTACAGAGACATTGAAAAAAATGAATCAATGGAAAATTTGATGACACGTAATTATGAGCAAAAATATGTTGGCCTTGCATATGGTTTTAAAACCATGACCAATGCCTCTTAAACAACCGTGCAAGGCCTCCTAAACAACCCATGGTAAATTGCACTCGAGTAGGTTTGTTAAATTTATTTTTACCAAATTTCAATTAAAATAAAGAAAAAAAAATAAACTACTTCTAATTTTTTTATTATAAAATTTCATCAAATATATTATTTCAAACACTAATCAATGCCTTCATAAGCACCTCGCGAGATTTGATCCCTTTCGGCGCTTGATAAAGCCTAGGATTTGGATCTAGGCTATTTATACCAAATCTATGCATCTCTCTAACGATTGAATTCCTATATCAACTAATGATTACAAAATATAACCATACTAACGGGATGAGCAGTCAAACTTGGATCGCAAAATTTGAATGTCCATTCATTTGAATTTTGAAGATTCTTGTCTTCAACTTTTCAATCAACTACCTTAAGTTTATGATCGTAACATTCGTATGAACTTACTTTTTATTTCAGTAGAAAGAACATGTGATCCTTTCAGTTGATTCTTTATTTCAAGAAAGCACTTCCCTTGGGTGTTTGCCATGTAGTTATACAAATATAAATACCATATAGATGCATTTCAATTGCAATTCTCTTTTACAATTGAAATGGTGCACTGAACAAATTCATATCATGAGCAACATGAAGATGTTGTGGATAACAAATGTGTGGAGACTAGATTAGGTGGCCCTTTTGGATATCTAACACCCAAATATAGTGGTAATTAGGAAATTTTCCTTTTACCCCATAATATTTATCTGTGAAATTGTGTACATTCTTAGTTGAGTTCATCTAGTGTATATGGGAGATCTTGTTAATTGAGAACATTTTTTAGTTTTCACAGAAGGAATATCACTTGAGAAATTGAATGGAGAAATACTTGATTTTAGGATTGATGAAAAACAATCAAGAAAAGGATTTGGATTTTGGTGTAGCAACAAACCAAAAAGAAGCGATGCTTGATTGGGTAATTTCAACCGAGTTCTGAATACTATGATGAATACCGATATGTTGGGTGCAATTTATTCTTAAGGTTCATACATTGTATTTAGAACATCAAATAGAAATGATTTCCTTTTAGGATAGTGTATATGGGATATCTTGTTAATTGAGAAAGTTTTTTAGTTTTCAAAGAAGGAACATCAGCTAAGAAATTGACTTGGGAAATACTTGATTTTAGAACTTGAACAGGACATTGCACTACCAGGTCATTGAACGTGAACCATGTTGTCAATGTTTTGTCACCTTAGCTGAGAAATGAAGGCCAAAGATATAGATAATGATGATTCTAGGGGAATCATCATTATCTACTGCCCCAAATTTTCAAATCCAAGAGACGTGTCTTGCCATAACTGAGAAGGTAGGCACTTGAAGCCACAATTGCGGAAGCTCATGGCAAAGTACATGGAAAAATATTGGATCTAAAGATTCTAAACAATCAAAAAATTTGTTGAAATATATGTATTATGTCTATCATGTCTTCATTGTCTATTGTTTTCTCGAACTTCTACTTCTATATTAGAAGGGGATGTCCATGGATCCTTTGACTGCTACTTCTATTTCCAGCCTAAATGGTTTGAATTCTATCAATATTGTGAAATGATCTACCTTTTTGGATTCCGAACTTCATGAGCTTCATTTCTATGATTTTCAAAAGTATATTTGATGAGATTATGTGGAATTTGGCCTATTTCATGCTATTTCATACAACACATTGGCATATTTTCTTCTTGAGATAAATTTCTCCCATGCCATCACATGTTCGATGTATAATGTGATGTTATTTGAAAGCCCTATTTGCTATTCTGTAAAACTATTAAGTTCACTAAAATTTTTATGTATTCTGAGTTGGTCTATTCTCTACCTTTTGATAAATTTAAGTGTTCCATTTTTTTGTGGTATTAATTGCAATAATGCACTACCTCATTTTAATGTTTCATTTTTTGTCTTCGTTTACCCTCTAACAACCACCTTATCGACGTATTATTGCACCTCCTTGGGGAAATTACTAGTATATCCATATTAGGAATATTTTTTTCACACCCTTTGTATTTCGATAAGTGTGCATCCTTTTTATTTAGATATCCAAGAATCTCGTTCATTCGGTGGTCAATAGTCAAAAGATCCACCATTTAGTGTGTGCTTCCTATCTTATTGACTCATTCCAGATTTACATGTTGTTTAGAGTGAGTACAATCTCATTATACTACAAATAGTAGATCTACTCTCTTGATTATCTGTGCTCACAAGTTAAAGATTCCATGGAAAAGAGCCCCCATCTATAAGAAGAGATGGTTTTCTGTTGTAACATCACTTTACTTGTATTGGTGATCTTCGTTAGTGTTAGTGTAAGAGAGAAAGTTATAAGAGTTCCTTTGTGATCACGGAGAATGTTAAGTCAATACAGGGATGGATACAAATAGTTTCAATTTGGAATGTCTCATTAATATTTTATACCTCTTATTTCATTGAATATTGTGGGAAGAACCTCCTTGAAATAGTGCCTCTCAGTCTCATGCCATGTCTTGTGGCGGATAAAAATGTCTAGGAAAGCGTCCCTCCTGCTTGCTACCACCAAGTGAGTAAATTCCTTGCAATCTCAACATGTATTTGCATAGTATTCCTTTCTCCCACAGTCAAGGAGGATGGAATGAGCTCTGCTATCCCCATTACTATTCTCAAGCATTGCAAAATTGTCAATCGCCACGTTGGACAAAAATGTGCGGGTAAGTTTCTTTCGTCCTACATTTTCACCTCTTTATCCACATTCACATTCTCATTGTCATTGAAACTTATCATCTATTTCTCATTGTGTATTTATTATCCTAAATGGAAACCAAGAGAAAATCAAGCAAGATCCAAAAATCCAGGAAAAAGCTATAAAGCAACATAAAGAAGTTAGTCATAAATGCAAGTACGAAGCACATAAGTGCATGAAAGTTTGTCAGCATGAAAAATATGAAACTTTAGGAAAGAAAGGATGGTAAAATTTCCAAAAGAAACAAGGAATGCTACTATGAAAAGTAGGAAACAAAGTGGGAACAGTTTCTAAAGGACGTAAAGGCATGCGAGTTGGGAAGGCAGGAAAATAAGGAGGAGAAAGAAATCAAGTTTCCATTCAGCTCATGAGGGATCATTGGTTAATAAAGATTGGTCATGAATCCTTATTGACTTTAAAATAATTATTGCGCTGTGAAATTATGAACCAAAGGAGATTATCAGGATGCATAATACCTTATAGTGAAAGAATTAGGAAGAAAGATGAATTATAGTGTAAAAATCTCGGCAAAAATCCATTCTGAAATTAATCATGGAAGAAACACCAATTGGGAACAATAAACCAGTAACCCTTATCATTGATATGTGTATGAATAATACATAATACAATGGAGGAAATTCAAATAACCTAGGAGGATTTGAATCCTTGAATGTAGATGTGATTAACTTAGGAAATATCATCGCTGTAGACACCACTAGTGTAATTGTGGACAACATAATAAATTCACAATCAATTAATTGAGTTGGTAGGTGTACATGGGAACATTTATCCTTAAATCATGCAAATACCATGCAAAACTGGCGTATTAGGAGACTTGGATAACTTAAAGTGACCATCAAAGCTTAACTACACTCAGATGAAGGTGAACTAAAGGTGAGACTCCAAGAACTCTGAGTAGCATCGTAAAATATAGGGATTGGTATCCATAGGTCCTAAACTCATTAATTAGGGCACATCAAGTGGATAGTGGGCCCCATATAACATCTCCATACAACTAGGAAAGTGATAACATCATCCTAAACTAGGAAAGTGACTAAACAAACATGGCAGAGAAGGGAGGATCATCAAAAAATCGTAACACCCTTCCCTAATCCAAACTTGGACATTGTGGTCCTTGACAACCTAAGAGGCACATTCTATAGCCTAGTAAGGGGATATGTGTAAATCCTTCCGTGCTCATCCTAGACATGACATGTGTCCTTTATAAAAAATAATAAAATGTTATAAAAAATAACATGCCATCTTAGATTAGATTTAAAATAGTTTTTACAAACACATATATAAGACTACAAATTAAAACCATAAACATTATTTTCACATTTCATCAACATTTCCACTCTTAAAAAAGGATTTGTACGTCGAGAGATTTGGTCCCTTTGGGGGCTTGGGAGATCCTTTTTAAGCTGGAACTATGTTGGTTCTTGTTAAATGAATTATCTATCATAAGCTGTAGGTTATGGACGCATCATTTAAGAGTTATCCATGGAGAAGTTACGAATTATCACATCAATTATTTTTTATATTCTTTTTTTTCTAATAGTTGCTTATTTTTTCATTTGTAAGGATTTCCATAGAATGACACTTATGCAATATGGAAAAGCATAACTGCTTGTCCACCCAAAAATAATTATTTACTAAATAATTTGAAGCCCCAGATATGAAGAACGCTTATGATGAAGAAATTGATCTGAAAGTTAAGGAAATAATTGTGTCATTAGAGCTCCCCAAGTATGATAGACGACACGAATATTATTGATCCAGATGGAGATCAATGGCCACCCACCTATTCCACTGGTTCAAAACAATTGTCCATTATGGCAGTTTCCTAGTTATTTTTCTGCAGTTTTTCGAGTCCTAAACTTCCGGGGCTGTTTTGAGGCCTTAAACGACGTTTTTTGGAGATTCCAGGCCAAATAGTTTATATAGGCATTCATTTGTCTAACCAAAAGTTGTAAAGCTTAGACAGACCTTTCCAACGAGCTATCGAACGCTCAAATCGGAGATCGTATGCAAAATTTATGACCCCAGGAAGTTAACTGTTTAACTTACCACCGTCGGGCCGCAAACTTTATGACGGTTCATCTTCTAGGGTTACGTTTTGGAATTTTGGGGTTCTCACCTCATTCTTATTATAAATAGGCCCCTTTGGCCTCATTTTTTTTTAAGCTTGGCATGAATGAGCGTAGCAACCACATCTCTTCTCAGAGATAGCTACCACCATTCTAGCAATTATATTACAGTCTATTCTATTTCCGCCATTTAATAGAATATGTGTTTACTGTATCTCTGTTATCTTTGCAAAATGTCTGTTATTATGATTCTGTATATGTTCTTTCATTTCGTTCACACATAGATTTGGATCAGTGGTATCAGAGCAATCTGCTCTTTGATTATTTCTCGGCGCATGTCCCCGACGAGGTCCGAGTATAGAGAGTTTGGTCTCAAACTAGTTTCACTTGATCATTCTCGCCGTCCCAAAAGACCTCCCATGGTGGAAGAAAAGAGAGACGATGGAGCAGGAGATCCTATCAAGTCGCTGCTTAAGGAAGCCCTCAAGCGACAGAGGAATGAGATGATGGATAGTTTCACCCAAATCCTTTTGTGAATCCCGGCGATGGCAAGTGCATCTTCAACGAGCAGCCAGTTCGGGGATGTAACTCCCTTCAAGGTACAAGTTAACTTTGATATTCCTTTATTTGAAGGCAATGTTGATGTAGATGCCCTGGATAATTGGTTGAATGTTCTAGAAGGGTATTTCTCTGTCCACAATTTTTTCGACAGAGAAATGATCACCTTTGCACTCCTTAAGGCAGTCCCCCATGTCCAAAATTGGTGGGGTACTTATTGTGAGCAAAACTCATCAGACGAGTCTGGAATGTTTAAAACAAATCCAACTTGGGCCTCTTTCATAGATGTCGTCACGGAACAGTATTACCCTGTGGGAAACTATGATGACCAATACACAAAATGGACCATTCTGCGTTAAGAAAGGGACTAGACGGTGTTGGAGTACACCAACAAATTTCATACCCTGCGGACAAAGCTGAGTATCAAAGACTCCAAGCGACACCTAATCCTGAAATATCGCAGTGGTCTACATCGGTACATCCAAACTAAGATGGACTTCCTCGACATCTCTTCACTTGGATCCGCCTATCGGTATGCTGTCAAAATCGAGGAGAAATTTCAACAAAAGAACAAGCGAGAATCTGGACCTCGGAATCCACCGCAGAAGCAAGGCAAGGGAAACCCTGGCCCGCAGAACACAACAAAAGAAAACGACAACCAATCCCCACCACAAGCAAAGAAGGGAGATCGAAAGACAAAGAAAGACACTGGTAAGTGGTGCGAATTTCATAAAATCCCTTGGCACAACACTAATGAATGTCGCTCAAAGAATTCATTAGTGGCTGAGATCAAATCTTCAAAATCAGATACTGATTCTGATTCCGAACCTGATGCCACAGCTGCATGCAATGGGAGGCAGATCATTGATGCAGACACCACTGCCATCGTTGCTACCACATAGATTCAACTAGAGGATCCTGAAGAGTCAGAGGCAAAGGAGCGCCTTTTCCACTCACAGATGTGGGTGAAGGGAATTCCTCTACATTTTGTTGTTGACAACAGCAGCCAAAAGAACCTGATCTCAGCAGAAGTTGTCAAGAGATTGGAGCTTCCAACAACACCACACCCGCAACCTTACAGCATCGGTTGGCTAAGCCAAGGACGAGGTATCTGCATTACTCAACAATGCCTCCTGCCATATGGCATCAAGCCTTTCAAAGATGAGGTACTGTGTGATGTGGCCCCACTTGAAGTCTGTGATGTTATTTTAGGACAACCATATATGTGGAAGCGTCATGCTGTATATGAGTCACGGCCTCGCAGTGTCATTCTCACTTTGGGAGGAGAACTCTACCGGATCCCAGAGGCAGTTGCACCTAACAAAATCTCGCAGGGTAGGAAGATAATCTCCCACACCAAAAAATTATTCCTCTTCACAATTGCGTCTGAAGGAGAACATAAGATCACAAAGACCTCCACACCCTCTCCACAGGGTGCCTCTACTCATCAGGCACAGGAAGAAGACAGAACCATTGTTTCTTCATCTATCTGAGTACCTCTATAATGCAATGCCATGCATTCAAGGTGCTCATCTAGAAACAAATCATCCAGACAACAATTACAGCTCTCTCAGGATGCCAAAGAAAAGCAACCTCTTCACTTCAACAAATGTCACACCAGGAGATCAACTCAACAGACAGTTCGATATATGATATGGGATTCGACGCAATGGAGACCATTTCTTCCGAAGGATTGAGGATTGATCTATATGGAGATCGGTGGCCACCCACCTATTCCACTGGCTCAAAACAATTGTCCATTGTGGTAGTTTCCTAGTTATTTTTTTGCAGTTTTTTGAGTCCTAAACTTTCGGGGTTGTTTTGAGGCCTTAAACGACATTTTTTTGAGATTCGGGGAAAAATGGTTGCCATTGGCATTCATTTTTTTGACCAAAATTTGTAAATCTTAGACAAACCTTTCCAACGAGCTATTGAACGCCCAAATCAGAGATCGTATGCAAAAGTTATGACCCCGGGAAGTTGACTGTTCAACTTACCACCGTGGGGCCGCAAACTTTATGACGGTTCATCTTCTAGGGTTACGTTTTGGACTTTTGGGGTTTTCACCTCATTCTTATTATAAATAGGCCCCTTTGGCCTCATTTTGTATTAAGCTTTGCACGAATGAGCGTAGCAGCCACATCTCTTCTCAGAGATAGCTACCACCATTCTAGCAATTATATTACAGTCTATTCTATTTCCGCCATTTAATAGAATATGTGTTTACTGTATCTCAGTTATCTTTGCACAATGTCTGTTATTATGATTCTGTATATGTTCTTTCATTTCATTCACGCATAAATCCAGATCAATTATTCTGAACAAGGAATAAGCCTAAAATCTGGGTGAAACTTAAAGCAACAATTGATTAATGGAAAAGATATATCTCCCTCTGGAAGTGTTCGAGAATTCGTGATCATGGTGAATGATAAGTTAATGCAAGCATTGATACTAATAGTTGTAATGAGGAATGTATTATTAATATTGCAGACTTCTTATGGTGTTGAATATAGAGTCCCCTTGACATAGTGGCTCTTAGTCTCATGCCATGTCTTAGGGTAGATAAAAATTCCTAGGAAAGCATCTCGCGTGCTTGCTACAACCAAGTGAGTAAATTCCTTGCAATGCCAACATGTATTTTCACAATATTCCTTTCTCCAATAGTCAAGGAGGATGGAATTGGCTCTATTATCTCCATTACTATTCTTAAGTATTACAAAATTGTAAATTGCCATGCTTGACATAAATGCGGGACTAAGTTTATTTGTTCTTGCATGTTCATCTCTTCACTCGCATTCACATTCTCACTATCATTGAACCTTCTCATATATTTCTTATTGCATATTTATTATCCTAAATGGAAACCAGGAGCAAATCAAGCAAGATTGAGAAATCTAAGAAAAAGCAAGAAAGCAACATAAAGCAGTCAATCATAAAAGCAAGTACAAAGTAGACAAGTGCAGGAAAATTTGTCAGCATGAAAAGCAGGAAACTTTAGGAAAGCAAGGAGGGAGTAATTTCCAAAGAGAGAAGGCGTGCTAGTCTAAAATGTAGGATAAAAAGAGGGCATAATCTCGAAAGGGAGAAAAGGCATGTGAGTTGGGAAGGGAGGAAAGTAAGGAGGAGAAAGCAAGCGAGTTTCTATTTAGCTCATGAGGGCTCATTGGTCAAGGAAGCTTGGTCATGAATCCATATCACCTATAAAAGAATGATAGCGTCGTGAAATTATGAACCACAGGAGATCATCAAGATGGAGAATACCTTAGAGTTAAAGAATTAGGAAGAAAGATGAATTATAGTGTAAAAATTGGCAAAAATGCACTATGAAATTAATCATGGAAGAAACACCAATTGGCAACCCTTATCATTAATTTGTGTATGAACAATGCAAATACAATGGAGGAAATTCAAATAACCTAGGAGGATTCAAATCCCTAACTGTAAACATGACTAACTTATGAAATATCATTGGTGTAGACATCACTAGTGCAACTATGGACAACTCAATCAGTTTCAATCAATTAACTGAGTTGGTAGGTATGCATGGGCACATTTATCCTTAAGTCATCCAAATATCGTGCAAAACTAGCGCATTAAGAGTCTTGGCTAACTCAAAATGACCATCAGAGCTTAACTCCACTCACACAAAGATGAACTAAAGGTGGGACTCCTAGAACACTGAGTGGGCTCCTAAAATCTAGGGATTGGTCTCCATAGGTCCTAAACTCACGAATGATGGCCCATCAAGTGGCTAGTGGCGATATAACACTTGCGTAAAAGTAGGAAAGTGACTAAATGAATAAGATGGACAAGAGAGGATTATTAAATAATTCTAACACCCCCCTTAATCCAAACTTGGATAACAAAGCAGGGAAAGATGTGTAAGTCCTTCCATGCTCATTCTAGAGCTTACACGTGTCCTTTATAAAAATAAAATTAAAAATGTTATAAACAATAACATGTGGACTCAGATTAGATTTAAAATATTATCTAGAGGTGATACGTGTCCTTTATAAAAATAAAAATAAACTGTAAGTATACTTTATAAAAGTAAAAAAAACTGTTATACACAATAACATGTTGACCCAAATTTGACTTAAAATATTTTTTAGAACTACTACACATTAAAACCATAAAACATTCGTTGACATTTCATCAACATTTCCACTTTGAATAAACAGTTTGCAGTTTCTCACGTAAGCAATTATGAAGAAAGCTTCTGATATAGAAATTGATCTGAAAGTTAAGCAAATAATGGCGTCATTACAGCTCCCTCATAGTGTATTTTAGGAGCTTGAGAGATGCAGAAGAGATTATTGTGAAGCAATCGATATCCCTAAAATGTGGGCGAAACTTAAAGCTGCAATTGATAAAACGGTAAAAGGATTAATGGAAAAGATATATATCGCTCTGGAAGCGTTGGAGAACTCTGAATTTTATAGAGAGTTCGTGGAACAAATGCAGGACCCAAAAATATTGGAACAAATACAAAGGGTGAGAGGCACAGACCCACATCATTCACATTTGCAAATGGTTTTCTACGGCATTGGGAACATCGACCTTGAAATCAGGACCCGGTTCAGCCATTCACGAAGTCAGATCCAGTTAGCTTTTGCGATTTTAATGAAAGAGAAATTTGACTTCGTGAATGATATCGTGCTGTACGATCCAATTCTGTCTCCAATAGAGTGAAGGGCTATAAATGAACTCGGCTGCACGGTTCTTCATGCTAATGAGTTTGGCAAACGAACAGTCGACAGACCCACTATATTCTTCATGCCTAACTGCCCCTTTTATCTCCATGACAATGTATTGCGGGAAAATTGGACGCCTGCAAATTTGAATAAGATTATTATGTTATCTTACACTTTTCAAGATTTTCCAAATGACAAATCTCTCGGTTTCACAAAAGTCGATGCCGTCTGAAGCAGTGAGCGTTTACTGCATGAAGTGCGGCTACCGCAAACCGAGATTAGACTTGCCATGTATGAAGAACCGTTTAAAGATTTTAGTTGGAATTTCTTTGCCTGGGATGATTCATTGGAGGATCTCAACAAATTAGAGGAACCCTACCTTTCTTATAAAAAATAGGATGGTTCATCGGAGGATCTCAACAAATTCGATACATTGTTGGACTTTCTCTTTCGAAATTGTTGTCTGATAGATCACCTTCTCTACGCAACCAAACCATTTATGTCGAGACTCTTCTTAAGCACTCACACCTTACCTCTCTTATAAATAATAGGATGGTTCATAGAAGGATCTCAACAAATTCGATACATTGTTGGAATTTCTCTTTCGAAATTGGTGTCTGATAGATCACCTCCTCTACGCAATCAAACCATTTATGTTGAGACTTTTCTTAAGCACTGACACTAACTTCGCTTCAGTGTTTTAATGTTGGACTTCTCAAAGTTTGTTGAATTCAGACTTCTGCACAACTGCACTTGGGGATACCATAACAATAATGTGTGGTTTTTCAATCTTATTAACATCATAATTGTATTCTTCCCCTATGACCTTCAAGGGAATATGCTTTTCATTATCTTCAATAGAACTACTTATTTCTTCAATAGTTTACTTCAAGGGTTTCCTTCAAAATTGTATTCTTCATCTTGTTGCAATATGGACCGATTCTTTCCTATTCTTACCCAATATTTCCTATTCTCTCTATGATTCTTTCTTATCCTGTACATGGCTGTTTCCTCATCTTTTTAGGATCTGCATCTTGATTATAGGATCTGCAGCATGACTGTAGGATCGACAGCTCTATTGTAGGATCTAGAAATTGATCCATTGATGTATATATACCTGTACAATTCATTGTAATAAAACATAATTAGTTTTTCTCTTGAACTCTATTTTGAACTTGGTATCAGAGCCAAGAAGCTTAAATCATTAGTACTCTCCATTGAACCATGGCCGACTCAAATTCTAAAACATCTGGGACCAAATCTGCTCCCATTATTATTCAATATGAAGGTTCGTCGTTCAATGCAGGGATTGTACTCGATGAAACAAACTATGATTTGTGGTCTCAAATCATGGAGATGCATATTGCTGAGAAGGAGAAACTCTCTTTCATTCATGGTAATTCATAGTCACCTACCGAGAAGGATGATGGATATGAGAAGTGGTATGCAGACAATCAAAAGGTCAAGAGATGGCTGTTGATTTCTATGTCCCCAGAAATCATGAAGCAATATATTCACTTACCCACTGCTCGAGATATTTGGAAAGCTCTTTCAAAATATTTTTATGATGGAGCAGATGAATTGCAGGTGTTTGTCTTGAATCAGAGGGCCTTCTCTGCGAAACAAAATGGCAGAACACTCTTGGTGTACTATGGAGAATTAACCGAGATCTTTTGTGATTTGGATCATCGTGATAAGGTGATTATGGAAAGTGAGAATGATGTTGAATCTTACCGAAAATCAGTTCAGCGACAAAGGGTGCATATTTTTCTTGCTGGATTAGATGGTGAATTCGAACAAATCCGTGGTGAAATTTTGAGAAAGGATCCTATCTCTGAATTGGAAGCATGTTATGCTTTGGTCCACTGTGAATCTACTCAACTTGCAATGATGAATGGAGAACCAGAAAAATCTGAAGCTTCAGCCATGGTGACTCAAAATCGGTCTAATCGGAACCGATCTTCCCAAAGCCAGCCTAAGAACACTGATGGTGCCAATAAATCCACCTACAAATGCACTCATTGCAATCAAACTGGTCATACCAAGAGCCACTACTTTGAACTTGTGGGGTATCCAGAATGGTGGGATCATAGCCGCGATTCATGAAAGAAGAATTCCAAGAGGACCTCCAATGCTACAGTGGTCGAAACAAAGACAACAGATGGTGTCGCTGGTCAGGTCTCGGCAGTAGCAGCAGCGGCAGGTAATGGTGGTAAGGTTTTAAATATTTCTACACTTGTTTCTAATAGTGCATGGATAATTGATTCCGGTGTTATGGATCATATGACATTTGATTCTAGACAGGTCTCGCCTCTTCAACCATCCGCAGAAAAATTTGTTTCCACTGCCAATGGCTCTTCGGCCCCAATTATTGGAGAAGGGTCTTTATCGCTCACTGATACTTTAAATCTAGATTATGTTTTATTTGTTCCATCTTTGGATTATAAACTGTTGTCATTTTCCCAAATCACCACTACCTTACTTTGTATTGTAATTTTTTGGCCTGATTTTTGTGTGTTTAAGGACATCCGAACGAGGAAAACGATTGGTTGTGGTGTTAGGCGAGGAAAACTGCATTACTTGGACTTGGTGTCAAAGAGTTCGGACAAGTTACGTCATGCTTTAACAATGGATGGCTCTGAGGGGGAGAAGAAGAAATCTGAAATCTGGTTATGGCATCGACATTTGGGGCATGCCTCCTTTGGTTACCTGAAGAAATTATTTCCTAGTTTATTTGTAAAATTTGATGTTTCTATTTTCCACTGTGATGTTTGTGAACTTGCAAAAATCCATCGTGCTTCCTTTCCATTAAGTTTGAATAAAATTCCAGTTCTTTTTACGGTCATACATTCTGATGTTTGGGGTCCGTCCAAAATTACTACCTTTGGTGGATCACGTTGGTTTGTTACTTTTATTGACGACTGTACCAGGATGACTTGGGTGTCCTTGTTGAAGTCTAAAATTGAAGTGAATTTGTTATTTCAATTTTTTTATAAAATGGTTCGTACTTAGTACAATGCACATGTTCAAGTTCTCCGTAGTGACAATGGAGGAGAATATTTGAGTTCTAAACTTCAGAAGTATCTGAAAGCACAAGGAACTATTCATCAAACTACTTGTCCTAATACACCTCAGCAGAATGGGATGGCTGAGAAAAAAAACCGCCACTTGTTGGAGGTTGTTCGTGCTTCATTGATAGAATCCCATATGCCATTATCCTATTGGGGAGAAGCACTTAACTCTGTAGCATATTTAATCAACCGGGTACCCTCCAGCACTTTTAATTTCCAGACACCATCTCAGGCTCTTGCTGAAGCAATTGTTGCTCTGGCCGTCCCAAATTTATCTCCTCACATCTTTGGTTGTGTAGCTTTTGTACACCTCCATAAGCATCAGCGCAACAAGTTGTCTCCTTGAGCGCTACAATGTGTCTTTCTTGGATATCCTGCTTATCAAAAAGGGTACCGATGCTATCATCTTCCAACCCAATGAATGTTTATTACATTAGATGTAACTTTTCATGAAGACTCAATGTATTTTTCCTCTGAGCCTGAAATTCAGGGGGAGTACCAGAAGGAAATTCACACTCTAGACTATGATGATCACATCTCTGAAGATGTGGTTGTTCACATCCCGGAAGTAGGGGAACTCTCTGATGTGTTGAATCAAGAAGTGGGTGAATTGGATGTGGGTGGTTTGACTTTGGATCCAAGTAGTGATGAACACCAAGAAATTGAATTTGTGGCTCCACCCATGTTTGAGTCTCTCAAACCACAGGAAGCTGATACACCAAACCAATCGCTTCTTGAGGATGCTCTTGAACCATTTAGAATATAGCTACCACAACGTCACACCAGAGGTATTCCTAAACCCACATATGAACCCAAGATTTCCAGTAATGTTAAATACTCCATGAGTCATTATGTGTCTAACCATCATTTGTCAGAATCAAATCAGTCATTTGTAAGACAATTATCTACTGTATATATTCCTAACAATGTGTAGGAAGCCTTTGCTAACCCAAGGTGGAAATCTGCTATGAATGAGGAGTTGAAATATTTGCAGGAGAATAAAACCTGGGAACTTATTGAGCATTCACCAGGAAAGAAACTAGTTGGATGTCGGTGGGTTTACACTTTGAAGTACAAAGCAGATGGTGCAATTGAACGTTTTAAGGGGAGACTGGTGGCAAAAGGATACACCCAAACCTATGGGATCGATTATACAGAGACATGTGCACCTATAGATAAAATCAATACAGTACGAGTCTTGTTGTCTCTTGCTGCGAACTTGGGTTGGCCATTACAATAGTTTGATGTGAAGAACGCCTTTCTACATGGTGAGTTGTCCGAAGAAGTTTACATGGAACTCCCATTAGGATGCATGATACCAGAAACGCATAGTCGAAAGGTATGCAGATTAAAGAAGCCACTGTATGGGTTGAAACAGTCTCCAAGAGCATGGTTTGAAAGGTTCACAAAGTCTATGAAAGCCTTTGGTTATTGTCAGACCAACTCAAACCACACTTTATTCTTGAAGAAACAACGGGGTAAGATAACTACACTTATTGTATATGTGGATGACATGGTGGTTACAGGAAATGATCCTGAAGAAAGGAAGGCTCTACAGGGGTACTTGTCCAGAGAATTTGAAATGAAAGACCTCCACCCCTTGAAATATTTCCTTGGGATCGAAGTGTCTCGATCTGATAAGGAGATTTTTCTATCTCAAAGAAAATATGCCTTAGACTTGTTACAGGAAACTAGCATGTTAGCATGTCAACCCGCTGATACACCAGTGGAAGAAGGATTGAAGTTATGTGTTGGTTCTGATTAGGTACCAGTTGATAAGGGGAGATACCAGAGACTTGTAGGAATATTTATGTACTTAGCACACACAAGGCCGGACCTTGCCTATTCCTTGAGTATTGTTAGCCAATTTATGCATAATCCCGGTGAACAACACATGAATGCAGTTATGCGTATTCTGAGATATTTGAAATCTGCTCCTGGAAAAGGAATTTTATTCACTAAAAATGAAGATTATCAAAGCGTGGATGCATATATTGATGCTGATTGGGCTGGAGCAGTCGATGACAGGCGTTCTACTTCAGGTTATTTCACCTTTGTAGGAGCTAACCTTGTTATGTGGAGAAGCAAAAAACAGAATGTTGTTGCTCGATCAAGTGCAGAGGCTGAATTTAGAGGTATGGCACTTGGAGTATGTGAAGAATTATGGCTATGACTTCTCCTCAAATATTTGGGCTATCCGCCTAGGCATCCAATTCGACTATATTGTGATAATAAAGCAGCATGTGTTATTGCTCATAATCTGGTTCAACATGATCGAACAAAACATGTGGAGGTAGATAGATTCTTCATTAAGGAGAAGTTGGATCAAGAGATCATGGAGTTGCCTAAGATTCGATTAGAGGATCAGTTGGCCGATATTCTCACCAAAGAAGTTTCAAGTCGAATGTTCTCAAAGTTTTTGGGCAAGTTGGGCATGTGTGACATCTATGCACCAAATTGAGGGGGAGTGTTGCGATATGGACTGATTCTTTCCTATTCTTACCCATTCTTTCCTATTCTCTCTATGATTCTTTCTTATCATGTAGATGGCTATTTCCTATCCTTTTTAGGATCTGCAACTTGATTATAGGACCTGCAGCATGACTGTAGGATCGACAACTCTATTGTAGGATCTGGAAATTGATCCATTGATGTATATGTACCTGTATAATTCATTGTAATAAAACAAAATTATTTTTTCTCTTGAATTCTGTTTTGAACTCTCCTATGACCCTCAAGGACATATGCTTTTCATTATCTTCAATGCAACTACTTATTTTTTTGATGGTTTCCTTCAAACTTGTAAAATTAATTATTCTCAGTAGGACACATTTTCTTGGGTATATATAGCTCCTCATGGTTTTACTACATTGCATGATGTAGTTCGTTTTTTATGATAAACCCGTAGTCAATTGTTTGCAATGTGTTGTTGATCTAGTGCCTATAATTTTTAAGGGAACTTTCAAATATTAGGGTTGCACTTGATTTCAAAAAATAAATAAAGTATGTGGATCCTATGAGAGTTGCTTCTTAGAAGGAAATTCCCATGAGAAGTTGGTGGAAGAAAATGGTTGGTCCTCAATGATTTCTTTAAATAAGCTTCCTTGTACAACTATAATAGGCTTGAGGAAACAAAATCCCAAGTTCCTTTGTAAATATTACATATGAATACCTCTAATCTAGATGGATTTCCCTCATCCATCTCCATTAGAGAAACTATCATCTAAGTTTAGGCATTGGTCAAACATCCTCTCTCAAGCCCAATAAATCTGACAAGTAGCCATGCTAATACATTTATAAGTGGACAACTTTTGTTCCTGGGTCATTCCTTATAATGAAACACCATTTTTTAGTATGTTATAAACTCCCCTATAATATACCCTTTCTCATTGACCATCCCATTTGGCATCTCAAAAAAAAAAATAGAGGATCCTTAGATGTTGGTGCTTAAACAAATAATTTGTTGGTCATTTCTCCATTCAAAGATATTGGATCCTTGCTCGCAATTATGTATCATAGGAAACATAACCGTTGTTAATTTTGAGAAGGGTTAAAATCTTTGTGACCGTAGCTTATATTCCTTCTTGAAACGGATTAGATTATAGTTGTTGGTTGACCGATTTGAGCTTGATGTTCATCAATCCATTTTGTGCTTCTTCTCTATCCAATTGAACTTATGTTCCTAACCTCTTGTTCTCTTGAACCCTTCTTACACCCAAACTTTCCCTTGGATTCCTTTGAAACTCTTGCCCAATCACATGTGTTCATTTCCTTTCCCACTCATAGTGATTTCCATGTGCACACATTATACTTACTATCACGTAACTAAATTGCACTTGTCACTTTGATGAACATTCCTTTTATGCACGATAGCTTTCATGCTTCCTATCACACATTAGCTCCTATTGAATTCCCATGCCATGATAACAATATTAGAATAATATATTATCATTTTCATTAGCCTATTTCATGCTTCATTTCTCCATGTGTAAGATGCATTTCCACTTTCCACTTTTATCACCTCTACATGTCATTCTTGTCATGCTCATATGTACCACTCATATTTGGCACACATCAAGTTATCTTCCACTCATTTATACAACACTCACCTTCACTACACTTATTTATATCACACTTGTATCAAAATCCCATAATACACTCATAAACTTATAGAAAATACGTTCTTGCATCAACAATTAATAATCAAACCCAACATTCAATGACCATAAGTACACCCCCTTTCCTTTTAAAAAGTGAGAACCTAACATGAAACAACATTTTTCTTCACAATCACTAGCTTTTAAGCTTATGATCTCTAACAAGAAGTTCAAAAGACATTGAGGATAGATATTTACTTACTCCATAGTATATATGAAATTTCCCATTCATTGGTTGGGATGTTTTCTTGCTAATGGGGAACTTCGTTCTTAATAATCTACACTATATATTATAATATTATTATTAATATCATGAAAATATTTCTAACCCTAAATGAATTAAAGTATAAAATTGATTTCATACATTAATGGTTTGTTGCCGAATCATTATGTGATTGTTTTCTTAAAAGTACTTGTAATATATATATATATATATATACATATAAGAAATTAATATATATTAAGAAATATATCATAGAACTATGATATGGAGAGGAATTGGTTGATATGAAATATAACTTATTCAATGATACATTACAAATAACTGAAACCTTCCAACCCACGAAAAGGTCAAATCTTAAAAATATATAAAAAATAATTTTTGAATGAACCAAAAAATAGAAGGATAAATATATTTGAGAAATATGACCTTGTCTTAAAGCACATCCTTGTATTGTTAGTAGGAAATTCCCTATCAAAGTGATGAATATTGAATATTCTTAAGGAACCATAATGTTTATCTATAGTATTGTCGTATTTTGTTGTTTAATTTCATTATTCTTTTATGAGTTACAAATAGATGGACATGCGCTGAATACTTATATAATTGGTAACAGAATCCATTGGTCAATCATTTTCATCTAGGGTTGACATATCACCCCATAATTAAGGATCAAATATCAAGTTAAATCTTGTTAATGTGAAATTTGTTTATTTGTTTATTTTGATTGTTCCTTATGTTTTGTGGGAATCTAAAATATTAAAAATGTGTATGCAAAAGTTTACGTTGATCACCACCCTTACATGATATCCACAAATGTCTTTCATTACATCAGCCACTTTCCTCTTTGAATATATTCTCAATACCACATTTCTAACTACTTATGGTCCTACCATAAATTAGTACCAATTGCCTAGTTGGGCTTATTTAGTAAAGGTGACTCTTTTACATTTAATAACAATCCACTACAATCTGATGGGTCTTTATTCATGGAGTATGGCCACATATATTAATTGACTAACTCCTATATAGCCTAAAGTAGAAAAGTTATGGTAGGACCGTAGCACGATCTCCCCCTTCAAGAGCATTTTTTTCCTCAACACTAAAAGTGAGGGAATTGCTTTAGAATCACAATTATTTCCGATGTAGCATCGTCTAGATTCATATATTCCTTCTAGATTGGGATTTCTTGAGTTGTGTGCTAGTGTAACTGACACACTTTGGTATTATTGCTTCTTTCTAGAGCCAAATGGATCCATTTTCATTAAGCTCTAGTAACTTGGTTTGAACTTTGTACTTTGATACCACGACCTTCTTGGGACAAGACACATGAAGTATGAGATGAATAGTGGATTACTCGAGAGGAGATAGCTTGTAAGCCACCTATTCAATGCATAGGATAGTATTGTAGCATCCATAGAATGCCAATGCTAATTTATAATGGATTTTACCTTTGAGTAATGTTTATTTATAAGTTTGAAGGTGAAGAAACATCTGCTCCCCTTGTTTCACTCTTCTTTGAGGTATAACCAAATTGCATTAAGTGTACAGATGATGGCTTCCAAGCACTTGTTGGTCACTTCTATTTGATCATCTATTTGGGGGTGATATGTTGTGCTTAGATTCAACTTCGTACCTTGAAGTTCAAACAACTACTATCAAAATTTGCTCATGAATGCGGGGTCCCAATCTGAGACAATGAAAGAGAGCATTCCATGTAAGTTAAAAGTTTGATCCACGAGGAATTGGCCCATTGATGATGGTGTAAAAGGGTGTGACAAGGAACAAAAATGAGCACACTTGGAAAAATGATAGCCTACAACCATCATTACTTATTTGTTACCATCTTTGGGCAGTCCCACTATAAAATCCATAGAGCTCATATTACATATATGTGTTTGGATCAGTAGTGGTTGAAATTCCCCCAATGATTTCACTCTCTCACCCTTATGTCTTTAGTGAGTGTTATAGACCACAATAAAACTCTACAATAAGCATGGTTTCATTCAAGTTCATAATCTCGAGTGCTTATCTCTTTTATATATTTTATTAGGGCTTGAGCGACCTATTGTAGATGATGAATTTAACTCCTCTAAGACCCTTTATTTTAAAACAAATTTCTTTACTAGAAATATGTGTTCTTTATACGTTTATCTATCTTGGTTCCTTCTATACCCTTTAAGTGGTTTGGTTCTTCTTGAACACTTTGGAAGGGTGGATAGAAATTGAGTTTCTTTGTATTCCCCCGTTGAGTTAGATTCTTCACCCTCAAACTCAAAATCTATATTCTTTGGTTCTTGTTCCATTGGTCATAATTCTTTTTTTGTAGGAATTTTAACATCTCTAAATACATTATCCCAACTATAAAAAAATTTCTTAGTAGGACTATGTCATGCAAGCAAAAAAGATAAGATAAAAAGTATTGGAGAAAGATATTGTGAAAGAGGTGCATATCATACCTACTCTTATGATTGATCACTTATGTCCTTTCGCATATTCTAGTGTGTTGTCATCATGGAAGGATAATGCAGACTGCACCATCTACTTAATTGAAGATGTAGATCCTTCACATGATGCTAAGGAGCACCAACAATATCTATTATATTACAGAATGGATTTATCTCCGCCCTTAAAGTATAAAGCGGTCGATTTTCACACACATCAAAGGTCCATATAGAAAAAATTGATATAACATATATATCTATAGAAAAATCATTAAAGTCCCTACATTGTGCTAAAACAATTTGTCATTTACTGCTACATGACCGATTGTGCAATGCAGATGTTTGCTAAGGGAACAATATCACGAGTTGTTATTCAACCTACAGGTCATGTTTTGTATTAAATTATCTTGTTCTCTAATTAACTGTAACATAACGTTATTAAATTTTTGAAGTTTCATTATTTGTTTTTAACTTTACTTGTTTGTTCAACTTTTCCTCAATCATTGAACTCAAATCTGAAAAATTAGGCTCCAATTCATTTATCTGTTCAGTCGTGAACTTCGAAGTTTATTAGTATTTCTGAAATTATCTTTCTGCAATGATCCTTCTGTAATGATCTTTCTGAAATTTATCTTTCTACAATGATCATTCTGTAAATAGCCTTCCGTAATGATCATTCTACAAATAGACTTCCACAATGATCTTTCCAAAATATATCTTTCCACAATGATCATTACACAAACAACCTTCTCCAATGATCCTTTCAAAAACAAACTTCTGCAATTGTGGATTGGGTTTCCTTTCTATTTTTTTGAATTAACCTTCCCCATTTATCCTTCCTTTTAACTTTTTTCAAAAGAACTTCCACATTTATCCTTCTGCAATTGTGGATTGCACGTTTCCTTTTAAATTTTTCGAAAATAACCTTCCGCATTTAACCTTCTGCAATGCTCCTTTCACAAACAACCTTCTACAAATGTGGATTGCAGATTGTGGGTTGCCTTTCTATTTATTTGAATTAAACTTTCCCATTTATCCTTCCGCAATTGTGGATTGCAGATTAAAGGTTTCCTTTTAGCTTTTTTCAAAAACCTTCCACATTTATGCTTCCATAATTGTGGATTGCAGGTTTCCTTTTAACTTTTGCGAAAATAACGTTCCACATTTAACCTTTTGTTCTAGCTACTTACTTCATACTTGTTTATAATGGATGTTTAGCTTAACACAACCTAGTCTTGCTTAACCTTGTTTAACTTTTTCGAAAATAACCTTTCGTTGGACTTTGTATCACATTTCCCACTCGAACATTTTCACCCATAGAATCTTCCTCGTGCTCATAGGGATTATCAGCACCATACCTATCGTAGGTTCGCGTGGCTGAGCCAAAAACCCATTTTTTTCAATCTGCACTATGACTCTGTAAAATGTGTTAACAAGATCATTCATTAGCTGCATAGAAACCTCAGACTTAAAACCATTTACTTACTGTCACCTGGCCCATTGAGGCTCAATGTTGTAGCCCACAGCTCTGATACCACAATGTAGTGTACTACAATCTTAGTATCAGACAGTATGCATATATGTTTTTGGCCCATCCAGGCCCAATGCTGCACCCCGTAGCTCTGATACCATAATGTAGTGTACTACAATGTTGGTATCAAAGGGTATTCTTATCTATTTTTACTTGCAAATTATGATGTAGATGTTGTAAAGTTATGTAAACTTATGTAAAGTTACTTTTCACTTCTAAAAAGTAAACAGTAATAATAAACCTGTAACAACAATATATAAATTAGGTTAAACACAAGAACAGAAAAAAGCTCCAATACAACCGTTTCTCAACAATTACATGCCATGATCCCGTTTCTCAACAATCATAGGCCATGATCCTATGGAACACCTAGCAGCTCAGTGAGACGAGAGAATATGTTCTCCTCGGCTTTCGAAGACCATTTGCAAGGCCAAAAACACCTTTCAATTAGTTTCCATGAACCGAGAGCTCAATTGAGATCTCAACATTATTCGAACCGGCCACGCTTTTCAAGAAAACAGGAATGGGATGGTATGCCCAATAGCAATAATAAAACCCTAAGGTGTTCCAGAGCATGGCATCCATCGTTAGACATGATCTCCAAATTTGGATATGGTTCATCGTGATAAATCTTGCTAGAGCATTGCAGCCGTCGTTACACTCATTAAAACCATTAATGGACTCTAGGTGATTAATTAGTATTGAAGATCATACCTTTTCGCTGAGGGCATCCTCGATAACAAAAATATCTTTGGAAATAGTTGTTACAACCTTTGATATATTGCTCCCTTACATTTCAAAGAATCCAACATCTTGCCTCAGGACATAGTCCAAATATTTTGCGTGAATACAAAAGCTTTGTCTTTCTGTTGTCCTTTTCCAACAAAATCCTTATGTAAATCACATTCAAATTACAACGCCATTTTTTTCAATAAATTAAAGTATTAATCTGTTGGATAGAAATGCGATAATAACATTAACTATGTTTTGAATTAGGGAGAGAAACTACGCAGAAATGCAGCTATTGGCACTGCTATGCCAACGTACACATAATATAAAACATACTACATTAGACCACATAATACACAATTAGCCACTTAGAAGCTATGAATCTGCACAAAACACCTTCCATATATATATGAATGTCGACTATAATTGGCAATATAAGTAATGACAAGTTTATATGTATACCTTTTGGATTTGATCCATGAAATGTTGTGGATTGGTAGCACTTGATGTAGGCTTTTTTTTCAACTTTGTTTTTCAATTAATAATTTATACATAATTATACATTTATATTAATTTAAAAATTGTTGAAGTAATCTTTATTTGTACCACTAAAATTTTAAAATTTCACGGTAAAAAACTTTACTTTTATCTTATATAATGAAAGCACAAAAATATTCATCGACATATTATTTCATAAACTAATGTTTAAAGATATTTTTTATTTTATTTTTGAATGTAATTAAAAAATAATAGTCTAAACATTATTTCATAAATTCATGCTTAAAGATACATATTTTTATTTTATTTTTGAATGCAATTAAAATTTAAAGAAAAAAATTAGTTATTGACACATATTTTATTTTTTAATGTAATTAAAAGATAAACAAAAAAATTAAGATACCATCTAAATATGTTAAAAACACTTGTGCAATAAAAGCACAATGTTATTTTGAGAGAGTTTTATACTAAGAATGTTAAAAGTAGTCTTGCAATTAAAACACAATGGATAAAAAAATGTTGTCCTTGCACATGGTTTTAAAACCACGTGGAAGCCTCCGAAACCATATACAATAAAACCATGGGTTTTTTAGGAGGCCTTGCACATGGCTTTAAAACCATTTGCAAGGCCCTCCTAAACCATGTATTGCAAGGTTTTAAATATAGGTTTTTAAATTATGGAATTATGAAAATGAAAAGCACACATTGCTTTTAAATTATGGAACTATGAAAATGAAAAGCACACATTAGGTGAATCCTCTAAATACTCTAATTCCTACCCTCTAATTCCTGAGTGGATTTGATCCCTCTAATTCCTCTAATCCCACTAATTCCTATATGTTGGCCTAGCATATGGTTTTAAAACCATGAGCAATGCCTCCTAGACAACCGTGCAAGCCCTCCTAAACAACCCATGGTAAATTGCACTCAAGTAGGTTTGTTAAATTTTTTTCTACCAAATTTCAATTAAAAATAAAGAAAACAAAAAATAAAATACTTCTAATTTTTTTTTTATAAAATTTCAACAAATATATTATTTCAAACACTAATCAATGCCTTCATAAGCAACTCGCGAGATTTGATCCCCTTCGGCGCTTGATAAAGCCTAGGATTTGGATCTAGGCTAGTTATACCAAATCCGTGCATCTCTCTAACCATTGAATTCCTATATGAACTAATGATTACCATATATACCCATACTAATGGGATGAGCAGTCAAACTTGGATTGCAAAATTTGCATGTCCATTCATTTGAACTTTGAAGATTCTTGTCTTCAACTTGTCAATCAACTACGTTAAGTTTATGATCGTAACATTCGTATGAACTTACTTTTTATTTCAGTTGAAAGAACATGTGATCCTTTCAGTTGATTCTTTATTTCAAGAAAGCACTTCCCTTGGGTGTTTTCCATGTAGTTATACAAATATAAATACCATATAGATGCATTTCAATTGCAATTCTCTTTTACAATTGAAATGGTGCACTGAACAAATTCATATCACGAGCAACATGAAGATGTTGTGGACAACAAATGTGTGGAGACTAGATTAGGTGGCCCTTTTAGATATCTAGCACCCAAATATAGTGGTAATTAGGAAATTTTCCTTTTACCCCATAATATTTATCTGTGAAATTGTGTACATTCTTAGTTGAGTTCATCTAGTGTATATGGGAGATCTTGTTAATTGAGAACGTTTTTTAGTTTTCACAGAAGGAACATCAGTTGAGAAATTGACTTGAGAAATATTTGATTTTAGGATTGATGAAAAACAATCAAGAAAAGGGTTTGGATTTTGGTGTAGCAGCAAACCAGAAAGGATAGATGCTTGATTGGGTAATTTCAACTGAGTTCTAAATGCTATGATGAATACCGATATGTTGGGTGGAATTTATTCTTAAGGTTCATACATTGTATTTAGAACATCAAATAGAAATGATTTCCTTTTAGGATAGTGTATATGGGTTATCTTGTTAATTGAGAAAGTTTTTTAGTTTTCACAAAAGGAACATTAGTTGTGAAATTGACTTGGGAAATACTTGATTTTAGAACTTGAACAGGCCATTGCACTGCACTATTGTTGAACTACTAGGTCATTGAACTTGAACCATGTTTTCAATGTTTTGGCACCTTTAGCTGAGAAATGAAGGCCAGAGATATAGATAATGATTATTCTAGGGGAATCATCGTTATCTACATCCCAAAATTTTCAAATCCAGGAGACCTGTCTCACCATAACTGAGAAGGTAGCCACTTGAAGCCACAACTGTGGAAGCTCATGGCAAAGTACATGGAAAAATATTGGATCTAAAGATTCTAAACAATAAGGAAATATGTTTAAATACATGTATTATGTCTATTATGTCTTCATTGTCTATTGTTTTCTCGAACTGCTACTTCTATATTAGAAGCGGATGTCCATGGATCCTTTAACTCCTACTTCTATTTCCAGCCTAAATGGTTTGAATTCTATCAAAATTGTGAAACAATCTACCTTTTTGGATTCCAAACTTCATGAGCTTCATTTCTATGATTTTCAAAAGTATATTTGATGAGATTATGTGGAATTTGGCCTATTTCATGATATTTCATACAACACATTGGCATATTTTCTTCATGAGATAAATTTCTCCCATGCCATCACATGTTCGATGTATAATGTGATGTTATTTGAAAGCCCTATTTGCTATTCTGTAAAACTATTAAGTTCACTAAAAATTTTATGTATTCTGAGTTGGTCTATTGTCTACGTTTTGATAAATTAAAGTGTTCCATTTTTTTTTGGTATTAATTGCAATAATGCACTACCTCATTTTAATGTTTCATTTTTTGTCTTATTTTACCCTCTAACAACCTCCTTATCGATGTATTATTGCACCTCCTTCGGGAAATTACTAGTATATCCATATTATGAATACTTTTTTCCCACCCTTTGTATTCCAATAAGTGTGCATCCTTTTTATTCGGATATCCAAGAATCTCATTCATTCAGTGGTCAATAGTCAAAAGATCCACCATTTAGTGGGTGCTTGCTATCTTATTGACTCATTCCATATTTACATGTTGTTTAGAGTGAGTACACTCTCATTATACTACAAATAGTAGATCTACTCTCTTGATTATCCGTGTTCACAAGTTAAAGATTCCATGGAAGAGAGCCCCCATCTATAAGAAGAGATGGTTTTCTGTTGTAACTTCACTTCACTTGTATTGGTGATCTTCGTTAGTGTTAGTGTAAGAGAGAAAGTTATAACCGTTCCTTTGTGATCATGGAGAATGTTAAGTCAATACAGCGATGGATACAAATAGTTTCAATGTGGAATGTATAATTAATATTGTATACCTCTTATTTTGTTAAATATTGTGGGAAGATCCTCCTTGAAATAGTTCCTCTCAGTCTCATGCCATGTCTTGGGGCGGATACAAATGTCTAGGAAAACGTCCCTCCTGCTTTCTACAGCCAAGTGAGTAAATTCCTTGCAATGTCAACATGTATTTGCATAGTATTCCTTTCTCCCATAGTCAAGGAGGATGGAATGAGCTCTACTATACCCATTACTATTCTTAAGCATTGCAAAATTGTCAATCGCCACGCTGGACAAAAATGTGTGTGTAAGTTTCTTTCTTCCTGCATTTTCACCTCTATACCCACATTCACATTCTCAATGTCATTGAATTTTCTCATATATTTCTCATTGTGTATTTATTATCCTAAATGGAAACCAAGAGAAAATCAAGCAAGATCCAAAAATCGAGGAAAAAGTTGTAAAGCAACATAAAGAAGTTAGTCATAAAAGAAAGTATGAAGCACATAAGTGCATGAAAGTTTGTCACCATGAAAAATATGAAACTTTAGGAAAGAAAGGATGGTGTAATTTCAAAAATAAAGAAGGAATGCTACTATGAAAACTAGGAAACAAAGTGAGTAGAGTTTCTAAAGGATGTAAAGGCATGCGAGCTGGAAAGGAAGGAAAATAAGGAGGAGAAATAAATCAAGTTTCCATTCAGCTCATGAGGGATCATTGGTTAAGAAAGCTTGGTCATGAATCCATATCTACTATAAAAGAATTATTGCACTGTGAAATTGTGAACCAAAGGAGATTATCAGGATGGATAATACCTTACAGTGAAATAATTAGGAAGAAAGATGAATTCTAGTGTAAAAATCTTGGCAAAAATGCATTCTAAAATTAATCATGGAAGAAACTCCAATTGGAAACAATAAACGACTAAACCTTATCATTAATCTGTGTATGAAAAATACATAATACAATGGAGAAAATTCAAATAACCTAGGAGGATTTGAATCCTTGAATGTAGATGTGACTAACTTAGGAAATATCATCGTTGCAGACACCACTAGTGCAATTGTGGACAACATAATAAATTCACAATCAATTAATTGAGTTGGTAGGTGTACATGGGAACATTTATCCTTAAATCATGCAAATACCATGCAAAAATGGCGTATTAGGAGACTTGGATAACTAAAAGTGACCATCAAAGCTTAACTTCACTCAGATAAAGGTGAACTAAAGGTGAGACTCCAAGAACTCTGAGTGGCATCCTAAAATATAGGGATTGGTATCCATAGGTCCTAAACTCATTAATCATGGAACATCAAGTGGCTAGTGGGCCCCATATAACATCTCCATACAACTAGGAAAGTGATAACATCATCCTAAACTAGGAAAGTGGCTAAACAAACATGGTGGAGAAGGGAGGATAATAAAAAAATCGTAACACCCTCCCCTAATCCACACATGGACATTGTGGTCCTTGACAACCTAAGAGGCACATTCTATAGCCTAGTAAGGGGATATGTGTAAATCCTTCTGTGCTCATCCTAGAGATGACATGTGTCCTTTATAAAAAATAATAAAATGTTATAAAAAATAACATCCCATCTTAAATTAGATTTAAAATAGTTTTTTCAACCACATATATAAGACTACAAATTAAAACCATAAACATTATTTTCACATTTCATCAAAATTTCCACTCTTAAAAAAGGATTTGTACGTCAAGAGATTTGATCCCTTTAGGGGCTTGGGAGATCCTTTTTAAGATGGAACTATGTTGATTCTTGTTAAATGAATTATCTCTCATAAAATCCAGGTTATGGACGCATCATTTAAGAGTTATCCATGGATGAGTTACGAATTATCGCATCAATTATTTTTTATATGGGTGTGTGCAAGAAGTTGAGGGTCTCTTTTGGCGCATTAGATGCAATACAAAACTGAAAAAACAGGCATCCATCAACTTGGACGCATATTTTGAGACACTTACACAATGAATCTTGCAATCAGTAAAAAACAAGAAATGTAGGAAATTGAATGAACTTTCCAAATATATATTTTTTTTCTATTGAAAATGTTGTTAACTATCTAAAGTTAGATAAATTTTAACAGGCACTTTTTATTTTTTGGACAAATTATAAGGTATATGTTTTTGTGGCTGTAGCGTTTGAGTGTCTAAATGATGGAATAAACTTACGAAAACCGGTATTCATATATAGAACATATAGTACTAGTGCACAACTATTTTTCCAATAATAAAAATAATATTTTAATTTTTTTTTAATTATCTAAGAGATCAAACCTCGAAAATGGTACATCATTTGTGGGTGCAGCATTTGAATTTCTTAATGCAATTATTTGGAAATGGGTTTTTTATAGCATGTAGAGATTGGTGTTCTTTAGTGCACCATACAATTTTTTTTTTAAATGGTTGAGAAACGAAAGAGATATGGACGAAACACTACCAGTGTGTTTTTTGAGTTAAGGAGTGATGACAGAAGATAAATAAGAAAAAAATAGAAAAAATTATGTATTCTTGTTAAAATTTACATATTTAGAATCTGCAAAAAAAACCACATCTGTTTCTAAAATCTCATAAAAAATGGAGGTGTGCAGCATAATCAGACGAACCGCTAAACACGAGCATATTGAAAATATGGATATAATGCTAAATTTGCCATGGTTTATCATACTCCAAGGCATAGGCATATTGAATCCGAAGCAAAGTACAAAGCAGACACATAGGCATAGGAATTCCATGAAAGCATGGGTGGAGGCTCGGCCTTATCATTTGGAGGGAATAAATTTTTGAATTTAAACAGAACAAAACGCGTGCGCGATTTAACAAACCAAAAGGCGTGCGCGTTTTAACAAGCCAAAACGCGTGCGCGTTATAAAGAGCCAAAACACGAGCGCGTTATTTGAAACTAAAAATAGAGATCATCATCTTCAACTTCATCATCATGATCATCATCTTCAACTTCATGATCATCAACATCATGAACATGATCATCACCATCAACATCATGAACATGATCATCACCATCGTCGTCATCAACATCATCATCATCATCACCTTCCTCATCATCTTCATCATCATCATCAACATGATCATCATCTTCATCACCTTCATAATCATCATCATCATCATCATCATCATCACCTTCCTCATCATCTTCATCATCATCATCAACATGATCATCATCTTCATTACCTTCATATTCATCTTCATCATCATCATCATCGTCACCTTCCTCATCATCATCATCATCATCACCATCGCCATCATCATTTTCCTCATCATCATTATCATCATCCTCATCCTCATCGTCATCATCAGCTTCATCATCACCATCATCATCTTCATCATCATCATCAACATGATCATCATCTTCATCACCTTCATAATCATCATCATCATCATCATCATCATCACCTTCCTCATCATCTTCATCATCATCATCAACATGATCATCATCATCACCATCAACATCATGAACATCGTCATCATCATCATGAACATCGTCGTCATCACCATCGTTGTCATCATCATCATCATCATCCTATTCATCATCATCACCTTCCTCATCATCAACATTGCCATCACCATCATTATCATCATCAACATCACCATGATCATCATTATCATCTTCATCATGTTCATCTTCATCATCATCATCTTCACCATCATCACCTTCATCATCACCATCGACATCATCATCATCATCACCTTCATCATCATCATCATCATCACCATTGCCATCATTGCCATCACCATCATCATCATCAACAACATTATCACCATCGTCGTCATTGTCATCATCATCACCGTCATCATCACCTTCATCGTCCATATAATAATCATCACCATGAACATCATGAACATCATCATCATCATCATCATCATCACCATCAACATCATGAACATCGTCATCATCATCCTCATCATCATCACCATCAACATCATGAACATCATCATCAACATCATCATCATTCATCATCATCATCCTCATAATCATCATCACCATCAACATAATGACCATCATCATCATCATCCTCATCATCATCACCTTCATCATCATCATCATCATCATCCTCATCATCATCATCTCCAACAACATCATGCACATCCTCATCCTCATCCTCATCCTCATCATCATCATCACCGTCAACATCATGAACATCATCATCATCATCCTCATCATCATTATCACCTTCATCATCATCATTATCATCATCATCATCAACATGATCATCATCATCACCATCATCATCGCCATCATCTTCAACCTCATCATCATCATCATCATCAACATGATCATCATCATCACCATCAACATCATGAACATCATCATCACCATCGTCGTCATCAACATCATCATCATCATCACCTTCCTCATCATCTTCATCATCATCACCATTGTCATCATCATCAACATCATCATCATCATCAACATGATCATCATCGTCATTATCTTCATATTCATCTTCATCATCATCATCATCACCACCATAATCATTGATCATCGATCATCATCATCAACATCGCCATGTTCATCATCATCAACATCATCATCATCATCATCCTTATCATAATCATCACCATCATCATCATCCTTATCATAATCATCACCATCACCATCATCATCATCATCATCATCATCACCATCATCTTCATCATCATCACCATGAACATCATAAACTTCATCATCATTCATCATCATCATCATCATCATCATCACCTTCATCATCATCATCATCACCATCAACATTGTCAACATCATCATCATCATCATCGTCATCATCATCATCACCATCCTCATCATCAACATCATGAACATCATGAACATCATCATCATCCTCATCATCATCATCACCATCATCATCGTCATCCTCATCATCATCATCACCTTCATCGTCATCGTCATCATCATCATCATCACCATCAACATCATGAACATCATCATCACCTTCCTCATTCTCATCCTCATCGTCATCATCATTCATCATCATCATCATCATCACCTTCATCATCGTCATTATCATCATCATCATTCATCATCATCGTCATCTTCATCATCATCATCATCCTCATCATCATCACCATCAACATCATCCTCATCATCAACATCATCAACATCATCAACATCATCATCATCCTCATCACCATCAACATCATGAACATCATCATCATCATCCTCATCATCATCATCACCTTCATCATCATCGTCATCCTCATCATCATCATCACCTTCATCATCATCATCATCCTCATCATCAACATTATCACCATCAACATCATGAACATCATCATCACCTTCCTCATCGTCATCCTCATCCTCATCATCATCATCATCAACATGATCATCATCATCACCATCAACATCGTGAACATCATCATCGTCATCTTCATCATCATCATCATCCTCATCATCATCACCATCAACATCATCATCATCATCATCATCATCCTCATCATCATCACCATCAACATCATGAACATCATCATCATCATCCTCACCATCACCATCCACATCAACATCATGAACATCATCATCATCATCCTCCTCATCATCATCACCATCAACATCGTGAACATCATCCTCCTCATCATCACCATCAACATCAAGAACATCATCATCATCCTCACCATGAACATCACCTTCATCATCATCATCCTCATCACCATCATCAACATCATGATCATCATCATCATCATCCTCACTATCAACATCATGAACATCATCATCATTCATCATCATCATCATCACCATCCTCATCATCAACATCATGAACATAATGAACATCCTCATCATCCTCATCACCATCAACATCATCCTCATCATCCTCATCATCCTCATCATCATCAGTCATCATGCCCATCAACATCGTGAACATCATCAACATCATCCTCATCATCATCACCATCAACATCATCATCATCATCCTCATCATCAACATCATGAACATCATCATCATCATCCTCATCACCATCAAAATCATGAACATCATCATCATCATCCTCATCATCATCCTCACCTTCATAATCATCGTCATCCTCATCATCATCATCATCACCATCAACATCATGAACATCATCATCACCTTCCTCATCGTCATCCTCATCCTCATCATCATCATCGCATTGAACATCATCATCATCATCATCATCATCATCATCATCAACATGATCATCATCATCACCATCGACATCGTGAACATCATCATCATCACCATCAACATCATGAACATCATCATCATCATCCTCACCATCATCACCATCAACATCATGAACATCATCATCATCATCATCCTCATCATCACACTAGTGCAAAATGAGAGATTAGTGACCAAGAGACCAAAAATTTTGGTCGCCACAATTTTTTTCAAGGGATAAATGACCAAAATTGATAAATTTAAGCGGGCTAACTAAAAAAGACCAAGATAAATGACCAATTTCGGTCACATGATAAAACTAAACTAAAAAAGACCAAGATAAATGACCAAATTTGGTCACGGGGTATCTAGAAAAAATGACCACATAACAATTGGTCATTTATTTGGTCATTTTTAATTGTGGATCAGTTCGGCAATGAAAAATTACAATTTTGACAATGTTGTATATTTTTCTAAATTCTAAGACTACAAATGGATTCATAGACCCCCTAGAACTTAGTAAATTGCAGAGCCTCACGTGTTACAACTCCACTGTTAAGACCAAATTAACTATGACAATTTCTTAATGGTAAATTAATGACAATGTCTTAATGGTAAATTAACTATGACAATGTCCTAGCGGTAAGCTATTACTTATATATTTGAAAATAACTATACAAATATACCTATATACATTTGTTTTTAAATATTTTATTTATAAATAATATTAATTATTAAACTATTTACATTATAAATTAAAAAAAATGTTACTAAGTATTTTTTATTATGTACTAATAATACATATAAAATTTAAAAAAAATATAACAAGTAATTTTTTATTATATACTATTAATACATATAAAAAAATTAAGTTAAATAAATACAAATATGATAGAATTCAAGTTAAACAAATACAAATTTCATTGTGTAGTTTCACAATTTGGGTTTTGGCGCCAACTTGAAGTGGTGGGTGCCAATGTAGAATCTTACATTTCACTCAACCTCAAGCCCAAGGTGACCCTGTTCAAGGCTTTTCAATCTATGGCCATTTTTCCCTGTGTTCTTCCCTCCGCACGACATTTTGGTGATTACCAGGATGGACTGCAATGCGATGAAATATTCATCTCAAATCTTCAGGAAGGAGTCCAATTCAAGGGTTTCTGCAATGGAAATCATGGTATGTTTGATGGGGTTCTTTCCCTTTTGTTCAGCTGAAAGTCGGCATTCAGAGATTCGATCCGACTACCATTTCAGCATTCCCTTCGAGGAATTTGGGTTCACACACAGAGGCCTCCTGGAAATCTATGTGAAGGATTCCTTGTACAAGGCCATCAAGGAGAATGATATCGACTTGGAGTCCATGGGGTTCTTTCTGAGCGCCAGAGATGTCTGGCTTCACGTCTTACAAGATCTGGAACATGGAGAAATTTGCTGTGTACTCAAGAGTAAGTTCATCACACCCCTCCTTACATTTGAGGATTTGGAGAATTCATTTCCCTTCAATAAAACTTTCAAAGAGCTCGAAGCAAACCAAAGTTACTCTGGTCTTTGCCAATTGTATCTGTGACATCGTGGTTTCAATGGATGTAACTACAGTTATTTATAACCTTGAGGGAGGCGGTGATGGCACCGGGCATTATCTTTTGGCCGGTGAAACCCTTCTGTCGAATCTTTTTTTCACTGTCTTTGATATCTATTGCGCTGGTTGGGGTTTGGATCTACGTGGTTATGAAAAACTGTCTTATGACCTACCGGACCCGTGTATTCATGGCCGCCCTCGTCTATCTAAAAGCTCTAAATATCCTCTGGGAGGAAGAGGACAAGTCTTTCATTAAGAAAACTAAAAAAACCCATGGATGGGATGTTCTGTTTTATATTTTCAGTTTTTTGAAGAGAATTATGCTTTTTACCCTGATTGTCTTAACTGGCACCGACTGGTCCTTCTTTAAACCCTACCTGCAAGGCAAGGAGAAGAAATTTCTCATTGTTTTCATTCCCTTGCAAGTCTTAGTATATATCTCTCTCATATATATATGCAAACAACACATAATAATTGCCAGATGGGAACACAAGCCACGAAGATCCATTGTTAGATCGGAACCCAAGTGATTTCAGGGGCGAAGATCGGCCATGGCAGGAGCCAACGATGCCAATGGGCAGCTCTTTCAATTTCTCAATCAGCTCCTCAACCAGGTAATATACGCAATGTTTATGTTCATGTTCATGGCTGTGAGATTGTTAATTTGACAAATTTATGCTTCTTTCTGTGCTAGTTTACTATACAATATAGGAAGGTATCATAAAACTGGACATCTTTTGTCTTATTGTTTCCTACCATAATGTGGTTGTGAAGGTGGAAATGTATCAATGTAATCATTTTCTTTTCTGCTTGCTGAAAGAATGCATGCTTAGTATTCTTATACATGATCTCTACTCTCTCTTCCTGCTTCATGGTTGAGTAATGAAAACCAATCGAATGACCTTCTAATGTTCCAGTCATCTTTCTTCCTTTACCACCAAATGAAGGCCGGATCAATATATCTGACAACCTGATAGGCTTTGTTTTTGAAACTGCATCTTTTCTTGAGACACCGGTATAACTCTTTCAGGTTTCATAGATTCTCTTGATGCAACATGGCCCCTCAGAGCTTTAACCAGCTGCACCACTTGGTTAACATGTCTTGTATCTTTTGAACGAAAAGAGATTTCTTTCACATAGATATCATTAACATTGAACCCATCCCTAGGTAGATTAAAAATAACACGAATACAAGAGCTGCCACCATCTTTTTGGCTTGTAACACTTTTAATAGTGGAAATATGAAATGGGACCATTAAGCCATATACTGGTAGTAAAACTGTCTCGTTCTTGTGATCAATCTGAATCATCAAGTCTCTTGAAAAAGGAATGTCTTCCACATTTCTGTACGCAACCAACTCATCAGTAGCCTTAAAACAACCCTGTCCATCACTTGATCCAGGACCACCCGAAGCCAACCTTCTTAAAGTCTCATCATTCTTCTTCCGAGCAAGTCCAACTTGATGCTGTCTTTGTACCTCTTCTATCACATCCTGCTTATCAGACCTCAGAATTGTCTTTGTAATGCGGGGCTCCATTCCATTTGCCTCAGCTTTGTGCTTTGGCAAATTCTGTGGTTCCTCCTCATGATCATTTGAGTATAGGACACTTAATAAAGATTTAGAGCACATTCCAGTAGCAATTTCTGGCCCTTTCTCTGTCATAATAACAGTATCAGAAAGCAAAAGAGAGAAGACCTGTGTTTTGGGATTATTGGATTGCAATCGTAAATCTCGGAATCGAAGACTAACATTGAAGACCATCCCAGGAAACAGAACCCTGTCATTCTTGGCATTTAAGTTCAACCCTGTTTCTCTGAACTCTATGCCAATCCTAGTTCCTGCAATCTTGGTCAAATGAGGAAGAAATTCAGGACCATCTTTCTGAACAACTTCATCAGCAGCTTTATAAGCAATTGCCGCAGTATTTCCTGGTCGTAGGGAGGTGATTGCTCCTTCATGGGCTTTAAGTAATACTTTGTAGGCTTTCTTCTGGAACTCATCAGGTTCAATAATATATGTCCTTGCTATGTTTGAGCAGTAAATTTTGTACCATGAACCAATTGAACAGATAATCACTCCTATTGCATCATGACATAGATATTCATCATTGCTTTCAGCACCAGGTTTCAAGTCAAACACACCCCCACTTTGGAAAACAGGGGCATAGCAAACATCTACATTCTCCGCCTTCAGTTTCACCTTTGCCATGCTAGGATTGAGAATTACAGTCTCTGTATCCTCCATAAGACAAGAGTGGGTTACCTTCTTTTCTTCATCAATGATCACCTCAAGCCTAGGAAGGTAAATGCCACAAGGTTTTGGAAGGATAAGATGATACCAACTAACCGTGTCTGCAAATAAAAACACATGGTTTTTTATCCAGGATCTATTACATGTTTAGAAATAAGTGAATTCATGGGCTTTGTATTTCTTAGGTTTGTTTTGTGTGACCTCATTCTCATATTAACCTCATAAAATACGTCTTGGATGCCAATGGGGCATTGGTTCACTGGTGAGATCAAGGGAGGGTTAAATCCATC
>LPNX010213807.1:60315-75371 GCA_001517045.1 Pseudotsuga menziesii
TATATTTTTTTTCCTCAGAAAAAATTCATAATTTTATTGCAAAGTAGAACAAAATTACATCTATACATGTAATAGGATCACAAAGTATCCCTACATTGTCAAAAATTGTCTGTCTCAAAATCAAACAACTCAGAATTACAAAACTGTTCCAGCCTGTAATTAAACCCAGCATTACAGCTCAAAAAACTTTCTAAACTGTCAAAATAGCAGCCTGTATAGAAACAAACTATCCTTCATGAATAGGCCAATGAACCCAGCCTGTAGAATCAACTATTAACAACACAGAATCATGACAAGAATGTTGTCACCCCATCTGTGATCACTATTCCCTCATGAACCGATGTAACCACCCTGTATGATCAGGAAGAAAAACAAAAAAAGCATATATGACTATCACCGTCAATATTTATATAATCCCATCCTGTTCTGGAAAGAATCATGTAATATGCTATCACAGTCACCCTACTTAAAAATATATGTATAACAGTTCGATACAAAACTAAATAGAAAACAATCAATACTCAAAGTTGTTCCATTAACGCATCATGAAATGGCCGATGATAAAAATTGTATGATCCCTCGCTAGAGTAAACAATAATCCTCCAATTGACATCTGGATCCCAGCTGTCTTGCCAGTCAGTAATACATCAGACTGAAATATCAGCACCATAGAGATTTGACAGAACACAGTGATCCAAAACTCAACGCTGATCTATCCCTACCTCATGAACCGGCCATATGCTGTCATTCGGTTCAAAAATACTCCATAAACATATCATTTGCTGTCACAGATCGAACTGTGATATTTCAAATGCTCAAACTATTGACCCAGCCTGTCATAAAAATCTCTGTTCATTACCAGTTCACAAAAACTGGAAAATATCAGCTCGTTACTAAAACTATGCCCAAATCAAAGTGATAGGATACATTCTGCCTGCATCATACTAACGATTAAGTCGTATAGACTCAGTCTCATATCATAAAAAAAATCCCATCCCTCGTGATACATAGTATTATTAGATGACAGGTCACAGAATCTGTGCAGAATCTCCCTGCTGATCCAACAACTCTTCATGAAATGGCCTATGATAATAGCTGAATGAACCCACACTAGAGTGAACAGAGATCCTCCATACGCCATAGTCAATATGCCACTTTATCTCTTCCTTGGATAACTGATCAGCCACCCCATTCCGTTCTCTATAGACATGAGTAAAAGAAAGATGATTAAACTGTTGCTTTATGCGAAACACCTCCTCCAGAATAGGTAAAAGGATCATCACATGGCACTGAACAGTCCCTTTTGCCCATTCAATAACTAACATAGAGTCACCGAAAACCTGTAAAGAAAAACAACCCTATTCCAATGCAAATAAAAGCAAAAGCTTGAGTGTCATTAATTCAGCATAGTTGTTTGTTCCCCTCCCTAATCCAGCCGAGAAATGATAATAATGAGACTCAGCTTTGTACAAAACACCACCCCCACCACAGCTCAATTGCCGTTCTTGAGATGCTCCATCAAAGAAGCCCCAGGGAATAGCTTTGTCTATCATTTCCTCCCGCACAGGCCTATTCTTGAGTAGCTTCTCCGGTTCCCTAAGATGATGAAAAATTGCAACAATATGAGCCACAACATACTCCATCGATATTCTACAGTCCTGAAAAATAATCTTGTTACGTGTTAGCCAAATCCCCCAAGCAAAAATACAGGAGACAACTCGGAGAGTTTTATGTCCCGACCACCAGCTTTGAAAAGCATTGAGAGCAGAATCTCCCTGCCACCCCCCAATATAGTCCAACTGTTTACCCACTTCAGTCCATATAGTTTGAGAAAAACTACATTGAACAAAGAGATGATGAATTGTTTCCTTAGCCTTCCGACACAACGCACAAAATCCTGGGCCTTCAATAAATCTCTTTTGCAAAATGTCCCATGTGGGAGTTTTATTTTCCAAAATAGCCCAGAAGAGTAACTTGGCATTACCCGGGCCGGCGGGCATTTTAGCTTCCACAGCTGTTTCCACCACCAAGCCAATTCTCGATCATGGACCAACACATTGAGCTGAATATAACCATGTTTAGGAGTATAACACCCTGAAGGATGATAATCCCAAACCAATTTATCATCCCTGTTAGACAATCTGACATTTGAAACCCTTAACTGCCTTATAAATCCCTCCCAAGCCTCCTGCAGATCATCATGAATATCAAGTCTCTGAGCACTGATCCATCCTTGATGCCATAACGAAGAATTTTCCTGATCCTCAATATCAGCAAGAAAAAGACACCCTCTTGTTTCCAAGTGAAATTGCAGCTCCTCAGGAGGAATACTATCCCTCCCACAGCCTACCCAAGGATCAATCCCAATACGAACCATTCTCCCATTACCTATTCTCCACACCAAACCAGAGCCAACCAGATCAAAATGCTTTACCATCGCTTTCCAGACTACAGAGCAATTTGACCGAGATGTGTCAGCCAATCGAATCCACTCAATGAGAGTCAATGGAGCAATATATTTATGATACACTACTCTAGTCCAGAGACTCTGTGTATGAATAAGTCTCCATGAGACTTTTGCTCCTAATGCCTCTACAAAAAGGAAAATATTTTTTAACCCCCACCCTCCCAAAGCTTTGGGAACAACAATTTTCTCCCACCTCACGCACACCATAGCTCTATGATCATGCTTACCTCTCCACAAGAAAGAAAAACACAGCCTGCGAACCTGTTCCAGAATCCCCTTAGGCAGCCATGCAAGGGACATCCAGTAGACAGGTATTGCTTCCAACACAGATTTTACCAGCACCAGTCTCCCAGCCCGAGAGAGCCATTTATGACTCCAAATTTTTAGTCTTTTCTCCAATTTGGTCAATAACCAATGCCATCTTCCTTCAGGTAAGAGTTCGGTTTTAAGAAAAACCCCAAATACTTTATCCCAGCATCCAAATCCATAATTTTAAAAGGCAAACAATGGGAAATACTGAATGTCTCCTGTTCAGATAAGTTCGAGCATGATATAGTGGATTTTCCAATATTTACCACCATACCCGTAGCATCTTGTAACAGAGTAAGTCCTTCAGACACCTTATCAATATCCTGTCTCAATCCATTGGTGAAAATCAGAATATCATCAACAAAAAGAAGGTGTGAAATATACAATACCTGGGAGATGGCAATTCCACGAAAAGTCCCTTCCGCTTTTGAAGACAAAATAAAGCGACTGAGGCCTTCAGCAACAAGAAGAAACAAAAGGGGAGAAAGAGGACACCCTTGGCGAAGACCCCTTCCCGCATGGAAGAAAGGGCTAGAAGCTCCATTAATGATAACTGCAAAACTCACCGTACTGATACAAGCCATAATCCATCTTACAAAATCATAACAGAATCCCAGGTGTGTAAGCAGCATCCTAATGTATAGCCAACTGACCCGATCATAAGCCTTTGAGAGATCAATCTTAATCACTGCTCCTTTCTGTTTCTGAACTTTCAAAGTATGAAGGCCTTCCTGAGCAACTCCAATGGCCTCATGAATTTGACGTCCCTCTAGAAACCCAAATTGCTCACTAGAAATATGTTCAGACAAAACAGATTTGAGTCGCTTTGTAATAACCTTAGAGATGATCTTATGTAAACAATTGCAAAGTGATATGGGCCTATAATCCTCAAAACTTTCAGGGATATCCACTTTTGGGATAAGAGCAATAAAAGTAGTATTGAGTGGACCATGTATAAACCCATCCTTACGAGATTCCTCAACAACTGACAAAATCTCCTCACCGAAGAAATCAAGGAAACCCAAGAAAAATTCAGCAGGCCAACCATTAGGCCCAGGGCTTTTATCTTTTTGAAACGAGTGAAGAACCCCAGAAAGCTCCTCCATCGAAACTTCCCCCATCAACATCCTGTTTTCCTCCTCATCCACAAATCGGGGAAAGAGTTGTGCCACCCGAATGACCTCAGCAATAGTAGCTCCAGATTGTGCAGAGTATAATTCCCCAAAATATCTAACACCCATATCAGCCAGCCCATCGAAATTAGACACCGGTTCCCCTTCAGCCGAAGGCATCTCCCAAATAGAATTGGAAAATTTTCTCCCCTTAGCATAAGCTTGAAAATTTTTTGTATTCTCATCTCCACACTGAAGCCAAATTGCTCTGCTCTTCAACCTCCACAATTCATCTCGCTCACAGAAAATTATATTCTGCTTCTTTTCCAAAGTAATGAGTTCATCCTTACTCTGTTCATCCAAAAACCCCATTCCCGAACTGTGAAGCAATCTATCAATAGCCAACTCACAATTCCTCAATATCAAATCATCATTCACCTGCTTAGCATGAGCCCAAGAGATAGTATACTCCTTTAAGCGTTTCATATTTTGATAAAAATGTACCCCCGCATGCTCCAAAGAATTTTGTGGACGATGATTCCACAAATCCTTCACCAAAGATTGAAAACCCTCTTCCTTCAACCAGCTGGAGTTAAACTTGAATGGACTAGGGGGTTTCCTCCTATGTCCCCGTAATTCCAGAAATATGGGGCTATGACCAGAAATCCCACTTGTCCCCACCCACTGCCGAACCAGATCCACCCCAAGAGCCAAAGATTCAGCCACCAAGAACCGATCCAATCTCTTAGCTACCCTTTGTTCCCCTGCTCTCTTATTTCTCCATGTAGGGACAAGATTTGCTGGGAGGATATCCAGAAGATCCTTCCTCACAAAAGATTGAATGAAAAAATTAGCCAAAATATCTGGAGCAGCCCTAGGCCCCCATACCTCAGATGCTCCCAGTGAGAGATTAAAGTCTCCCCCCATAATTACCTCAGTGTCTTTGAAAAGGTCCATATGGAACAAAGAATTCCAAAAGCTAACTCTGTTCAAATATGGCCCATAGATGTTAAGAATCATGAGAGTCTTTCCAATCTCAGAATCCCATACAGCCAACCCCACACCAGAATGAATTCCCCAAGAACAGTCACATCTACAGCTTTGAACCTTCCATCCTGAGGCCAGACCTCCAGAACATCCCTTTGCATCCACAGCCACAAACTTCCAACCAGAAAGCAAAGATTCTAAAACCCTAACAACCTCCTCACTACCCCCCAAAGTTTCCTGAAGCAGAATAACATCCGTCTGATTTAACTCCACCAGCCTTCGAAGAGACGATTTTTTGAGGGGACTCGCCAACCCCCGACAATTAAAGGACATAACTTTCATTTGGGAGACCCCGCCTGGGCTTTCACTGCTCTAAGTGCCCATTCAATTGAAGATTGTGTCCCCATCCCTAAATCCACCTTTTCCCGATCTTGTGCTTTTAACAACAAAGACTTTCTGCCATGACCTTTCCCTGCCACACGCAAAGAAAAATCAGAAAGACCTTTCCCTCCTAACCCCTCAAAGCATATCTCCCTATTTCTAAGAGCATATCTGATACAACTACCCTCAGAGCTGGTAGAAATTTTTGTAGAAACAATGGAAGGGGAAAAAACACAATCAGCCAATGGCATAGGACAAGGATCAGCCTGGCAGTGGACAATCGATTTGACTAAAGGAGAACCGGAAAACAAAACCCCCCCCATAACATCAGAGACAACAACTGGAGAAGGACAAGTCTTCAAGGAGCCATCTAGCGAAGAGGAAAACAATGTATTAATCCCTGCCCCCATTCTGTCATCGCCCAAATCCCCAAGGACCTTCTTGCCAATGTCCACCTCACTCCTGTCTGATGTAAAAGTGATATTACTGGAATCAACCTGAATCACTGGTTCAGTGACCTTTTCCCTTTCATCCAAATGCCCAGAATTTAATGCCCCCATATCAGCAGAATCCCCCATCACCTTAGGAGCAGCTTTACCAGTTATCGCTTTGCTGGCCCTAAAAGGAAGCGGACAATTAGCCACCATATGGCCACATGAATGACAGCGGTGACACCGAAACGGAACACCCACATAGTCAAGAAGCTACACAAAGTCCCCATCCTTCGTCTAAATATTTATCTCTGAGGAGAGTCCCAGCCGCAAATCGATCTTTACCAGTAATTTGGCCACCGAATACTTTCCTGTCTCCAAAAAGGATAAATCAGCACATACAAATTCACCCAGAAAATTCCCAATTGCCGTAAAACGGTTCTCATTCCATAGATGCATAGGAAAACCTGGAAGTTTAACCCACAGAGGCTCCTTGTTAATCTTCTCCTTTTGAGAATCGAAAAAAGGTGTCCAGCGTTTCAGGACAGAAGGAACCCCTTGCATTGACCACTGCATTCCCAAAACAGCATAAACCTCCTCTTTGCTGTGCATAATGAATGAAAACCACCCTTTAGTCAAAACCCGCACTTCAGGTACATTAATCAGCAAATGTGCCCATTGCTCGACCGCCCACCTCCGGAGAAAACCACGGCCAAAATGTTTGCCACGAATATGCCCAACCACTGCTGTCATGGACATATCCTTAGCCTTTGCCAACGACACATCCACCCCCAACACCAGCTTGTCCCTACGCAACCTATTCTTAACAGCCTTTGGGCCTTTTTTAAATCTCTCCTTTGCTGAACCCCCTTGAAATTCAGCCTCAGGAGACCTTTCATCACTGCCTAGATCAGCCACTGCCTGACCCCTAGAAGAAAAGGCCTCCCTAAGAATCTCCCTACCTCCAGTATCCAGCACTGTGTCAATACCTCAATCAGAACCATAATCTCCCTTCAATCCCAGATTCTGAACTCCTCCAAGAAAAGGAGAAAGACTCGTTACAGGGTTCTCTGATGAATTTGTAGGAAAATTTGTAAAAAACCCAGTCTAAGGGGAGAGAGTACGTCCCAGGAGTCCAGCGAGGCCAGGCCTGTCCGAAATCCTGGGGTTTAAAAGCGATGCATAATCAGTCACTGCCAGCCCCACTTCATCCATAATCCCAGAGCAGACCCCGGGCCCCCTTCCTGACAGCAGAGGTCCAGATGTCCCCTGCCATTCCAATGCACCAGAAGAACCTCCTTCAACAAAAATTTCTCCTTCATTGACCCCATCCGATGTGTAATCCACCTCCTCCTCCATAACTCCCCACCGAACCACCCCAAAAATTTTAAACCTCAATCCAAACCCCCCCAAAAAAACCACAATCCACCTCCGAACCGCCACAAATCCTGAGAAATCGATCAGGATATGAACCAGCAAAAGAAGAAATCCAAACCAAGGTCGCAGTATGAGTGATCTTGATAAAAACTAAGACCCTCTACGGCCCCAAGCTCCAATATAGCCAAGGATGCTGAAAGCCAGGCAGCTTGAAAGCTGTAGATCCGAAGAACGAACCAGTAGTCCCAACGGACCAGACTGAGAGCCTTCAAATAATATTGGAGCAAGTTCGAATCTTCTTGGAGCGTTTTTTTATAGTCCAATCTCCAAAGAACACTAACAGATCCACCAATGAACAAGACTTTGCTCAGAATGAAGGCTTACAAAACTTCTTGCAACACTTCCAAAGTTCCAGAACAAAGAACCAGTCTCCCAGTCTCTACCTCACCATGATCCTGCAATCAACAGCCTCCAATGTACACTGACAGGTCCACCCAAACCAGTACCGAAGATCTGCCCATATTCAAAATTCTCTTGGAGCGATTTTCCTTCTCCATCGGCTCGTCAAGTCGAGCTAGAGTTATGTTGTTAACAAGTCCCAGGAAGAAACACCAATGAACAAATCTATAGATCTTGATGGATCCAACCAAAGCAGTTGGACTTCCACCAGAGATTCCATAGGTAGTAAGCCTGAAACACTCCAACAACAGCAGAAAGAAAGCAACCAAAGATGGATCAGACACCCTTCAAGATCTCAAAAACAAGAGCCTGAACAGAGCACTATCCCAACGTCGGGATGGAAGCAGATCAGAACTTCCTAGATCAACCGAGTTCTACAACCACCTGAAAACTTGCAGGGAAAACTCTAGCAGATAGGCACTGAGGGCTGATAGAGAAATCCTGAAAGACTCTGCAAAAACTTGAAGAGCTTGATGAATTCCAGTAGCTACAACCTGAAAATCAATGCCTCCTCCAAGGAATGGGCCAGAGTCAGAACTCAACTCATCTACAAGAGCCACGATCCTAAGATTGATCCAAGAACAAGGATCAACCACTGCATGCTAGGCAAGGTCACAGACCTTAGACAATCTCCACCGAAGCCAACAAAAACAAATCCCTAATCCAAGAACTCAATCCAGAGGACAGTCACAGCTCCAAGATCGTAGAAAAAAAATACTTCTAAATGCTCCGAGTCGTGTACAAACACAGGAATGAATCTCAGATCCACAAACAGCCCAAGTTGGGTGAGCCAGAGCCGAGTCCAAGACCTGCAAACAAAATTAAAAGTTTTCTTGGAGCGAAGAATCCCGCCCAGTCATTTTTCATCATTCAATGAACTTCAGGTGAGTGCTATATAAGAATGCAATAGTGCTAGTTCCTCAAAATCCTGGAAAGCTCTGCAATGTTGCCAAGCTTGGCTAATTCTTTGTGAATGCAATGTTGTGATCTATAATATTGGCAGTGGTGTATATCGTCAATGTTGAAAGAAAGCCTCCAGCATGATGGCTTTTTTAATTTTAAATTACTCATTTGATATCTTATCCACAGGTGGAAGCTGAAACCAATCAACCAGAGACTGAATTGAGATCGAAAATCAAGGCTCTTGAATTAGAGACTACTAAATTACCTTCAATATCATCGAAGCAACCAGATGAGGTAGGGCGTGACTTTCCTATTTTGAATTAGCTTCAATCAATGATTCATCCTTTATAAGGGTTTCAGTTCATCCAGTTTTGACTTTTTCTTCCTCTAGTGCGTTTTACGATCTAATATTAAACTTATTCTCTATTCTTGTAGCTTGAAATAGCCAAGGAATTGGACAGGATGTCAGCCAAGTTAGAATCTATTGATGAACTATTGTCCTCATCATCTGCAGCAGATATACAAGTACAGGACCTTTTAAGTGGAACTGTGGATTTATGGATGCCTATCATCACTGCTACCACAGAGGAACGTCAGGCATTTGCAGCAACTGCAGAGGAGCAAGACACTTCAAGAAACAAAAATTAACATTGTGTTAAATCTTTTGGATTTCCACAGTGCAGAAGTTTAAAGATGGTCTACGCATGTTTTGAATGGACTCTCCATCTATCTTCAAGATTGCTAAGGCATCTCAGTAGTATTAATCAACAGGTATTATTACATCTGTTCAATCTATAAGATGCTAAGCCATCTCAGTAGTATTAATCTGAAGGTGTTATTATATCTGTTCATGGGATTTACATACTTAAGTATAAGTTACTTCATAGGCTTTACATGCGTTATTATAAGTATTCTTTCATAGTATGATATTTATGATTTGGAAATTGTGCATTTTTTGGTCAAACTAGATCAAAATGTTTAATTGAAGATGTATTGATGCTTCCGGTTCACCACAAGGAAATTGATTGCACTGTGCTTCCTATCCAAGGAAGCTTTTTATAAATTCCATTCTTTGCCAAGTCTTCCTACTCCTTAATCCCCTCTTCTTTCATTAAGGCATTCAGTTAAAATATGTTCTTACAATGTTCTGTTTCTCTATGTGATGCTGAAAAATGGGATGGACATTGCTTTAACGTTTAAATATGTGATATGGTGCTTGATTTGATCACCTTCCAGCAGATGGAGGTAATACCAACATTTCTTGAATTTGTCTCATGGCTTTAAATTATTCAGTTAGAAAGGGAATAAAATGGGAATCGCCTCACAGGGGTGATGCTCTTTACTCTCAATTTTATTTGAATCATGGAATTCAGAATCTTGGCAGATTTGTTAATAGATCTGCATTTCCACGACCCAGGCAATTTCTGGTTGATAGAAAACACTTCCTCTCACTAGAGATATTTCTGGTAAGACCAAAATAATCAGCAGAATGTTGGAGACGAGTCATATTAAGGGGAAATATTTCTGGTCACAGGAGGCTTTCCTATCAAATAGAAAATGCCTCTTGTAACTGTGTGACATGTAATTGACCTAATAATATTATAATGTTAAATGTTATCGTAAACAGGAGTTATGGCCATTTTGGTAATAGGTATGATAAAATTTAAATATATAAATAGCTCCAGTACATCGTATCTTCATCATACTTACAAATAGAATATAATTACTATCTGTAATCATTTTTGTCATGACTGGGTCTTAATGCCTTTATGGATCGTAGTGATTCTCTGATATTCTGCTAGTGGTATCAGAGTAATATGTCCTATTGTGATGCTTCTAACATTGTTTTTCACTTCATTTTCTTCTGTTAGACTCCAAGTGTCACATCTATTCTGTACTGATCTTCTCACTTCCCTTCAATTAATTTTTTTGCACTTTTTGCTTCATATTTTTCTGGCATTCTAGAAACTCTTCTAACATTACATTACACTACTGCCACAGACCAAGAGTTTTGGTGATGGTTATGATAAAACTATAAATAGCTCCATTGCATTGGATCATCATCATACTTACAAATTCAATATAATTTCTATCTGTAAGCACTTTTTGTTGTGACCGTGTCTTAATTCCTTTATGGATTGTAGTGATCCTCTGATATGCTGCCAGTGGTATCAACATATCGTTTCACCATGCTTCTAACAATAATTCTCGCTTGACTCTCTCCTGTTCACTTCCTTCCAATTCTTTTTTTGCACTTTATGCTTTCGTACTTTTCTAGCAGTCTAAAAACTCTTACAACACTCCATTCAACATTCCCACCACACCCCTGGATGTGCTGTGGAGAAGGGTCCTACCAGAGGCTCCTAGAAGTGCAACAGGCAGAGTGATGACTGACTAGTAGATAGCCATGGTTTTGGGTTACATTCATGGAGGGTTGGTAGTAGGTACTGACTGACCTGGAGTACTCTAGGTGGCCTTCGAATGCTGGAGAGATGACCCAGACCTTTATCCTTTTTGTCATATTGGATGATGAGTTTAGATCCATGAAGGGAGGGTTGTGGAGGTGATGCAGGGGGGGTCATGGTAGGCTCCCCAAAAATTAAAACTCTTTGTGCAGCGAAACTAACCATTCTCCTAGTATCATGGCGCGGATTACACACGGCAATAAGCTTCTTCAAAATGAAGATAATGGGGAGGGTATTTCTGATCACCTTAGGATGATCATAGAGAAGACTAAGAATAGTTAATATGAATTGCGAGAAGCAAATGATACAGGAAAAACAAATATCGATCGAAATAATAGCTTTAATTCTATGGGGAAACTACATCTCAGGAGAAGAAAGCGTCTATTTGATATTGCAATGGATTACTATGATGCTAGTGGAGAACCCCTTGTTAGTAAACTAGCTATTATTATCCAAGATATTATGAATGCAGTTCGCTCTGCTTGCAACTTCCCATCTCCTAGATTCTTCTTATTAACTGCATTGACAGTTTCAGAAACTATTTCTGTGCTTCAGTCTATTGGAGTAAAATTGTCTACATTTGATGCTCTAATTTGCAGCAGGGGGAGCCAACTTCTATATACAACTGGCGATAGTCTAGATTCACCCATATAACCAGATCCAGATTATGATTCTCATATCAATTATCGCTAGGGTGCAGAGAGCCTGAGAAAAAAGCATGAGAAAACTGAGAGGTCCACAGAATTCTCGATTCCTAATGGAGGATGCTGAAACATCTAACCCCCATTGCTTGGCCTATACAGTCAATAATATATCCACTTTAAGTTTCAATTCTAGATGTCATTTTCAGTAACTGGTATATGTTCTATGTCACTTCAGGAGTGGTATTCAGCCTCCGGAAAATCTAGAAAAATATTGTTTGTTGATTAAGGCACCTGTTTACTAGCTCCAATTGCATGACATTAAAATGGCGTTGCTAACAATTTTTTAGAAAGGAGTACAAGAGCTAACTTTATTTATTCCAAATACTAGGGAGCCATGACAACTCTCTATTAGTATAATAGAATCAGGATTCAGGACTATCATTGAATATTGATTATTCCTATCATCTTTTTAAGATTTTACTTGGGTACTGTTTTGCCAGGCACCCAAAGCACATGAGCTGAAATGGCAATTGAGAATGAGAGGTTTAAGATGCCATGTGCTTTACTCTCAAAATTGTTCCCAGCTGTGTGTGCTGCCTCTTCATGCTTCAAGATCTAAAGCTTTAAGGTGATAAAATTCTAGATAGTTCTTTGCCTCTGAATTTAATTGGATGGATTTGGTCTTTGGCGAGTGCATGTTAAGCACTTTTGGCCATATTTTAAAGATTTTACTTGGGTACTGTTTTGCCAGGCACCCAAAGCACGTGAGCTGAGACGGCAATTGAGAATGAGAGGTTTAAGATGCCATGCGCTTTACTCTCAAAATTGTTCTTGACTGTGTGTGCTGCCTCTTCATGCTTCAAGCTCTCAAGCTTTAAGGTGATAAAATTGTAGATAGTTCTTTTCCTTTAAATTTAATTAGATGGATTTGGTCTTTGGCGAGTGCATCTTAAGCACTTCTGGCTCAAACAGAGCCCATGCAATAAATTCTTGTTGAGCGAGATCTGTATTACTAAAAGTTAGATTTGGTGATTTGCATGTACCTGTATGTTCGATGGGGCTTGGATATAGCCAATATGTATGTGTTTCTGGGGAAAAGGAGGTACATTAAATCACTTGAAATTCTACACACCCATTGGATCATAACCGGGCTCGAACGGAGCCCTTTTTTGGGTGCCAAGCTCGTGACCATGTACACCATGTTCGGCTGCATTGAGGATGCGCGCCATGTATTTGACAAAATACATGAACGAGATGTTGTATTGTGGAATGCGATGCTTAGAATGTATGCCAGGACTGGGGGCTGGTTTTACAGAGAATGGGCTTGCCTATGAGGCATTGGAACACTTTCACCAAATGTAGCTTAGCGATGTGAAACCCAATGCTGTTACATTGGTGGCAGTAATTCCGGCATGTACCTGATTAGGAGCCCTGCAACAAGGTAAGTCCATTCATGGCTACATGATTAGGACTCTCTTTGAGTTGAATGTGTTTGTGGAGACTGCTTTTATAGATATGTATGCCAAATGTAGGAGTTTAAACAATGCACGCCGTCTGTTTGACAAAATATCTGAAAGAAATGTTGTATCTTGGACTGCTATGATTTCCGGGTATTCTCACCATGGATATGCAGCTGAGGCATTGGCACTCTTTGATGAAATGCAAATAGTTGACGTGATACCCGATTCTGTTACTTTGGCCAGTGTGCTCCTGGCATGTGCCAATTTGCGAGCTCTGCGAAAAGGCGAGCAGATCCATGGTTGCATGATTAAAAAAGGATGTAAATTAGATGGTTTTGTATGGAACTCATTGGTAGAGTGCAGATCTGTGTGTAAAGAACCTTAAAAACAACGAAGTATAACTCTGAAAAATGATTTATGACCCTAGTGCCTTTAATTCTGTGGGTTATGGAGTTGATATAGTTAATAATTGATTGAGCAGGTGATTTTTGAGGTCAAACAACTCAGAAAATTGAAGTAAAAGCAGTTGAACACACCAATGAGAGTAGATGGATACCAAAAACAAGCAAGCAAGCGTAATGAATAGAACTCCATGGTCGGTGCCCTTCCTACCATGCTTCTACAAGAATTTCTTCTTCTTATAGTGTTTGCATGGGCTGTTGGGCCATATAAACATAATAATAACAATCTTTTCGAGGAATGAGGACAGAACCCAAAAGGTATAGCACTTCCTTTGTCGGATTCGAACGTTGATCTCGGGCCTGTAAACCTTTTCTGATCAACATGAAGTTCAACAGAAGCTTTGTTGTTCAGGACTCTGCCACGAAGAGGGAACTGTCTCAGCCTGACAAGGGCCATCCTTCGCAGGTAAGGGTACTGTCCCTAAAAAATAACGGCACTTTACCTAAAAACTAAGGTGTTATAGTATTTCTATCACTTTTTTAAAGTTTTCAATACATATTCAGGAGTTGCCTGTGGTTAATCTTTCATCTGGACCATGAGCTTTTGGGCAATTTTTTGTATTTGGAGTCCTTGGGTATTTTCTAGGCCTTTATGTCTTCTAGAGGAAGTACTACCCAAGTTTTGAATTTGTGTCTTTAAATATTTTAGCCTGATGGGTAGATCTAAAGTTCTGGTTTTCCTGCATATGGAGAAGGTAAATTCACATCTTTTTTGTTCTGTATTCATAGCCTCAACCAGGGTTCAGATGTTGTTAGCATAGATTTTCATCCTCACAAGCAAACAACTCTATTAGGTAATCCAGAATTTCGTTGGTCAGAATTCTATATTACAGTTGACTCCTAAAGTCAATTTCTTCAAATATAGTTTTGTTTTAGATGCACTCTACCCATGAAATGATTTCTAAACTTAGTAAATTGGATGAATATTTTTCAGTTGGAACTAATGTTGGTGATATTGGAATTTGGGAAATGGCATCAAGTGAAAAGTTAACTCATAGGTCATTCAAAGATTGGAATTCCTCAAATCGCACAATGGCTGTGCAGGTGTAAATATCACATTTTGTTTCAGTGTTAAGTGATTTGGGTGAAGAGACATATTTATACTTTATTGTTCATAACACAGATGCTCTCCTTTAAGGTGATTCTTAGGAGATTCTTAGCAGCATAGTGTTTCTTATGACTCAAACACCTCTTGTTTTATGTGTTTAGGCAGCTCTTTCAAAACAAATAGTTGTATCACTGAACCGGTATATTTGGAGCCCAGAGGGAGCATTTGTTGGTATGTAAATTTGCCTTCTTGGTGTTGAGTTTAGAAGTTTATATTTTCTATTATCACAATTTCTTCATGTGTTAAACTGTTAAATCCATTATTACCATGTAAATGACTATATTGGAAGCACTGTTCTGATATAAACTGACTTGTAGGAGTGCCATTTTCTGAGCATATAGTTCACTTATATTCTTATAACGAGACTAGAGAGTTGAGACAGAATCTTGAGGTTTGTATTCAAGCTCAAAGATAAGTTTTATTTTGATGCAGTTGCTTTCCTGATACATGGTTGTATGTGACAATAATAATAGAACATTGCAGATTGATGCA
>LPNX010213807.1:76865-88986 GCA_001517045.1 Pseudotsuga menziesii
GTAACTTCCAGATTCAGTTGCCGTAGTTGAATGTCATTTTCGTTGTCCATTTAAGTTGAATAATGTTTGCAACTTATTTTGCAGGCTACAACAAACATTCCATCAAACTTCTCGCAGTCATGTTGTGATACCCTTATGATAAATGACACTACTAACAGAGACTTAGAAGAAGTTGTTCCTTGCATGGCTTTGTCAAATAATGATTTTTATGTATTGTCTGCTTCTGGTGGGAAAGTGTCTTTGTTCACCTTGATAACATTTAAGGTGACTAATTGTTTTACTCTTGTTGGTTTAACAAATTTTGTTATTTTTCCAATGCTGTAGATCTGTTTAATTCTTGAACTTCTGTTGTGTAACATTGTAAAATGAACGGTTCTAAGTTTACAGAGAATTTGACTGTATATTTATACTCCATGTATGGTATTTTTACATCTACAGTGATATCTATGTTGATGCAGATCATCGCAAAATACATGCCCCCTCCCCCAGCAGCAACATGTTTAGCTTTCCATCCTTTGAATAATAACTTCATTGCTATTGGATTGGAAGATTCAACAATTCAAATTTACAATATTAAACTCGGAAAGGTATTGTAGATTTACATTTTCACTATAGTGCCTTCTATTTTTGCCTAACCTTTTATGTTGTTACTAGAATGCAACTAATGAGAATTTGATTACATCTAGACATGACACTTAAGGGGCACGAGACGAGAATAACTGGCCTTCTATTTTTGCCTGACCTTTTATGTTGTTACTAGAATGCAACTAATGAGAGTTTGATTACAGTTAGACATGCCACTTAAGGGGTACGAGACGAGAATAACTGGCTTGGAATTTTCTAAAGCTCTAAAGCTTTTGGTATCCTCTGGAGCTTATTCAAAGGTACATATATTCGAATCCCTTTGAAGGTAACCACCTTATATACCATCACCATTTAAGATATCAAATAAATCTTTATTTTTGACTAAAAACCAATGTCATGGTAGCAGCTATGTGTCTGGAACATAAATGGATGGGAGAAGTGTAAATCAAAATCCATACATTCACAGGCAGGAAATTAGCCATCACTGTCACCACTAGCAGATACGACAGTTCAGTTTGATAATATCAATCAAGTTAAATTGCTAGTTGTGCAGGAAAGCCAAATCGCTATTTATGATGCTTCTAAATTGGAATGTGTGTGCCATGTAAGAAACTACTCTTATATATATATTTAGCAAATAACTCTTAGTCTTATGCATGCTTTTGTATTGTTATTTTTAATCCTTTAAGTTATGGTTTTGTTATATTTGATACAAATGACGGCATATATTCTTTTGCATTGCAGTGGGCACCTCGGGATCCAATGCCTGCACGTATTTCCAGTGCCACATATTCAGGTTACAGCGTACTAGTTTATGCCAGTTTCTTTGATAGCTCTATTGGAGTATTTGATTCTAAATCTTTAAGGCCGCAATGTCGTATTTCCCCTTCTGCATTTATACCAATCATGGGCAGGTAAGTTGTTTCCTCTCACAAGGAGAAGGATTATGGTAGTGTACATTACGTTAGGATCTTTTAAATTAAATAGTCTGGCTGTAGCAGTTGGAACCCACTTAACGAAAAAGTTGTTTTGTTTGTTTATATGTAGTGGCAACACCTATCCACTTGTAATTGCTGCACATCCACATGAACCTTATCAAATTGCTGTAGGATTGACTGATGGCGGTGTTTATGTGATTAAGCCTAAAGAGAAATCAGATAATGGAGCTGCTAGTTAAAATCATAAATATCTTGAACTTCCTCCAAGGTAGCGTAGAGATGGAGTAAAGAATTGTTTATATGCAGTGGCAATACCTATATACTTGTAATCGCTACACATCCACATGAACCTAACCAGATTGCTGTAGGATTGACTGATGGAGGTGTTCGTGCGATTGAGCCTATCAGATAATGGAGCTGCTACTTCAAATCATAAATTTATTGAATTGCAAAAGTTTATAGACATGAAGTAAAGAATTGCAAAAGTTTATAGTTAACTCTTGTGCCCCCACAAATCTGCTCACAAGGCAGGAGTAAAGTTTGATGATTTCATAGGTCTGGTGAATTTTGACCAAAATAGGAAGCGTTTTTGTAGACCATAATTTTATATTTTTCAAATCAATATTATGAATGTATATATAGATTAAGGGCATTCAAACACCCCAAGACACAAATATTTGCATTTTTTTTATTGTAGAAATCAGAAAGTGTGTAAAAAACTGGCGAAATCGTCATGCTAAGCTGTTCATAATTGGAAAGTCAATTTAATTATTAATTATGTAGTATTTTCTCGTGGGCATGATTTTTAAAGAGCTAGTTATATGTTGTACTGAGCAACACAATTTATTGCTTAAAATATGTTGTTTGCAGGTAACCTTACTCACAAGCTTTGTAAAAATATGAAGAGGGAGGTTGTTGCAATGTGGATACAGAAGCAAGTGCGTAGATCTAAAGCTCAAAAAGCTCAGAAGCATGTGCAGTGTGGATACAAAAGCACGTGCACAGATAGAAAGATGAAAAAGTGGGAAATTGAGTATGAAGATTCTATTGCTGATGCTTTTCCATTGAGTATGAAGAGCCTGTTGCTGAGGGTTTAAGTTGCTAAGTATGATTTTGAAGCTGTCGCGGGATCCAAGTATGGCTTAGCAACAAAGTACAAGTGCGATGATTTAGCTAATGTAATATTTTTAAAAGTCATCGGTGTACTAGATGATTTTCATGTAAAGTTATATGGAGATAGTTTTTGAGAAAACTCATTTATTGTAATACTTGACATTTCATATAATATAATTTGTGCGGTTTAAAACTTATATGGTTTCACTTTATATTTGCATAATTCAAATGTGTATTAGATGATGATAAATAATGTATGATTCTCTTTTTAATTTAAACATAATACCATATTAAAAATTTATATTGATTAATAATGGACACCATTAAAACTACTAAAATGTAATAACCACACATAAAACCACTAAAAATGACTAAATTAGTGACCAATAAATGAGATTAATGACCAAAATTCATATATAAAAGAACAAAAAATTGAGAGACACGTGACCAAACAATGAGATATAAATGACAAAAAAAACGACCAAAATTCGCATATCAATGACCAAAAAACAGTTTTGGTGGTTAATTTGCGGTCTTTTAATACGCGACCAAATTTGGTCATATTCTAGTTTGCTATGTGGTCATTAATTTGGTCATAAATGTGGTCATATATTTGGTCATCGATTCAAATATGACCAAATTAATGACCAACTGACAAGCTATAAATGACCAAAATAAAAATGACCAATTTTGGTCACGTAATAAAAGACCGTAAATTAGCCACCAACGATTGCCAAACCAAAAGTGGTCATTGATATGCGGATTTTGGTCATTTTTTTGGTCGCTAATCTCTCATTTTCCACTAGTGTCATCACCATCAACATCACGAACATCATCACCATCATGCTCATCCTCATCATCATCATCATCATCCTCATCATTCATCATCACCATCAACATCGTGAACATCATCATCATCATCCTCATCATCATCACCATCAACATCATCAACATCATCATCATCATCCTCATCCTCATCATCATCCTCATCATCAACATCATGAACATCATCATCATCCTCATCATCATCATCACCATCAACATCATGAACATCATCATCATCATCATCCTGATCATCACCATCATCACCATCATGCTCATCCTCATCATCACCATCCTCAACATCATGAACATCATCATCATCATCCTCCTCATCATCATCACCAACAACACCACGAACATCATCACCATCATGCTCATCCTCATCATCATCCTCATCAACATCATCATCATCATCATCATCCTCATCATTCATCATCACCATCAACATCGTGAACATCATCATCATCATCCTCATCATCATCACCATCAACATCATCAACATCATCATCATCATCCTCATCCTCCTCATCATCCTCATCATCAACATCATGAACATCATCCTCATCCTCATCATCATCATCACCATCAACATCATGAACATCATCATGATCATCCTCCTCCTCATCACCATCATGCTCATCCTCATCATCACCATCATGGTCATCCTCATCATCATCCTCATAATCATCATCATCCTCATCATTCATCATCACCATCAACATCGTGAACATCATCATCATCATCCTCATCATCATCACCATCAACATCATCAACATCATCATCATCATCCTCATCATCATCACCATCAACATCATCAACATCATCATCAACATCCTCATCCTCATCATCATCCTCATCATCAACATCATGAACATCATCATCATTCTCACCATCACCATCAACATCAACATCATGAGCATCATCATCCTCATCATCATCACCATCAACATCACGAACATCGTCCTCCTCATCATCACCATCAACATCACGAACATCATCATCATCCTCACCATGAACATCACCTTCATCATCATCATCCTCATCACCATCATCAACATCATGAACATCATCATCATCATCGTCACTATCAACATCATGAACATCATCATCATTCATCATCATCATCATCATCATCCTCATCATCAACATCATGAACATCATGAGCATCCTCATCATCCTCATCACCATCAACATCATCCTCATCATCATCAGTCATCATGCCCATCAACATCGTGAACATCATCAACATCATCCTCATCATCATCACCATCAACATCATCATCATCATCCTCATCATCAACATCATGAACATCATCATCATCATCCTCATCACCATCAACATCATGAACATCATCATCATCATCCTCGTCATCATCCTCACCTTCATCATCATCGTCATCTTCATCATCATCATCATCATCACCATCAACGTCATGAACATCATCATCACCTTCCTCATCGTCATCCTCATCCTCATCATCATCATCACCTTGAACATCATCATCATCATCATCAACATGATCATCATCATCACCTTGAACATCATCATCATCATCATCAACATGATCATCATCATCACCATCAACATCGTGAACATCATCATCATCATCATCAACATCATGCTCATCCTCATCATCATCCTCATCAACATCATCATCATCATCATCATTCTCATCATTCATCATCACCATCACCATCGTCATCCTCATCATCCTCATCCTCATCATCATCATCATCATCCTCATCATCATCACCATCAACATCATCCTCATCATCACCATCACCATCAACATCATCTTCATCATCATCATCATCACCGTCGTTGTCGTCATCATCATCATCATCATCATCACCATCAACATCGTGAACCTCATCATCATCATCCTCATCATCATCCTCATCATCATCACCATCAACATCATCTTCATCATCTTCGTCTTCATCTTCATCATCATCATCATCATCACCTTCATCATCATCATCATCATCATCACCATCAACATCGTGAACATCCTCATCATCATCCTCATCTTCATCACCATCAACATCATGAACATCTAAACTTTTTCATTATCCTTATGGGTTCTTTATTCAATACATCTAAACTATATGGCCTCATCAAAGGAAATATTTACTTTGTTGGATCCATGCACTAACCCTATGATCTTAATGGAGATGATACACCAGTTCACGTACCACTTTCTCTTTATCCTCATGGGTTCTTTATTCAATATATCTAAACTATTTAATTTGTTGGATCCATGCACAAACCCTTTGATCTTAATATAAGATGATACACCAGTTCACGTATAAAGGATAGGAACCATTGATTTAGATCACACAAAATTTCAAAATGCAAAGTTTGTTTCTCCTTTTACCATCAATCTCCTTTCCATTCATTAGATCACCTACATTGGGACCAACAAGCAAGTGGAGTTCCCATTTGATTTATTCATTACATAAATGATTGATGGAGCAATTGTTGTGGTTGGGGAAGTAGATCACTGGTATTGGTTGTATATCTTTGGCAAATTCAGTATATGTTGATGGTTGTATATCTTTGAGAATCCTTCTACTATACTTCTAAGACATTGTGATGAAGAAAGTAGTTTGTGGCATGGAAGATTCAATCACCTTAACTATGACTATTCATAGTAGCTTAGTAAGAAGGGTATGGTGACAAGACTACTAGACATTAAGTATTCAGATGGGGTTGGACAAGAGCCATGAGAATTGTTAAAGGAATTTGGCATGAAAAGGGACTTGATGGAGTTGGAAATGGAAGATGTAAAGGATGTCAATAGGTTCCCTATCTAGGCATATGCTTGGACTCAAAAGGTATTCTTATTTTGTGCTTGGAATTGGCCTATGATGGTATGCTATGAATTCTTTCTTAGTAAGTAAATATATAAATTGAAATGAATAGATTGGTGACTAAGGTTTGCTTATGTTGTGAATATATAATAAGTCTCACAAATTATTATGAATGCAACAACCATTATGTCAAAGTCATGAAGTATATGGTTATTTATCAAGAAATATTTAAGAAATTAGTAATTAAGGAATTAGGAAAGCCTTAGCCGTGCACTCACCTCATTAATTATACTTGACAGGATCGCATGCCCGCTTTAGCCACACAAATCGCGTGCGTGATTTGCCTTTATATAACGCGTGCGCATTTTTGGACTGCTAAAAAAAACACAGAATTGTTTTTGTCCGAGAGCAACTCCGATTAGCGCGCATTTTTTTTTCAACAGCACGAGTTTGAAGACATTCTACACATTCTATAGCATTCTTTTTGTTATGCAGGTGCAGCATTGAAGAAATCTTTCATGGTTGAGGAGCACACATGCATGATAAGATATCAAGCTTCAATGTTATTTCATGGTGATGGTGGATATAACTTTCATTTGAAAATCCTCTGAAATAAAATGAACTTGCTAGCCAAAATGACCCTTCAAACCATGATTGTAGACCCAAAGAGAACATGTCACTACCAAAGGAAGGATCAATAGGGATGAAAAGATAGGAAGTGAGTGGGTAAGATAAGAAGGCAAGCAAGTGACCTTAGGCTATGATAGGTGGGTAAGAAGGCTATTAGGGCTTCCCTAAATAAGATATTACATATCAGGGTTTCCTCATTGATTATAAATCCTAGGTTATGCATGCTAACCTTTAAACTTCAGTTAGGGTTAGGGTTTCCTCATTGATTCTAAACCCTAGTTTATGCATGCTAACCTTAAATTTTTAAAATTGCAACAAGTAAAATAGCTCGTTAAAATTTCAAGTGCTCAATAGATCGTTATAGAAGACACATATTCATGAACTTGTTTCATTTTTTATTCGTTAAGGAAGAACTATTTTTATGGGACGTTATCATTATGGGATGTTTTTATTTCAATTATGCATGTGGTTGAAGCATGTTAGTGGTGTTGATGGGACGTTATCATCATATCATACAAAGTCAACCTCTCTTACAACCGACATAAAAGTATTTTCAGCCAAGCATTTAGCATTATGACAGCCCTATATTCACTTTTTAGCTTGTCAAGACAAAGGTACAATCTTTTTAAGTAAACATCAGTGATAAACAATTTTATAAGTGACAAGTTTCCAAGACAATGGGACTGTTAAAACAAATCAAATTTCCAGTCAAGTAAAATTTCTTATGACAGTCCAAGATGTAATTTCTAGTCAAGTAAAATGCCTTATGACAGTCCAAGATGTAATTTCCAGTAAAGTAAAATGTCTTATGATGGTTCAAGATCTAATTTCCAATCAAGTAGGAATGATAAGAAGTATATTCACTTGGCTTTTGATGACACAATGACTTGCAAGAAATTCAATGACTTTTCAAGAATTTTTCCAAGTTATGGATGTTTATATACCACTGTCAAATTTGTTTAAGTATGGTTGGGAATGATTGTTTATATACAGTCCCTTTAGGGTATCTTTGTGCCACTTTAAATTGGGTTATGGACAAATTTGAGGTGAGGAGTTAGTGAGTGGGTAAGATAGGAAGTCAAGGAAGTGACCTTAGGATATTATAGGTGGGTAAGAAGGCTATTAGGGCTGCCCTAAATAGGATATTACAGTGAATAAGTTAGGGAAGCTTAGGATGAGTTAGTGGTGTTCTAGGGCTATCCAAAATGAATATTATAGTAAGATATATAGGGAGATTCATGGGGGTCTAAGTAGTGTGGAAATGAAAGGAATAAGCCTTGATTTAGAGAGAGGGAAAGGTAGGAGTCTAGGGCAAGGGTTTTAGCAAGGGTTAGGATAGAATAGAATGGTTTAGGTGTGTCTTATGGCTACCTAATAGGTAGTATTACAGTCTAGATTGATAGACAGTCCTAGGGTTAGTCAAGGATAGAAAATGGAGTAGAAGGCCAAATGTTAGAATTACTATGTAAATACCAAAGGCAGACAAGTGCTTTCTATTGCAATTTGGACAATGAATAAGACTGTATTTTTATGGATTTGTGTATTTTTTTGTTAAGTAACCTATAGTATTAAATTTTTTATGCATTTTATTGTGAACATACAGACTTTATTTCTTAATCAACAATAAGTATTGCAAGCGCATCAATTGTAAACTACTACTATAAAGAAGTAAAAAATGATATATTAATATGCAAAAATTTTCAATCATATACAAAATATGGCAACTCGTGTTGTATACAAAATATGGCAACTCGTTCCCTATACAAAATATGGCAACTCATGACAAAATGCCACATCATGGCTAGTGTACATAGGAGTCTCTCTCAATCCTCTTGCCCACCCTCGAAGCTCCCAGGTCCAACTCCAAAATCGATCTTCCTCTTCTTCAAGCTAGAGGAAGCTAGGTTCTTTCGGTTGCTTCGACCACCTCCCCTTGGGCTCTGAAATGACAACAATCAAATGTCAACTCCTACAGACAATTATACAAGTATAAACCACAATTTAAATATCGAAATTACTTTTTCAAATTTTAAATAGCTCACCTGAGACGAGACCGTAAGTGGTGAGCGGGCTACCCTCCTCTGTGATCCAAGTCTCTCGGCAATTCCACCCTGCAACATTTAAACAGTAATATAACTCATACAATTTACTGCTATGTTAATATTTGTTAATATTGAACGAGATTTTCATAAACTAATCAATCTCATCGTGAACACAATAGGATGGTCTGGGGGCTGGCAGGTGGAGAAATCAACTGCTCCTCAGGGGTGGCAGGTGGAGCAGTGGGTTGTACAACTTGATCTGATGCTAGGGTGGATGTCATAGCGAATGTAGCCACATCAATGTTGGTTACAACACTATGGGGCATGGTGGGAGAGGGCGTGTACTGGAGTGGGCGAAGTGGTGATGTGTGGTGATAAACACCAACTGGCTGTAGAATGGAACGAGCCACCCTGGAAGAGGAAATGATGGTGGTGGGGGAATATGGAAGAGGGGGATGAGGTCTGGGATGGGATGGAGGGATAGATGAATGTAGAATGGAATGAGCCACTCTCATTGCATCATAATTGGGTAGCAGCTTCTTGCGGGTGCCCATTAGTATTCCTTCCAAACATTAACCTATGATACCTTTTGAAGGAAGAGTTGTGTTCCATATATTGTCAACTTTGAGATTATCATTGGACCATGAATGATAATGTTTGTACCATTAGGTGGAATTTCAAAATGGATTTTTGAAATATGTACATGTCTTAGGGCCCTGGGAATGTATTTCCAAGGAAGAACACCATGCCTTTATCCCTAAAGAAACCATTGAGCCATCGAGAGCCATGAATAATGCCTTGAAGAAATAAGCATGATAGTGTGATGGTATCCATGGAACTATGTTTCCATGTCTTGTATATTGGGGCCTTGGATTATTTTCAACAATAATATTGACTATAATATTGAGTATCCTTGATATTTGACTATAATATTGATGCCATTATAATGTTGTCAACACTAGGCATGATTGTTGCCACTTTGCACATGGGTTAAGCAAGAATCCAACACTAGCTAATTCATAGGATAATAACACAAGAAAAAACCATAAATCATCCACTTTAAGAAGACATTCTTTAAATTTTCCTCCTAGATAAAATTGCATCTCCTTAGATAGATCCAAGAGAGACCCGAAACCATCCCAAGAATTAAAATATGAAAACTTATCCTCAATCTCAATTAAAAGTATGTGATCATGATTATTTTTTAGCCTTTTCCAATGAAATAGAGGCCTTCTAGATATAGTTCGGCAAATAAAATCGGGCCTTCAATGTGTGTTTTATGGATTCAGAATCTTTAAAGAGGCCTCAAGTCACAACATTAAAACTCTCAACGAGATATTTACCCTCCAAGAAGGGACATGAGTTGCATATCTGGATTTAGCAGTTCTAATTTTTTAGAATATTAAATCATCAATGCCTTGTTGGGTTAACCACAACACACTATTTTAATTATTTATTTGTTCATTTAATTGGTTTCTTTGTGCACTGGCCATCCCTTGTATTGTTTCATGATCTCATTATATATATCTCATTTCTATTGGTTCTCGTCATTCTTGAGATATTAGGAATGATCTCATATGAATAAACCAAAATTAATCATTTTTATCTATTTAAATTGGTCATTGATCTTCACCCAAACCGATGTTAGACACCATTCAAACAAATGCAATGAGTTGGATGCCTTATAACTATTTTTTATAGTCGAAAAATGGACTTAATTGTCCTCTCGAAACTTAAGGATCCTTTAGTTTTGAATTGGAAGCTTTCCCTTTTGTTTGTTTTCGAAACAACATGCCTCCTTCGACCTATATTCATCATGTCCATTGAGGTCGGTAGAGTTTTTTATCAACGAAAATGAAGAATTGGGCATTGCCACAGGTCAATAATCATGAAACCCTAGATAATGGATATGTTCCTTCTGAGTGGCTTTGTTGGGATATTCTCTCAATTAATTCATCATGTTTATGAGATGAATGGAATTTATCTTTTGTCACGTGTTGGATGTGGAGAAATTACCGGCTTCAAATTGGAAGTGGGAATCAATACTTGAATCTTTTTACACCTTCTTTATATGCCAATATTGAAAGTGTTGAGTTTACGTTGGTGTCTGTACCACTATCTTAATTCCCTCTGATTTATTATTGATTTTTGGCCACATGAGACCTTGGTCATTTCTTTTTCTTTAAAGCAAACATATCTTGATAATTGATTTTTGGTCACATGAGACCTTGGCCATTTTGGTAATTTTTATGAATCTGACATGTCTTGCCATGATACTTGTTCGACGACCATTCGCTCCTATACTAGTTGGATTGGGTCTATGGGAGGGTTTAGGTTTAGCTACTAGTATGAAATTAACTAAGGGTTCTTGTTCTATCACATGGAAAAACTTGATTATGTCGGTGTCATGTTTAGCTTGATTATGCAACTATCATGTTTTGGTGTATTTGTTGTACCAATTGGAGAAGTAATAGATAATCCTCACAAATCAATACAATAGATTGACACAGGAACATGTGGAAACCAAAGAAAAAATTCAAAGTGAAATGTATATTGCCTCCTAACAAAGCTTTTTCCTATAGACACATGATTATGATTGGAATGTTTTCTGGATTATCAATAATGGGAGTGAATGTACATTTTTGTCATTACGTAGTTTATTGTAATTGTGCATTGTTCTCAAATTTATAACTGATATCTCCATACAATCGTAAAATCTATAAAAAACGGGGAACATTACACATAGAAACATTCTTTGCCACACATGTATAATCACATTTAAAAGACTGAACCATGAATATCTCAAGAGCCTTGATATGAAATATTTTTTATACCATGAAATTTATAATACAAAAATATAAGGCCTGGATCTATGGCCTGTCAATGTACATGTATCAAAAACGTATTTGATGTACATGTGCAAACAAAAGTACATTTGTCCTGGACCGGGCCCCTATACTCTAACTCCGGACTGTACATAAAAATACATATTTGTCCTGGACTAACACATCAAAATTCTAACTTTCTCTTGTTTTTCCCGGACCCTGATGCTCTTTGGCTCCGTCTACGACCACTGTACATCTCTGGCGACTGCAAATCAATGACAATATTTCTTGATTAGGTAACTAAGCTAGTACTATCCATCAATAACAAAGTTTGAAAATTTAAAATATGACT
>LPNX010213807.1:89072-103749 GCA_001517045.1 Pseudotsuga menziesii
AGTGGCATCAACAATCCCACTAAGTTCTGGCATGGATGACTCTACATGATGATGCTGTAAACATGTGAAAATAACATTAAGAAAAACCACTTGTGAAGTGAATACATAGCTAACCCACAACTGCCATTAGAAGTGTGTACATTACCATGGGATGAGTAGGTGGATCCTCATGCACAGCCGCTCTGTTCAAGGAAGAGGGACCTCGTCTAGTGTAAACAACCCCCTTATCTATGTTTGGACTACTGGGAGATCTATACCAAAGAGGTGGTGCAGGGATTTGTGATGACGTCTGCATTCATAAAGTGTTACCATAGTTAGACATGGATTTGAATGGATGGAATAATATGTACTGAAAAAATAACATGTTGTAATATACTTACCCCTTCCTGGGACATATCTCCACCACGGGAGTGACCGCTTCCATCAATTTGGTGCTCCTCTTCAGATGCGTCTAGCATCTGCAAGTTTAAAAATTATATTTACATTAGTGATCTCTATAAAGGAGTGTATAGTAAGAAATTTAAATAATTAGAACAAGATGCAATCATAACCCATGTACTTACATTCTTTAAGTAGTCGTAAATACCACCTTGGACTATGTCGTTGATATCTTTATTCAGCATCATGTTCCAAGTGGGCTTCCTGTAACTTCAAAAATTGTAAATATTAGACATTTTAATAAATTAATCAAGACTAACACATGCATTAACAAAATTATACATGTAATAACAAAATGACAAGTGTTTAAATATTACCTCAATTGTGGTTCTCTAGGTCTCGGGTACAACCACACCGGGTGCAGTACCACCCCCGTGAGAGGCATCAAACTCCTGCAAGAGTAAATATTGCATATATATTACGAATCTTTTAATATGTTAGATATAGTAGGGAACAATTAAAAATTGAGTTCAATAACAGAGTTTTAAAACAAAGTCCTTACCTGACCACCAGTCATCGTACTGGAACCATGTCTTGGTCCAGGACCATAACAGGGTCCCCCACACGATGTGCAGATGTGCGGCTTGCTCTGAGGCACATCGGATGTCGGTCTATCCCCACCAACAGATGTCACTCCACCACCAGAAGCTGGTGGTTGTACACCAGCAGAGGAAGAGGGCGCTCTCTGGTCAATAGTGGCTGTGTGTCGAGAGACCATCTCAGCTAGAGTCAAAAATGTATCCTGTGTCTGGGAAACCATGTCATGTGCAGGAGGGATGTCTGCCCTCGGTAGCTGGGCACGGGGTGCAGGTATTTTTGGATTGGCATCTCTATGCCTGGCATGGGGTCGATGTTGGGGCATTCCCCTACCAACTCCCTGGAAGCCCAACATGTCAAAATAGTTGACATGTTTCCCCATCACAAACTCTGCATACAGATTTCGGAGGAAGTGCATCGGTACTTCCCTATTGTTGTGAGGGGGGATGTCAAAAACCATGTACCACCTATCCATCCAGTTGTCTCTGATGGGTGGAAAAGTGCACCACTCAATAGAAATATGTGCCCTACCAATCTCCGGGATGTTATCCATCCCAGGCACTCTAAACAATGAATAGATGGCTTGTTTTGTTATTTTCAGCTTTTTTACCTCATTGTAACTCACACCATCAGCATACTGTTGCCTTTTTCTCTCCCTGTAAGATGCGATGCTATACAACGCATCATTCAATCTTGCGATCACATCAACAATAGATAATAATGAATCTGATAGCCTGAGCGGCGGAGCTCATCTCCACCCCTCCAAGTTGAACCTATCTCTCTCAAATGGCCAATGAACCCCAGTATCTCTGCGTTGTTACGATCCATAGTAGCCACTGCAATCATAAATACAAATAAAATATCATTAGAAATATAAACACATGATATAATGACATATATAAGAACTGAAAACTGTATAACTATTGATATATAAACTAAATCTATCATGTAAATTTAAATATTGATCTTGAATTTTACAGTAAAGAATAGGCGGCATAAGCTATTTAGAGTGTTAGTCTATTCATATAAGCTATTTATTGTTAATTAGAGGGGCTATTGTTGAATGAAGTTGGTAATGGGAGGGGGGTTTCTTTGTCTAAGAGGCCATTACATGGATGTGAATTCGGGGTTTAGGGCAATTAATAGTTATGTCAGTTGGAGATTGCATTTGGGGTTTGGCAATTTCATAGCTATATATTTGGAGTTGTGGCAACGGAGAAAAATACGACATTTGACGGAACTTGGAGGCTCATGAAGAGGTGGGCGAGGGCTTCTGCAAGAGCAGAGTTTAAATTGAATTCTTCTCATGTTAGTATTGTGTTGTTTCTTGATCTCTCCTTTCTCATCTACCTTACAAGATGTATTCTATATGTCTTGGAAGTTGTATTCTCCATGGATGTTGATCTTGGAATTACATGTTAAACGAGATGAAATTAATGAAGATGATTTTCCCAGTTTGTAGTGATATTTTTGTTCAAATTCTTGCAAATGAAATAGATTTTGTAAAATTGGAGATATTTCTTCTTAAATGATTATTCATGACCTTGTATCAACTGATTTTTTCATAAGAAATTTTAGTTCCCAACCACTACATGAATTTGAAACAATATAATCCTCTCGAGGTCCACCCTTCACACTTTCCCTCGATTCTGATGGAACTCTAATCACTGAAGATGCCAACTCTGGATGAGGGTAGAAAGAACTAGAAATACACATATGAGAATCTAAAATATAAGGTTCTTTCCAATATGTGACCTGACTAGTATTTATGCCAACAAATATGGATCTCATTGAACTGGATTGACATGAATCGTTGAAACTTTGACTGAAAGGATACTTAAATGTGTTTAGGAGGTATCAAACTTCTAGGAACTGAACTTTCATTAACGTCATCTGACATAGAAGAGGATGTTGAATGTGAAAATGAATTCTACCATATGTGATGGATCAGTAATAAGATCCTCTTGTTGTTATAACTGCTACATTGGCTCCTAGAGGTCTTGTGCAGGTTGTTCCCTATTATTTACAATTATCATCCAGTTCTAAACAATTTAGTAAATGAACTAATTATTTACTTTGTCGTAAGTGGATGTTGTGCCTAGGACTACTCCATTTGTATGGCAAAGGGGAAAATAGATTCTGTTGGATATAATGTTTTCATTGATGTCAAGCACATGTATGGATGATTGATGAAGTAAATTGTTGTGATGAAAGTCTTAAGAAGAATGAATTACAGGTTGATATATGTGTTAAAGTGTTGTCAAAGTGCAACTATGATGAGTATGGAAGTTGTTATACTGACATTGCTCTAATTTTGAAAGAAATTGAGTTAGAATATAGGAGGTTGGGTCTTGGTTGTGTCAAGCTCTTATGAAGAGGGACAAGGATATGTAGCAAAATATGGAGTCATGAATCCCTAACGTAGGGACCTCTCAAATCCATGACAACGAATATGTTAAAATGTTTAATTTATATTGGCAAATGAATTCATTGCTCAAGAACTCGTTGTTAGATAGTAGAGAACCGGGCATTAACATGGAATTTTACAATAAATTGATGTAGAAAATGAAAAAAACATGACAAAAATTGAAGAAATTACCTCACAAAGGGAAGGTTAAAATCCAAAGGTGGAGAGGGTGGGTTCAAGCACACCCAAAATCGCGTATGCATAGTCGAGGTTTCATCCAATAGCCGCGCCAAAAATGAGAAAGGGACGGCCTCGACCGGTTTAAAAATAAAAACCATGCTTTAAGAATCGCGTGCGTGTTTTAGCAAGGGAAATCACGCACGCGATTTACTTTGCTAAAACACGCATGCGATTTTGCTTCCTAGCCTAGTTGGCATGACCATTGCCATCCTTGGGACTAGGCTTGGCAGGTTCGGTGTTGCTTGGGTTGATTTCTTTTTTTTTGAATCAAGAGTGAATGACTTCACTCCACCATTGCATCTAAAGGGTCCATCAACTTCTTGCACAGACCCATATTCTTTTTTTTTCTAATAGTTGCTTATTTTTTTCATTTGTAAGGATTTCCATAGAATGACACTTATGCAATATGAAAAAGCCTAAATGCTTCTCCACCCCAAAATAATTATTTACTAAATAATTTGAAGCCCCTGATATGAAGAACGCTTATGATGAAGAAATTAATCTGAAAGTTAAGGAAATAATTGTGTCATTAGAGCCCCCCAAGTATGATAGACGACACAGAGATTATTCTGAAAAAGGAATAAACCTAAAATCTGGGTGAAACTTAAAGCAGCAATTGATTAATGGAAAAGATATATCTCCCTCTGGAAGTGTTGGATAATTCGTGATCATGGTGAATGCTAAGTTAATGCAAGCATTGATACTAATAGTTGTAATGTGGAATGTATTACTAATGTTGCAAACTTCTTATGGTGTTGAATATAGAGTCCCCTTGACATAGTGGCTCTTAGTCTCAATCCATGTCTTAGGGTAGATAAAAATTCCTAGGAAAGCATCTCTCGTGCTTGCTACACCCAAGTGAGTAAATTCCTTGCAATGCCAACATGTATTTGCACAATATTCCTATCTCCAATAGTCAAGGAGGATGGAATTGGCCCTATTGTCGCCATTACTATTCTTAAGCATTACAAAATTGTAAATCGCCACGCTTGACATAAATGCGGGACTAAGTTTATTTGTTCTTGCATGTTCATCTCTTCACTCGCATTCACATTCTCACTCTCATTGAACCTTCTCATATATTTCTTATTGCATATTTATTATCCTAAATGGAAACCAGGAGAAAATCAAGCAAGATTGAGAAATCCAAGAAAAAGCAAGAAAGCAACATAAAGCAGTCAATCATAAAAGCAAGTACAAAGTAGACAGGTGCAGGAAAATTTGTTAGCATGAAAACAGGAAACTTTAGGAAAGCAAGGAGGGAGTAATTTCCAAAGAGAGAAGGCGTGCTAGTCTAAAATGTAGGATACAAAGAGGGCATAATTTCCAAAGGCAGAAAAGGCATGTGAGTTGGGAAGGAAGGAAAGTAAGGAGGAGAAAGAAAGCGAGTTTCTATTCAGCTCATGAGGGCTCATTGGTCAAGGAAGCTTGGTCATGAATCCATATAACCTATAAAAGAATGATAGCATCGTGAAATTATGAACCATAGGAGATCATCAAGATGGAGAATACCTTAGAGTTAAAGAATTAGGAAGAAAGATGAATTATAGTGTAAAAATTGGCAAAAATGCACTGTGAAATTAATCATGGAAGAAACACCAATTGGAAACAATAAACTGGCAATCCTTATCATTAATTTGTGTATGAACAATACAAATACAATGGAGGAAATTCAAATAACCTAGGAGGATTCGAATCCCTAACTGTAAACATGACTAACTTATGAAATATTATCGGTGTAGACATCACTAGTGCAACTATGGACAACGCAATCAGTTTCAATCAATTAACTGAGTTGGTAGGTCTGCATGGGTGCATTTATCCTTAACGAAGATGAACTAAAGGTGGGACTCCTAGAACACTGAGTGGGCTCCTAAAATATAGGGATTGGTCTCCATAGGTCCTAAACTCACGAATGATGGCCCATCAAGTGGCTAGTGGCCATATAACACCCGTGTAAAAGTAGGAAAGTGATAACATCATCCTAAACTAGGAAAGTGACTAAATGAATAAGATGGACAAGAGAGGATTATTAAATAATTCTAACACCCCCCTTGATCCAAACTTGGATAACAAAGTAGGGGAATATGTGTAAGTCCTTCCATGCTCATTCTAGAGCTGACACGTGTCCTTTATAAAAATAAAAATAAAAATGTTATAAAAAATAACATGTGGACTCAAATTAGATTTAAAATATTATCCATAGGTGACAGGTGACACGTGTCCTTTATAAAAATAAAAAATAAACTGTCAAGTGTACTTTATAAAAGTAAAAAAAACTGTTATAAACAATAACATGTCTACTCAAATTAGACTTAAAATATTTTTTAGAACTACTACAAATTAAAACCATAAAACATTATGTTGATATTTCATCAACATTTCCACTTTGAATAAACAATTTGCAGTTTCTCACGTAAGCAATTATGAAGAATGCTTCTGATGTAGAAATTGATCTGAAAGTTAAGCAAATAATGGCGTCATTACAGCTCCCTCATAGTGTATTTTATGAGGTTGAGAGATGCAGCAGAGATTATTGTGAAGCAATTGGTATCCCTAAAATGTGGGCGAAACTTAAAGCAGCAATTGATTAAACGGTAAAAGGATTAATGGAAAAGATATATATCGCTCTGGAAGCGTTGGAGAATTCTAAATTTTATAGAGAGTTCGTGGAACAAATGCATGACCCAGAAATATTGGAACAAATACAAAGGGTGAGAGGCACAGACCCACATCATTCACATTTGCAAATGGTTTTCTACGGCATTGGGAACATCGACCCTGAAATCAGGACCCGGTTCAGCCATTCACGAAGTCAGATCCAGTTAGCTTTTGCGATTTTAAATGTACTATACGATCCAATTCTGTCTCCAATAGAGCGAAGGGCTATAAATGAACTCGGCTGCACGGTTCTTCATGCTAATGAATTTGGCAAACGAATAGTCGACAGACCCACTATATTCTTCATGCCTAACTGCCCCTTTTATCTCCATGACAATGTATTGCGGGTAAATTGGACGCCTGCAAATTTGAATAAGATTATTACGTTATCTTACACTTTTCAGGATTTTCCAAATGACAAATCTCTCGGTTTCACAAAAGTAGATGCCATTGGAAGCAGTGAGCGTTTACTGCATAAAGTGCGGCTGCTGCAAACAGAGATTAGACCTGCCGTGTATGAAGAACCATTTAAAGATTTTAGTTGGCATTTCTTTGCCTGGGATGGTTCATTGGAGGATCTCAACAAATTACAGGAACCCTACCTCTCCTATAAAAAATATAAAAAGTAGGATGGTTCATCGGAGGATCTCAACAAATTCAATACATTGTTGGACTTTCTCTTTCGAAATTGTTGTCTGATATATCACCTTCTCTACGCAACCAAACCATTTATGTTGAGACTCTTCTTAAAGTTAGAAACAGAGAATGCAAAAAACAGAGCACAAGAACAGATCGTAAAACCACACATATGGAGAGTATCTCAATCCGTTTTTATTAAGTGAAACTCAGACAAAACGGTTAAAACAACCCCAGCAGAAATAGGATCTGCAATAAATGAACTATAGTTTGACTATCTGTCTTATTGATTCTCCATTACTTCAAGTCTTCCCCTTAATGGAAAATGGATTAACAGCTACACCTAACATTTCCCTAAACAATTCAAATTTGATCTTTCCGAGAGGCTTTGTGAAAATGTCAGCAGTATTTTCAGAAGTATTACAATATATGAGATCTATTTCATTGGATTGTAACTTCTCTCTAACAAAATGATACTGAGCATCAACATGCTTTGTCTTTGCATGAAAGATCGTATTATTTTCCAACTTGATTTTACTTTGGTTATCACATTTGATTACTGTAGGTTCCTTTTGTTCTTTTCTGACATCTTGAAGAAGTCTTCTCAGCCAAACAGCTTCACAGGTAGCTGCACATAGGACCTTGTATTCTGCTTCAGTAGAGGACAGAGATACAGTAGGATGCTTTTTACTGCTCCATGAAACAACTCCAGATCCTATGCTAAATGCATATCCAGTGGTTGATCTTCAATCATCCGGATTCCCAGCCCAATCAGAATCTGAATAACCTGTCAACTCAACAACAGAAGCATCAGTATATTTAATACCAAAGTCAATTGTTCCTCTTAGATACCTGAGTACCGTCTTTGCTGCATTCCAATGGATTTCTTGAGGTTTTTCCATAAACTGACTTAGCATACTCACAGAATATGCAATGTCAGGTCTAGTTGTGGTGAGATAATTCAAACTACCCACCATCTGTCTGTACATTGTAGCATTCACCTCCTTTGAATCATCAGCACAAGAGAGTTTCACATTCTGTTGCATGGGAACAGTAGATGATTTACACTGATCCATTTTAAATCTCTAAAGTACATCTCTGACATACTTACTTTGACAAACAAATGTTTGACCTGCATTCCTCCAAACTTCAAGACCTAGACAGTAATGAAGCTCACCCAGATCTTTCATATCAAAAACTTGTGACAGCTGCTCCTTGATTTCATCAATCAGATTCTCTACATTTCCTGTAATTATTAAGTCATCAACATATACAGAAATCAATACTATATACCCCTGCTCATCACATTTGATATATAGATTTGGATCACTCTTGCTCCTCATAAATCCTTGTTGAAGAAAGAAAGAGTCTATCTTCTCATACCATGACCTAGGTGCCTGTTTTAGTCCATACAATGCTTTCTTTAATTTACACACTAAGTGTTCTTTCCCTGTTTCCACAAACCCTTCAGGTTGAGTAAGGTACACCTCCTCTTTTAACTCACCATTCAAGAAGGCGGATTTAACATCTAATTGGTTTAGCTTCCAATCATACTTTGTAGCTAAGACAATTAATAATCTGATAGTATTCAATTTAGCTACAGGTACAAATGTTTCAGCATAGTCAATACCTTCTATTTGTGAGTATCCCTTTGCCACCAATCTAGCCTTATATTTGTCTATGCTACCATCTGATTTAAACTTGGGTTTGTATATCCATTTGCATCCTATTGGATTTTTATGTTTAGGCAATTCAGTCAATTCCCAGGTATTGTTTTGCATTATTGATTCATATTCCTCCTCCATTGCATTTCTCCATTCATCATGTGCATTGGCTTCATCAAAACTAATGGGTTCTATGACATTCGAAATGCTACTCATAAGGGCATAGTCTTTGTACCTTTCAGGAGCTCGAACCTGTCTTGAAGATCTTCTTAGCTGTTGATTACCTTCCTCTTCGTTGTGTGAACTTTTCTCTTCATCACTAGTTGAGCTTGGACTGTTTGTATCACTGAATCCCTCTTTCTGTTGCTGTTGTTCCTGTATGTTTGGCTGCTGTAATACAATTTGTTGTTCTTGTGTAACCCCTTCATCAAGAACTGGTTCATCAAGAACTTTATGCCATTCCTCATGGCTTTGGTTGCTGTTCTCTGAAATTTCTGTTTCCTGTTCATGGAAGAGTACATCTCTACTTGCAAATACCTTGTGAGTATAAGGATCAAACAATTTATATGCTTTGAATTGAGAACAGTAACCTATGAAGATACATTTAATGGCTTTAGCATCCTTTTTCTTCCTATTTTCCTTTGGAATATGTGCAAAAGCCGTACACCCAAAAACTTTCAAATTTTGAACTACTGGTTTGAAACCATACAAAGCTTCAAAAGGAGTAATATTATCAAGACTCATAGTTGGACTTCTATTCTTTAGGTAAACAGCAGCATTTATGGCTTCACCCCAGAAGGTATTTGAGAGACTCTTACCTTTCATCATACTACGTGCACACTCTACGAGGGTTCTGTTTTTCCTTTCAGCAACTCCATTCTGCTGTGGAGTGCTGGGTACTGTAAAATGTTGTACTATTCCATTATCTTTGCAATATTTGTTGAAGTCCCCTGATTTATACTCTCCCCCTTGATCTGAATGAAATATTTTAATGGATTTTTCTGTCTGTTTTTCAACCATGTTTCTGAACTCCTTAAAGTACTCAAAAACATCACTCTTTCTTCTAAGAAAGTAAACCCATGTGTATCTTGTGCAATCATCAATAAATAGCAGAAAATAAAATGCACCTCCTAAGGATCTAGTTTGCATAGGCCCACAAACATCAGTATGCACAAGATCTAACACATATCTTTTTATCTTATCAGTATTAGAAGGAAATTCATTTATGTGCATCTTTCCTAATGCACATCCTTCACAAGGAATGTTCACATTTTTTAACATGGGAAGTCCTTCAACCATATTATGCTTCAATAATAACAATAAATCTGGATGATTGATGTGACCATACCTTTGATGCCAAAGACTCTATGTTGGCATGATTGCAGAAGTTAATGTGTAATGCTCTTTACTAGTAACATCAAGCTTGTATAGGCCTCCTACTCTGACTCCCTTTGCAAGATTTTTGTGTTGGTCCAGTAAGTCCTTCACTATGCAGTAGTTTTTGAAGAATTCAACCTTCAAATTCTGATCTGTAATAGTAGACACAGATATCAGACTTTTCTTTATCCCTGGCACATACACCACATTGCGAATGTGACGAACACTACCATTTGGCAATGTCACTGGAATATCTCTGTATCCCTTGATCTGATAAGCACGGTCATCACCAAGATATATACTGGCACCATTCTGTGTTTCTTTATAGTTAGTATACCACTTATTATTACAAGTCATATGCACTGATGCTCCGGAGTCAACAAACCAAGCATCAATATCATCAATTTCAGCAGATAAAGCAGCATTAGACACAAACAGTCTAAGATCCCTTGAGTCAAAGTTTGGCGTTTCAGAAATCTTATCAGCAATTTCATCTCTAGCCATAAACAGTTTTAGATCATGTGGTGAAGAGTCTTCAGCAAAATGCCCTGAATGTTTTCTAGGTTGTTTATTCCTAGCCTCATCATTCTTTTTCTTATAACAGTCTTTAATAAGATGTCCAGGTAGACCACAATAAAAACAACTTTTTGACTCATTCCTGTTAGATGGCATACCTTGATTTGGTCTTTGAGGAGCTCTACTCTATGATGACCTGCCTCCTTTGTCTCTTTCTCTTGATCTCCCTCTCGGAGATCTCTTATTTGACCACAATGCCAAACCTGAATCTTGAGGCTTAAAGTTCCCACGCCTCTCTTCTTCTTGCAGCAAAATACCTGTCAGCTCTTCAAAAGTAGGAGGTTTCTCCCTTACTGCGAGACCTGTTATAAACATATGGTAGTCCTCTAGCATACCATTCAATGTAATTGTTACGAGATCAGTGCTGGAGACCTTTTCTCCTATGTCTCCTAGCTTATCTTTCACTTCTTTGAGACGACCCAAGAAAGAACTAACAGACTCATTTGCATCCATCTTAATGCCTAGCAATTTAGTTTTTAAGAAAAGCAGACGGTTTGTATTGCTAGTTTCATACAGATCTTTAAGTGCTGTCCATGTTTCAGTAGAAGTTTTAGCTTCTCTGATATGTGGAATAATACTATCTTTAACAGACATTCGTAACAGTACCTTAGCTTTGTTCTCGCGCTTATCCCAGTCTTGGATTTGTGCTGCTATTCCACCCGCAGCTGATATAGTTTTCGCTTCATCTCCATTGCTGATTGTCCAGACACCATAGCCTTCCATCAGGGTCTACATTTTGAATTTCCAGTTTATGAAATTCGAGCCATCCAATTTGTTGGCCTCATTGAGATAGGTTTCTGCCAATGGATTTGACATCTCAGCAATGAAATCCCAGCAATTTAGCGCAGGCTTCTTCTTCTCAGCTTGGATGGGTCTTTTCAGATCTGGGTTTTCTCAGATCTATCTGGGTTTTCTTCAAATCTGTGCACAGAAAAAAAAAATTTACCAAATCGCAAGCAAAAAATTACCTCCACGCTGGTAGCTGGTTGCCAATGGTGTGCAGGTGCCCAGGTTCCACGTTGGTAACTGGATGCCAATGGTGCGCAGGTGCTCACGGATCTCATGGATAGTGGTGTCTTCACAAATCGAATGGCAACAATTTCACAACGTCCACAACACACGATCCACCAGTGCTCTCTCTCACGGCGGCACTGCAACAAGAGACTTCTCTACTCTTTCCACGCAACATACCAAGGCTCTATGGAATATCAATCTCATATGGACATCAATCTCGTTTCAATGCAAATGCAGAAGAATTTAATCCCAGGAACTGCAAATGCAAAGTTTTCGATTCAGAGAACTATTCTGCGAAAAAAAAATAACAAAGAGAGAACCTTCATACAGCCACAACGATCACACTGGATCAGCGACTCTTTTTAGGCAGCAGGTCATGCTTTCACAGCATCTAATTCTCCAATGATGTGCACACTGAATTGGTGGCTGCAGCACCCTTCACACTGTCTCCACGCTAACCAGGAAATCACTGGTTGCTTTCTTTTGCCAGCAACGAGCAGCAATCTCTCTACCTGCAATCACTGGGGGCTCACAACCAGCACGGCAGCTTCTCCTCAACTAGCTCTGGCTCTCTCCAGTGATTTCCAGGCTCAATGGCTCTGATACCAAGTTAGAAACAGAGAATGCAAAAAACAGAGCACAAGAATAGATCGTAAAACCACACATACGAAGAGTATCTCAATCCGTTTTTATTAAGTGAAACTCAGAGAAAATGGTTACAACAACCCCAGCAGAAATAGGATCTGCAATAAATGAACTATAGTTCGACTATCTGTCTTATTGATTCTCCATTACTTCAAGTCTTAAGCACTGACACCTACCTCTCTTATAAAAAATAGGATGGTTCATCGGAGGATCTCAACAAATTCGATACATTGTTGGACTTTCTCTTTCGAAATTGGTGTCTGATAGATCACCTCCTCTACACAATCAAACCATTTATGTCGAGACTCTTCTTAAGCACTGACACTGACTTCGCTATAGTGTTTTAATGTTGGACTTCTCAAATTTTGTTGAATTCGGACTTCTGCTCAACTGCACTTGGGGTACCATAACAATAATGTGTGGTTTTTCAATCTCATCAACATTAGAATTGTATTCTTCCCCTATGACCTTCAAGGGAATATGCTTTTCATTATCTTCAATGCAACTACTTATTTCCTCAATGGTTTACTTCAAGGGTTTCCTTAAAAATTGTATTCTTCTCTTATGACCCTCAAGGGCATATGCTTTTCATTATCTTCAATGCAACTACTTATTTCTTTGACGGTTTCCTTCAAACTTGTAAAATTAATTATTCTCACTAGGACCCATTTTCTTGGGTATATAAAGATCCTCATGGTTTTCCTACATTGCATGATGTAGTTCTTTTTGATGATAAACCCGTAGTCAATTGTTTGCAATTTGTTGTTGATCTAGTGCCTATAATATTTAAGGAAACTTTCAAATATTAGGGTTGCACTTGATTTCAAAAAATAAATAAAGTATGTGGATCCTATGAGAGTTGCTTCTTAGAAGGAATCACCCATGAGAAGTTGGTGGAAGAAAACGGTTGGTCCTCAATGATTTCTTTCAAGAAGCTTCCTTGTACAACTATAATAGGCTTGAGGAAACAAAATCCCATGTTCCTTTGTAAATATTATATATGAATCCATCTAATCTAGATGGATTTCCCTCATCCATCTCCATTAGAGAAACTATCATCTAAGTTTAGGCATTGGTCAAACATCCTCTCTCAAGCCCAATAAATCCGACAAGTAGCCATGCTAATACATTTATAAGTGGACATCTTTTGTTCTTGGGTCATTCCTTATAATGAAACACCATTTTTTAGTATGTTATAAACTCCCCTATAATATACCCTTTCTCGTTGACCATCCCATTTGGCATCTCAACAAAAAAAAATAGAGGATCCTTAGATGTTGGTGCTTAAACAAATAATTTGTTGGTCATTTCTCCATTCAAAGATAGTGGATCCTTTCTCTCAATTAGGTATCATAGGAAACATAACCGTTGTTAACTTTGAGAAGCGGTAAAATCTTGGTGACCGTAGATTATATTCCTTCTTGAAACGGATTAGATTATAGTTTTCAATTGACCGATTTGAGCTTGATGTTCATCAATCCATTTTGTGCTTCTTCTCTATCCACTTGAACTTATGTTCCTAACCTCTTTTTCTCTTGAACCCTTCTTACACCGAAACTTTCCCTTGGATTCCTTTGAAACTCTTGCCAAATCACATGTGTTCATTTCCTTTCCCACTCATAGTGATTTCCATGTGCACACATTATACTTACTATCACGTAACTAAATTGCACTTGTCACTTTGATGAACATTCCTCTTATGCATGATAACTTTCATGCTTCCTATCACACATTAGCTCCTATTGAATTCCCATGCCATGATAACAATATTAGAATCATGCATTACCATTTTCATTAGCCTATCTTGTGCTTCATTTCTCCATGTGTAAGATGTATTTCCACTTTCCACTTTTATCACCTCTACATGTCATTCTTGTCATGCTCAAATGTACCACTCATATTCGGCACACATCAAGTTATCTTCCACTCATTTATACAGCACTCACCTTCACTACACTTATTTATATCACACTTGTATCAAAATCCCATAATACACTCATAAACTTATAGAAAATACATTCTTGCTTCAACAATTAATAATCAAACCCAACATTCAATGACCATAAGTACGCCCCCTTTCCTTTTAAAAAGTGAGAACCTAACATGAAACAACATTTTTCTTCACAATCACTAGCTTTTAAGCTTATGATCTCTAACAAGAAGTTCAAAAGAAATCGAGGATAAACATTTACTTACTCCATAGTATATATGAAATTTCCCATTCATTGGTTGGGATGTTTTCTTGCTAATGGGGAACCTTGTTCTTAATAATCTACACTATATATTATAATATTTTTATTAATATCATGAAAATATTTCTAACCCTAAATGAATTAAAGTATTAAATTGATCTCATACATTAATGGTTTGTTGGTGAATCATTATGTGATAGTTTTCTTAAAATTACTTGTAATATATATATATATATATATATATATATATATATATATAACAAATTAATATATATTAAGAAATATATCAT
>LPNX010213807.1:103917-129666 GCA_001517045.1 Pseudotsuga menziesii
TTCGTATTTTGTTGTTTAATTTCTTTATTTTTTTATGAGTTACAAATAGTTGGACATGTGCTCAATACTTATATAATTGGCGAAAGAATCCATTGGTCAATCATTTCCATCTAGGGTTGACATATCACCTCATAATTAAGGATAACATACCAAGTTAAATCTTGTTAATGTGAAATTTGTTTATTTGTTTATTTTAATTGTTTCTTATGTTTTGTGGGAATCTAAAATATTAGAAATGTGTATGCAAAAGTTTACGTTGATCGCCACCCTTACATGAGATCCGCAAATGTCTTTCATTACATCAGCCACTTTCATCTTTGAATATATTCTCAATACCACATTTCTAACTACTTATGGTCCTACCATAAATTAGTACCAATTGCCTAGTTGGGCTTATTTAGTAAAGGTGACTCTTTTACATTTAATAACTATCCACTACAATCTGATGGGTCTTTATTAATGGAGTATGGCCACATATATTAATTGACTAACTCCTATATAGCCTAAAGTAGAAAAGTTATGGTAGGACCGTAGCACGACCTCCACCTTCAAAAGCATTTTTTTCCTCAACACTAAAAGTTAGCGAATTCCTTTAGAATCACAATTATTTCCCATGTAGCATCGTCTAGATTCATATATTCCTTCTAGATTGGGATTTCTCGAGTCGTGTGCTAGTGTAACTAACACACTTGGTATTATTGCTTCTTTCTACAGCCAAATGGATCCCTTTTCATTAAGCTCTAGTAACTTGGTTTGAACTTTGTACTTTGATACCACGACCTTCTTGGGACAAGACACATGAAGTATGACATGAATAGTGGATTACTCCAGAGGAGATAGCTTGTAAGCCACATATTCAATGCATAGGATAGTATTGTAGCATCCATAGAATGCCAATGCTAATTTCTAATGGATTTTACCTTTGAGTAATGTTTATTTATAAGTTTTAAGGTGAAGAAACATGTGCTCCCCTTGTTTCACTCTTCTTTGAGGTATAACCAAATTGCATTAAGTGTACAGATGATGGCTTCCAAGCACTTGTTGATCACTTCTATTTGATCATCCATTTGGGGGTGATATGTTGTGCCTAGATTCAACTTCGTACCTTGAAGTTCAAACAACTACTATCAAAAATTTCTCATGAATGCGAGGTCCCAATCTGAAACAATGAAAGAGAGCATTCCATGTAAGTTAAAAGTTTGATCCATGAGGACTTGGCCCATTAATGATGGCATGAAAGGGTGGGACAAGCAACAAAAATGAGCACACTAGGAAAAATGATAGCCTACAACCATCATTACTTATTTGTTACCATATTTGGGCAGTCCCACTATAAAATCCATAGAGATCATAGTACATATATGTGTTTGGATCAGTAGTGGTTGAAATTCCCGCAACGATTTCACTCTTCACCCTTATGTCTTTAGTGTGTGTTACAGACCACAATAAAATTCTACAATATGCATGGTTTCATTCAAGTTCATAAGATCGAGTGCTTATCTCTTTTATATAGTTTATTAAAGCTCGAGCGACCTATTGTAGATGATGAATTTAACTCCTCTAAAACCCTTTATTTTAAAACAAATTTCTTTACTAGAAATATGTGTTCTTTATACGTTTATCTATCTTGGTTCCTTCAATACCCTTTAAGTGGTTTGTTTCTTCTTGAACCCTTTGGATGGGTGGATAGAAATTGAGGTTCTTTGCATTCCCCCGTTGAGTTAGATTCTTCACCCTCAAACTCAAAATCTATATTCTTTGGTTCTTGTTTCTTTGGTCGGAATTCTTGTTTAGTAGGAATTTTAACATCTCTAAATACAATATCCCAACTATAAACAATTTTCTTAGTAGGACTATGTCATGGAAGCAAAAAGGCTAAGATAAAAAATATTTGAGAAAGATATTGTGAAAGAGGTGCATATCATACCTACTCTTATGATTGATCACTTATGTGAACCTTGTTATATATCCTTTCCCATATTTTAGTGTGTTGTAATCATGGAAGGATAATGCAAACTGCACCATCTACTTAGTTGAAGATGTAGATCCTTCACTTGATGCCAAAAAAAAATGGATAAGGACATATGAAAGGGGAGGAGGTCAATACTAGCTAAGGAGCACCAACAATATCTATTATATTATAGAATGAATTTATCTCCGCCCTTAAACTATAAAGCGGTCGATTGTCACACACATCAAAACTCCATATAAAAAAAATTGATATAACATATATATCTATGGAAAAATCATTGAAGTCCCTACGTTGTGCTAAAACAATTTGTCATTTACTGCTACATGACCGATTGTGCAATGTAGATGTTTGCTAAGGGAACAATATCATGAGGTGTTATTCAACCTACAGGTCTTGTTTTGTAAGTTCACAATCACTAGATTTTAAGCTTATGATCTATAACAAGAAGTTCAAAAGACATTGAGGATAAATATTTACTTACTCCATAGTATATATGAAATTTCCCATTCATTGGTTGGGATGTTTTCTTGCTAATGGGGAACTTTGTTCTTAAGAATCTACACTATATATTATAATATTTTTATTAATAACATGAAAATATTTCTAACCCTAAATGAATTAAAGTATTAAATTGATTTCATACATTAATGGTTTGATGGCGAATCATTATGTGATAGTTTTCTTAAAAGAACTTGTAAAATCTAAATCTTATATATATATATATATGAAATTAGAATATATTAATAAATAAACCATAGAACTATCATATAGAGAGGAATTTGTTGATATAAAATATAACTTATTCAATGATACATTACAAATAACCGAAACCTTCCAACCCACTAAAAGGTCAAATCTTAAAAATATATAAAAAAAAAATTAAATGAACCAAAAAATAGAAGGATAAATATATTTGAGAAAGATGACCTTGTTTTAAAGCACATCCTTGTATTGTTAGTAGGTAATTCCTTATCAAAGTGATGAATATTGAATATTCTTAAGGAACCATAATGTTTATCTATAGTATTGTCGTATTTTGTTGTTTAATTTCATTATTTTTTATGAGTTACAAATAGTTGGACATGCGCTCAATACTTATATAATTGGTGACAGAATCCATTGATCAATCATTTCCATCTGGGTTGACATATCACCTCATAATTAAGGATCACTTATCAAGTTAAATCTTCTTAATGTGAAATTTGTTTATTTGTTTATTTTGATTGTTTCTTATGTTTTGTGGGAATCTAAAATATTAGAAATGTGTATGCAAAATTTTACGTTGATCACCACCCTTACATGATATCCACAAGTGTCTTTCATTACATCAGCCTCTTTCATCTTTAAATATATTCTCAATATAACATTTCTAACTACTTATGGTCCTACCATAAATTAGTTCCAATTGCCTAGTTGGGCTTATTTAGTAAAGGTGACTCTTTTACATTTAATAACTATCCACTACAATCTTATGGGTCTTTATTCATGGAGGATGGCCACATATATTTATTGACCACGAACTCCTATATAGCCTAAAGTAGAGAAGTTATGGTAGGACCCTAGCATGACCTCCCCCTTCAAGAGCATTTTTTTCCCCAAGACTGAAAGTGAGGGAATTGCTTTAGAATCACAATTATTTCCCATGTAGCATCATCTAGATTCATATATTCCTTCTAGATTGGGATTTCTGCAGTCGTGTGCTAGTGTAATTGACACACTTTGGTATTATTGCTTCTTTCTAGAGCCAAATGGATCTTTATTAAGCTCTAGTAACTTGGTTTGAACTGTGTACTTTGATTCAACGAACTTCTTGGGATAAGACACATGAAGTATGAGATGAATAGTGGTTTGGTCTAGAGGAGATAGCTTGTAAGCCACCTATTCAATGCATAGGATAGTATTGTAGCATCCATAGAATGTCAATTCTAATTTCTAATGGATTTTACCTTTGAGTAATGTTTATTTAAAAATTTTAAAGGTGAAGAAACATCTGCTCCCCTTCTATGCTCCTCGTGTTTCACTCTCTTTTGAGGTATAACCAAATTGCATTAAGTGTACAGATGATGGCTTCCAAGCACTTGTTGATCACTTCTATTTGATCATCCATTTGGGGGTGATATGTTGTGCTTAGATTCAACTTGGTACCTTGAAGTTCAAACAACTACTATCAAAATTTGCTCATGAATGCGGGGTCCCAATCTGAGACAATGAAAGAGAGCGTTCCATGTAAGTTAAAATTTTGATCCATGAGGACTTGGCCCATTGATGATGGCGTAAAAGGGTGTGACAAGGAAAAAAAATGAGCACACTTGGAAAAATGATAGCCTACAACCATCATTACTTATTTGTTACCATGTTTGGGGAGTCCCACTATAAAATCCATAGAGATTATAGTACATATATGTGTTTGGATTAGTAGTGGTTGAAATTCCCCCAACGATTTCACTCTATCACCCTTATGTCTTTAGTGAGTGTTACAGACCATAATAAAATTCTACAATATGCATGATTTCATTCAAGTTCATAAGATCGAGTGCTTATATCTTTTATATATTTTATTAGAGCTTGAGCGACCTATTGTAGATGATGAATTTAACTCCTCTAAGACCCTTTATTTTAAAACAAATTTCTTTACTAGAAATATGTGTTCTTTATACGTTTATCTATCTTAGTTGCTTCTATATCGTTTAAGTGGTTTGGTTCTTCTTGAACCCTTTGGATGGGTGGATAGAAATGGAGGTTTTTTGTATTCCCCCGTTGAGTTAGATTCTTCACCCTCAAACTCAAAATCTATATTCTTTGGTTCTTCTTCCTTTGGTTGGAATTCTTGTTTGTAGGAATTTTAACATCTCTAAATACAATATCCCAACTATAAACAATTTTCTTAGTAGTACTATGTCATGCAAGCAAAAAGGATAAGATAAAAAATATTTGAGAAAGATATTGTGAAAGAGGTGCATATCATACCTACTCTTATGATTGATCACTTATGTGAACCTTTTTATTGCGCCGAGAGGCGCTCTACAGCCCAGTATGGGGGAGATCTTGTAACGTTACATAACTTTATGTAACGTTACATAACTTTGTTTTTATTAATAAAAAAAAGTAAAAATTTTAATTATAGGCCAAAATAAATGTTGGCCAGAAAAACAACCTAATATGGGGGAGATGTTGTAATCTTCCTACCTAACAAAACAATAAAAAGGTTAAAAATTAATTATTCGTAAAAAAAATGTGGGTGAGGAAAAAAAACACAATATGGAGAAGATGTTGTAATGTTCCTACCTAACAAAATAATAAAAATAAAAAAATTAATTATCGGCGAAAAAATGGCAAGGTTTTAAAACCAGGTGCAAGGCCTTCTAAACAACCCATCGTTTTATTGTACATAGTTTAGGAGGGCCTTGCACATGGTTTTAACACCATGTGCAAGGCCTCCTAAACAACCCATGGTTTTTTTGTACATGTTTTAGGAGGGCCTTGCAAATGGTTTTAAGGCCATGTGCAAAGCCTCCTAAACAACCCATGGTTGTAGGAGGGCCTTGAATATGGTTTTAAAACCATGTATGGGGAAATGTTGCAATGTTCGTTCCTAACAAAATAAAAAATATTATATGTGGACCTTACATAAAAAAGATGTGTCTTTTGGTTTGAATCAAATCAACGGCTATATATAGGACACACCAAAGTTGATAGTTCATTGAGTGCAATAACTAAGAAGAGGTTTGCACCTAGAGAGATTTGATCCCTCTCGACGCTTGATAGAACCTAGGATTTGGATCTACGCTGGTAAATCCTTTCCCATATTCTAGTGTGTTGTCATCATGGAAGGAACATTACCTAGGTGTTTAAAAAGGAATTTTTGGGAGGAGATGACCATGTCTCGTCCCTCTCCAGTGCCCTCAACCCATCTACTTAATTGAAGATCTAGATCCTTAACATGATGCAAAAAAAAGTGGATAAGGACATATGAAAGGGGAGGAGGTCAAGACCAGCTAAGGAGCACCAACAATATCTCTTATATTAGAGAATGGATTTATCTCCACCCTTAAAGTATAAAGCGGTCAATTGTCACACGCCTCAACTTCATATAAGAAAAATTGATATAACATATATATCTATAGAAAAATCATTAAAGTCCCACATTGTGCTAAAAAAAATTGTCATTTACTGCTACATGACCGATTGTGCAATGTAGATGTTTGCTGAGGGAACAATATCATGAGGTGTTATTCAACCTACAGGTCATGTTTTGTATTAAATTATCTTGTTCTCAATTAACTGTAACATAACGTTATTAAAACTTTGAAGTTTCATTGTTCGTTTTTAACTTTACTTGTTTGTTCAACTTTTCCTCAATCATTGAACTCGACTCTGAAAATTAGGCTCCAATTCATTTATCTGTTCAGTCATGAACTTCTAAGTTGATTAGTATTTCTGAAATTATCTTTCCGCAATGATATTTCTAAAATTTATCTTTCTACAATGCTCATTCTATAAATAGCTTTCCGTAATGATCATTCTGCAAATAGACTTCCACAATGATTTTTTCGAAATTTGTCTTTCCACAATGATCATTCTGCAATAGCCTTCCGCAATGATCATTCCACAAACAACCTTCTCCAATGATCCTTTCAAAAACAACCTTATGCAATTGTGGATTGCAGATTGTGGGTTTCCTTTCTATTTTTTTGAATTAACCTTCCCCATTTATCCTTCCCCAATTGTAGGTTGCATATTATGGGTTTCCTTTTAACTTTTTTCAAAAAACTTCCACATTTATCCTTCCGCAATTGTGGATTGCACGTTTCCTTTTAACGTTTTCAAAAATAACCTTCCGCATTTAACCTTCTGCAATGATCCTTTCACAAACAACCTTCTACAATTGCGGATTGCAGATTATGGGTTTCCTTTCTATTTTTTTAAATTAACCTTCCCCATTTATCCTTCCACAATTGCAGGTTACAGATTATGGGTTTCCTTTTAACTTTTTCGAAAAACATTCCACATTTATTCTTCCGCAATTGTGGATTGCAGGTTTCCTTTTAACTTTTGCAAAAATTAACTTCCACATTTAACCTTTTGTTCTAGCTGCTTACTTCATACTTGTTTATAATGGATGTTTAACTTAACACAACCTAGTCTTCCTTAACCTTGTTTAACTTTCTCGAAAATAACCTTTCGTTGGACTTTGTGTCACCATTTCTCACTCAAACATTTTCACCCATAGAATATTCCTCATGCTCATAGGGATTATGAGCACCGTACCTGTCGTAGGTTCTCGTGGCTGAGCCAAAAACCCACTTTTTCCAATCTGCACTATGACTCTGCAAAATGTGTTAACAACTTCATTTGTTAGCTCCATAGAAATTTCAGACTTAAAACCATTTACTTACTATCACTTGGCCCATCGAGGCTCAATATTGCAACCCGCAACTCTGATACCACATTGTAGTGTACTACAGTGTTGGTATCAGAGGGTATTCTTATTTCTTTTTGGCCCATTGAGGCCCAATGCTGCACCCCACAACTCTGATACCACAATGTAGTGTACTACAATGTTGGTATCAAAGGGTATTCTTATCTATTTTTACTTGCATATTATGATGTAGATGTTGTAAAGTTTTGTAAACTTATGTAAAGTTACTTTTTACTTCCAAAAAGTAAACAGTAATAATAAACCTGTAACAACAATATATAAATTAGGTTAAACACAAGAACATAAAAAAGCTCCAATACAACCATTTCTCAACAATTATAGGCCATGATCCCGTTTCTCAACAATCACAGGCCATGAGCCTATGGAACACCTAGCAACTAAGCGAAATGAGAGAATATGTTCTTATTGGATTTTGAAGACCATTTGCAAGGCCAAAAACACCTTTCACTTAGTTTCTATGAACCGAGAGCTCAATTGAGATCCCGACAGTATTCGAACCGACCATGCTTTTCAAGAAAATAGGAATGGGATGGTAATCACAATAGCAGTAATAAAACCCTAAGGTGTTCGAGAGCATGGCAGCCATCATTAGACATGATCTCCGAATTTGGATATGGTTCATCGTGATAAATCCTGCTAGAGCGTTGCAACCATCGTTGGACTCATTAAAACCATTAATGCACTCTAGGTGATTAATTAGTATTGAAGATCATACCTTTTCACTTAGGGCATCCTGGATAACAAAAATATCTTTGAAAATAGTTGTTACAACCTTTGATATATTGCTCCCTTGCGTTACAAAGAATCCAACATCTTGCCTGAGGACATAGTCCAAATATTTTGTGCGAATACAAAAGCTTTATCTTTCTGCTATCCTTGTCCAACAAAATCCTTTTGTAAATCACATTCAAATTACAACACCATTTTTTTCAATAAATTAAAGTCTTAAACTGTTGGATAAGAACACGATAATAACACGAAATATGTTTTGAATTAGGGAGAGAAATTACGCAGAAATGCTGCTATCGGCACTGCTATGCCAATGTACACATAATATAAAACATACTACATTAGACCACAGATTACACAATTAGCCACTTAGAAGCTATGAACCTACACAAAACGCTTTCCATATATATATATGAATGTCGACTATAATTGGCAGTATACGTAACGACAAGTTTATATGTATACCTTTTGGATTTAATCCATGAAATGCTGCGGATTGGTAGCACTTGATGTAGGCTTTTTTTTCAACTTTGTTTTTCATTTAATAATTTATACATAATTATATATTTATATTAATTTAAAAATTGTTGAAGTAATATTTATTTGTACCACTAAAATTTTAAAATTTCACGGTAAAATACTTTTCTTTTATCTTATATAATGAAAGTACAAAAATATTCATCGACATATTATTTCATAAACTCATGTTTAAAGATATTTTTTATGTTATTTTTGAATGCAATTAAAAAATATTCATCTAAATATTATTTCATAAATTCATGTTTAAAGATAAATATTGTTATTTTATTTTTGAATACAATTAAAATATAAAGAAAAAAATTAGTTATTGACACATTTTTTTTTTTAATGTAATTAGAAGATACAGAAAAAAACAATTAAGATACCATCTAAATATGTTAAAAATACTTGTGCAATAAAAGCACAATGTTATTTTGAGATAGTTTTATACTAAGAATGTTAAAAGTAGTCTTTCAATTAAAACACAATGGATAAAAAATTGTTGTCCTTGCACATGGTGTTAAAACCATGTGCAAGCCTCCAAAACCATATACAATAAAACCATGGGTTGTTTAGGAGGCCTTGCACATGGTTTTAAAACCATTTGCAAGGCCCTCCTAAACCATGTAGAATAAAAACCATGTATTGCAAGGCTTTAAATACGGCGTCTTGTATTATGGAATTATGAAAATGAAAAGCACACATTGCTTTTAAATTATGGAACTATGAAAATGAAAAGCACACATTGCAACAGTAGGTGAATCCTCTAAATACTCTAATTCCTACCCCTCTAATTCCTAAGTGGATTTGATCCCTCTAATTCCTCTAATCCCACTAATTCCTACACAGACATTGAAAAAAATGAATCAATGGAAACTTTGAGGTCATGTTATTATGAGCAAAAATATGTTGGCCTTGCATATGGTTTTAAAACGATGAGCAATGCCTCCTAAACAACCCTGCAAGGCCTCCTAAACAACCCATGGTAAATTGCACTCAAGTAGCTTTGTTAAATTTATTTTTACCAAATTTCAATTAAAAATAAAGAAAATAAAAAATAAACTACAATTTCAACAAATATATTATTTCAAACACTAATCAATGCCTTCATAAGCACCTCACGAGATTTTATCCCTTTCGGTTCTTGATAGAGCCTAGAATTTGGATCTACGCCAGTTATACCAAATATGTGCATCTCTCTAACCATTGAATTCCTATATGAACTAATGATTACCATATATACCCATACTAATGGGATGAGCAGTCAAACTTGGATTGCAAAATTTGTATGTCCATTCATTTGACCTTTGAAGATTCGTGTCTTCAATGTGTCGAGCAACTACCTTATGTTTATGATCGTAACATTCGTATGAACTTACTTTTTATTTCAATTGAAACAACATGTGATACTTTCAGTTGATTCTTTATTTCAAGAAAGCACTTCCCTTGGGTGTTTGTCATGTAGTTATACAAATATAAATACCATATAGATGCATTTAAATAACAATTCTCTTTTACAATTGAAATGGTGCAATGAACAAATTCATATCACGAGCAACATGAAGATGTTGTAGAAAACAAATGTGTGGAGACCATATTAGGTGGCACTTTTGGATATCTAGCACCAAAATATAGTGGTAATTAAGGAAATTTTCCTTTTACCCCATAATATTTATCTGTGAAATTGTGTACATTCTTAGTTGAGTTCATCTAGTGTATATGGGAGATCTTGTTAATTGAGAGCATTTTTTAGTTTTCATATAAGGAACATCAGTTGAGAAATTGACTTGGGAAATACTTGATTTTAGGATTGATAAAAAAGAATCAAGAAAAGGTTTTGGATTTTGGTGTAGAAGCAAACCAGAAAGGAGGAATGCTTGATTGGGTAATTTCAACCGAATTCTGAATGCTATGATGAATACCGATATGTTGGGTGCAATTTATTCTTAAGGTTCATACATTGTATTTAGAACATAAAATAGAAATGATTTCCTTTTAGGTTAGTGTATATGGGATATCTTGTTAATTGAGATTTTTTTTGTAGTTTTCACAGAAGGAACATCAGTTGAGAAATTGACTTGGGAAATAATTGATTTTAGAACTTGAACATGCCATTGCATTGCATTATTGTTGAACTACCAGGTCATTGAACGTGAACCATGTTGTCAATGTTTTGGCACCTTTAGCTAAGAAATGAAGGCCAAAGATAGAGATAATGATGATTCTAGGGGAATCATCGTTATCTACCACCCCAAAGTTTCAAATCCAGGAGACACGTCTCGCCATAACTGAGAAGGTAGCCACTTGAATCCACAATTGTGTAAGCTCATGGAAAACTACATGGGAAAATATTGGATCTAAAGATTCTAAACAATCGAGAAATATGTTGAAATACATGTATTATGTCTAATATTTCTTCATTGTCTATTGTTTTCTCGAACTGCTACTTCTATATTAGAAGCAGACGTGCATGGATCCTTTGACTGCTACTTCTATTTCCAGCCTAAATGGTTTGAATTCTATCAATATTGTGAAACGATCTACCTTTTTTTATTTCAAACTTCATGAGATTCATTTCTATGATTTTCAAAAGTATATTTGATGAGATTATGTGGAATTTGCCCTATTTCATGCTATTTCATACAACACATTGGAATCTTTTCACAACATAATTTCAACCCAAAATCCAACACCTTGCATGTCTAAAATTCGACACTTCTCTGTCGCATTTTAGACACATACACCTTTTTGTCGTCGGTGGCATAACATCAGATCTTCGACATTCTACCAATGTGGGTCAAAGATCCAACACGCCATTGTGTCACATATTCAACCATTTTTCCTTCCAAAGTGCCAATCAAAAATTGTATAAACCGTCGTAAATCCGACGCCCTCCGACCCTTGAAGCGTCGGCCTTCCGACGGATAGAAGTGTCGGAGGAATGGCGATGCCATTAGCATTTTTATCCATATAGTGTCAAAAATCCGACGCCATCTAACACTTGAAGCGTCGGCCATCCGACACTTGAAGAGTCGGCCTTCCGACAGGAAAAGGGTCAGAGGCATGGTGACGTCGTCAGATATTCGATGCGGCCCGACACTTAAATTGTCAGCCATCCAACGGTCTGAAGCATTGGAGTCATGACACTGCCGTCGGATGGTTTCATCGAAGTGTCAGAAGAATGTCGAAAAAGTGATGCTTGTTGGTGGATTTAAATTTTTTTTTGAAATATTTCACTTAGTTTTAGCGATTTGATAACAAGTGTGGGTTGGGGAGTTGGTGGCTTACAGAGGAACTTCCTCTAGCAAATCGTTCAACCTTCCCCTAAGCTTAAATGTTGTATGTTAAAGCAGGCTCCTCCCAGGCACAATAGTGATTTTTTATATGGTCCCTCAAGACAATGATTTGTCATGCATGTGGGCTCAGGATTTGGTGATTTGAGTAGTAATTACCTTCCCCAGCAAAGTCTATTGTCCTTCCAAACTAAATCGTTGAGCTTCCAATGCACACACGTCATCATGCACAACAATTTGCTTCTACTAATCTCACTTAACTATTTAACTCTAGATGGCGAGTCCAGATTGGATGTTCATTGATTTTTTTACTTGTCTTTGCTTCCAAAAGGAATCGTTGTGTGTGTTGGTGTCTATCTTCTATAAAAGACAACAATTTACCTTCCCAAAGCTAAATCACTATGTATCCTTACTCAACTGCCTTTCAAAGACAATAATTCCTTCTGTCGTTACTTAGACAACAAAATAATGACAAGTACATCCCTGGGAGAGGCTAGCAATTACTATCTCTAGAAAGTCGGTTATCAAGATTTTACCCCCACATGGTTTCAGCCTAGAATCTGACCATTGAAGGAAACTTGTTTGGACAATACATTGGTGAGTTGACAAGCAGCTCAGATGATCAAGCAAAGGTTAATATGTGGAGTGTGTCAAAGGGCTCAAAGAGAGAGCCTTTACATTCAAAATTGTTAGACATTTTGGGAGATGAGTTTGAGAATACAAGTGAGAACAAACCTGAGTTTGAGAATACAGGAAAGAAGAATCAGCAAGTTTCTTAGCATTCGGTAATGGATTTAAGAGAAAACACTAAAGAGCTTCCAATTTTGTCAAGTTTCTCTGAGCAACATGGTTCATTGTTTGCAGTAAATTCCTCCTCAGTCATGGATTATAGGCCTGCAGAAAACAAGTATGTTGAGTATGTTCCCATGATTGGGGCCAATTCCAGTAATGGTACCTCACCATTATTCTAATATTTTTCCCTGTATAAAAGACAGTTGTTAGAATTGACCCTGACTGAACTATATTAAATGTTGTTTCATATAAAACCCCCAAAAAAATAAAAACAATACTAAGTTTAAACTTGCAATACCTTACTCTCTTGCTGAAGGTGTTGATGTCCTTATCTAAGGTATCGAGAAGACTAATAGCCTGTATAACCATGTTATCCACTCTATTGACATTGAATTTCACGTTGGCTATGTCATAGTTGTTCCCAAGACCCAATTGAGCCTTCTCCAAGTCTATGTGATTCAATATATGTGATTTCAACTCAATGGCAGACAAGCTTTCTAAATATACTTTGTTGTTATAGAAGGGTACCTAAACCATACAAGAATTTAGAAAGTCACTTCCTATCTGATTCAGAAAAGACTTGTACTAACAACCACTTAATGGAAGATTAGCTCGGAGTCATAGCTGAGGTATGTAGACACTGGTTATGCTCGTCTTATTGTATTGATGGTTTAGATATTAGGACTCTTTTGATGATTATGTATTGATGACAAATTGAGTATCCTAGAGAATACGTAAGGAAGACTTTTAATAGTTTTCTTAAATTTATTTGTTTTTGAATGATGGACAACAAAACAGTATCCAACACACTTGAGTCCTCGTAGGACTAGTCAAATGTATATTTTTATTTATTCCTTGGTAATATCAAATATAGTGATTTTAAAACACATCTCAGAGAACAAAGAAATAATGGATCTGATATAAATCGAAGTTAATAAACAAATCCTTTTACCTTTCAGTATAAATATGATTCATGAGTCCTAACTAAAGAATTAAAAGACACTTATGGGAAATTGACCTCAACTTGACAATTGTTAGAATTGACCCTGACTGAACTATCTTAAATGTTGTTTCATATAAAACCCCCAAAAAAGTAAAAACAATACTAAGTTTAAACTTGCAATACCTTACTCTCATGCAAAAGGTGTTGATGTCATTGTCCAAGGTTTTGAGAAGACTAATAGCATGTATAACCATGTTATCCACTCTATTGACATTGAATTTCACGTTGGCTCTGTTGCAGTTGTGCCCAAGACCCAATTGAGCCTTCTCCAAGTCTATGTGATTCAATATATGTGATTCAATTACAGAGCTCTGTTTACTCTTTTTTGCATGATTCCTCAATTTCAAAACTAAATATCCATTCAATTGATGCTATGACCCATTTTGCTCCAAACCAAGCCAAGATTACTACATATCAACACTATGTAAATCCATCAATTACAGTTACCTAGGATATGTATGAACAGAATTAGTCAAGCACATGCAAAAATATTATAAATGGACAAATAGAAGAAAACAATGTGGTTTAGACCTTCCTTCATTTCTATACTTAGATTTATAATACAATCACACTTTGTCTCTTAGGGGACAAGTCACTAACGAAACAATGGACATACCTAAGAGAGAGAGATAGGTATTTGTAGGGTAGAGTGAAACAAATACAGACCACAAGGTCACGGATAAATACTGTCAACCTCAAAACATATATAAAAAACAAAAAAATCTATTTACATTTGCAGCAGCTGTCGACCCAATAGCTCTCCACCCACAAAACTCAAAATCCCTAATCGAGGTTCTACACCCAACTTGATGAGATTCAAACCAGATTCAGTTAATTTTTTTAGGCCTTTCTGCCCATAAACAACTACACCTAACTGGACTAAATTTTTAACAACTACACTTATTGCCTCATCACTTGGGGATTGAAGTCCAAACTCCACTCAGTGACATTGATCCACAGTATCTATATTGACCAAAGAAACACCTTATCCTACTAGCCTGCAAGAAACAAATACAGTAGAGAAAATAATTTACCTTCCCAAAGCTAAATCACTATGTATCCTTGCTCAACTGCCTTTCAAAGACAGTGATTCCCTCTGTTGTTACTTAGACAGCAAAATAGTGACAAGTGGATCCCTAGGAGAGGTTGGCAATGCAGGAAAAACATTGATATTCCTTATAACCCAATTTATCCAAATTTATCATGCATTTCCCTTTGTAATTTATTATATAGGCTTTCCATTTTTATGCTTTGTGTTGCTGTTGTGTTTTCTACAGGTTGGGAGCTTGAGTTTATAGCATCCAATCCTTTTGCAGTTAGTCAATCCCTTTATTTTCCTAGAGAGATGGCTATAGAGATTTTATGAAAGATTTATTTATAATAAGACCAATGATCAGTGGGTCAATTCCTTTGAGGTAGTGAATGGAGTCTATGAAGGCTTTCGCTACTAAAACAAATAGATATTGAAGTCGAGATATCTCATGGTCTAATAATAAAGTATTTTCCAGAAGAAGAGAAACTCTATAAGGATTCACAGTTGCTTTTTACTGCAAGCAAACATAATGTTCTATTATAACCAGCATCGATGGCTAAGTATTAAGCACAACGATTACCATCTAACTACTTTGTATTAGCTATTATGCACGGGGAAAGGAATTCCTTATTGGCTATGACTTCGTACAAAGAGGCAATCTTTAAGAGGGCCTTCATATTGAAGAGCATAAAACAATGCTTCCATATAAAGATTGGTTTACAATGGTTGTGGAGTTACAGGACCATTAGATTGGCCCACTTTTGACAAGCAAAATGAATCCCACGAAAACGTTGATCACAAAAATAAATTGTATGTTTTTTCAAAGTTTTTGCTTAAAAATCCTACTCTAGATTTGTTAATGCATTCTAATTATATAAGCTTTCCTATAGATTCATAGGGGAAACTTATCAAATATATTACTATTTCTTCTTTGGATTTATGGTAAAATGATGGGTGAATTCTTGGGTTTCATGCACATGCAAGATTGATGCTAGCATGTTGGAAGAACACAAGCACAAGGAGGATCTAGGGTTTTCTTGGTTGTTCCATTGGTAAAGTTTGGTGAAATTATGCTTCTATGGATTGAATGGTGGTTGTAATGTTGTGTTTTCTCTGAATTAGGGATTTTTACCAGCTTTTGTCAACTTTTACATGTTATAAAACATCCTATTGAAGGATTTTTCTCTTGTTTGTCCTAAATCTCTAAATTTTTCCCTAATTAGGATCCTCCAACAAACCCTAGAGGTAAATATAGTAGCATTTCATGTGTAAATATACGCATTTGCATGAATAGTGTAGTGTTAGATTATATCTGCATTTTTATAAACTAGAAAACCTTAGAAATTTATAAAATTCAATAATCCAAAAATAACAACAATTTTCAAATTATAAGCCACCGTCAAATATTGGTCTGCCTATTTAGCCCTAGATCCTCTAGTGCATCACCTATATTCTTGTTTACATCCATGAACTTGAGAAGCAACCTAAAAAAACCAGTCAAAAGTCAGAGTTAGGGTTTCATACTTGACATGTTTCAAGGGTTGGGATAATTTGGTCTTGATAAAAGGTTACTTTATGCCTTACAACGACCCCATTTAATTGTTTAGTAGGGAAATTTAGGGACTCTTTCATTACTGATCAGTGTTACTATCGTTTCTAGCCCTAAAACCTATCAAAAACACCTACAAAATCAACCAAGTTAAGGTCATATTTGAGTTATGGGGAAATCTCAACAATATAATTGAATTTTGCCTTCCAAAATCATTCTTTTCAGGCTAAGGAGGACTTGTATAAACCCTTTTTAACCAAGGTTAACTCAACTGGTAATTCATGTTGATATACCAATGTGTACAATGGGGTGAAAAGTTACAATAGAAACTGAAAATACCAATGTGTACCATGCCAAACTCACAACCTACATGGATAAACACAAATATAAACATAGGTTTACCACTGCACAATCAACCATTAAAGTTGAACAAGATATGAGATTAGTAAATAAATTACAAAAATACTGGAGAAAGATAAACTGGGGTAGATAACAATATACTCCTGCGTAATAGGGAAACAACGCTTCAAATACCATTTTCCTCACAAGTCTATCTATCTTTTTCTGTCTTTTGACCTTTCATATTGCCATCAAACTCAAATGCCTATCAAATTTCTTGTAATGAAATGCCTACATTTAATTTTGTTGTCCTAGCTATATGGTATTGGTAAAGTATTACTAAGGGGCCAGTTATCACGATAAATCAAAATAATTAAGGTAATTGTTTATATCAAATATAACAAAGTTCGCCTCTATGTATGGTAATCATCATCAACAACTAAATGTATGTGTGTGCACATGCATAAATACCCAATACACAGCTCAATCAAACAAAAGAAAACATAATTATACCTTGACATATGGATCTTTACGCTGTCTTCTTATGCTTTACCTTTCAAAACATCATTCAACATACTTCATTTTTTTCCCTGTTGCAATAGTTTCATGTTAGGACCCATCAAATATATTTATGTTTGTTTATGAAAGTAACAAAACTAATCTAAATAAATACAATTCTATTACAATGTAAATTACAATACTATTCAACTATTCAAGTAAATTAATTGTTAAGAATATATCACCTAATAAAACATGGATAACCAAAAATACTATGTATATAAGGCCATCGATCTAATCAAAACTCCATTTCTTGCCTCTTAACTATGGAAATGTTTCTCAACATTATCTATAACAAGTTCCAATGGAGGATTCAAATAGAAATAGTGAAAATTACACAGTAAAAATATAGAAATAGATGTTTTCTAATGTATTCTTCCTTACCATTCATTGAGCTCCTCTCTATTTCGAGAATAATTTAATATTCTCTACTAAACAGGACCAATGACGTGAAGGTGGAAGCTCTTATGGCCCCTCCCCCCCCTCACATCACTCCCAACTCCCTAAACCCAATGCCTATACTTGCAAATAACAATTTATTTCACTATTTCAGAATGCAAATAACAATGCATCTATAATGCAAATTATTTCACTCAATAGTTGAAAAATGATTTCAATAAATCATTATGTAAAACATTCATTAAACCATTCAATCATTCAACAGCTGAAAAACCCATTCATTAACTCATTCATTAAAACATTAATTTAGTCAATGGCAGAAAAAAAAATATCAGTAAACAATTCAATAAAGCATTCATTCAACCATTCATTCATGATACAGAGGAAAAAAGCATTAATTTTTTTTTTATAAATAAGAATTACTCAAAATTTGTTTAGTCATTTCCTTTTTACTTTTCTTCCCTTTAAATATTTAGTTAGAGTCACATCTTCAGGAATCTGATCATCGGTATCCCTAATAGTCTACTCGCAAGGTTGAACTTCAGGAGAGGGGCGATGAATTTCTGCAATAATGTCAAAATATTTCATTAATATATTTATATTTTGATAAATATGAGTAATTCATTTAAAAAACATTACGAATGTGTGTTTTTACCTACCATGTGCACATCAACATGTTCAACATTATCTCGTACTGACCCAACCTCTTCCGTGTTATGATCTGGAGCTACATGCTCTATAGTTGAATAGTGTAGAATTAGAATTAATGTTCATCATCTGCAATGGTCTATAAAAAATAGTAGCACATTAATAAATTCATTACCAGGATGAGAAGCATGATCTACATTTGGTTGGTCATGTACTACATCCTCGACATGAACGGGATCATTACTTTCCTGCACAAAAAGGAATAAATAATTTATGTCAGTTTATTTATAAGGAACAAATTGCATGAGAATTAATAAATTATCATTAAACTATACAGTTTTCACATACCTGGGCACCAGATGGATCAGCAGAAGATCATGCAGTATTCCCAGACAAGCTTCTCCGGTGTTCAACAATGGCGTCAAAGCCATGTTCGAAGCCAAGCTTCATGTAATCCATACTAGGCAAATCTTTGAACCGGTCGGCCTTCATATTTGCATGATGTCAATAATTTTAAATCCTTTTTTCAGAACAAAACAAAAATAATAATCTGTATGATATTTAGATGTGGATTCGAGTTTTACGATACTTACATATCGAGCCACCAAGTTGGAGTAACCACCAGGCCCAAGCTTGTGTTGGCCAATTTTTTCAATTCTTGCCTTTGTGGCCTTAGATGTGTCTGAGAGCCTAATTAATTTTTTAAATACATTATTTGATGTACCAAAATTGATATAAAAACTAGTAATAATAAGGCTTACCACTACATTTTGGAATGTATTGCATACCTACATGTTCCACCTAGTGGTATCTTTTCTGATTTTCTCAGGCCCTTCTCTTTTCCATCTTCCACCAGGGATTTCTACTCCATAGATGGAATCATTGGAGGGTGCTCATACCTAGGTTTCCTTTCTTGGTGACCCCTATATTGCTTTCGGACAATCTTTAGATGTTTTTCATCCTTCTATAGTACCTTCGATGTATCAAAGGTATCTTTTCCAAACAGACTAACCAAGCGATTAGTAAGATCATCCTTTAAAGCTTTTGGCTTATTGTTCCACATTGTGCGGATGGTGGGCCTGAAGATTTTAAAGGTCAAATCAGTCATGTGTTTATAAAATATATCATTTCTCACAAAGCATTATTGCCATCATTAGTCAACATTAGAAAATATTATCGGTATATTAGACACAAATTATAAAAAATAAATTGAACAATCTATAATGACCTGGAATCCTCTCTATCTTTAATGGAATCAGTTCTTCATTCACCAAAAATGTACACTTCATTGAACCAGTGCTAGTCACATGAGAAGATCCAAGAAATGCTTCCACATCTCTATCTAGCCCTACATCCACCCCTTCTTCCGCAACATCTATTGTGGGTGGGGAAACATTAGTTGCACCCTCCACTGCCCTCGGCAGTGCCACAAAGCATGTTTCCAATTGTTCAGTGGAAAATATGGGAGCAGTATGTGGTGTACGTGAAGTGGTTTGGTCATTGGGACCAGCATTGTCTTGACCACCACCGATAATCTCCATAGCGCACTGTAAATTAAACCCATTGTACTATAAGTTCAATAGCATATAAAATCAAATATTGTAAAGTTTTTATAAATGAATTTACATTTTTATTCGATAACTTTCGTCCACTTGTTTATGTTGTTGTAACAACAATTGAATCCTTTGTTCGAGCCCTTCTGTTAGTGGAACTACCAATGTCAGACAAATCAGTTCCTCATTTTGTTTTTTTTTGTCCTTTACAGCACCCTCAACGGGTCTGCAGAATCTCTAATTTCACTATCTCTCATCAACCAAGAGAACTCATTCTATAAAGAGTTTTGAGACGTCGTTTGATAAACAAAATCCCCTGTCTACAATTGAAATATATAAAAAATTGCTTAGTCTTTGAAAATATAGTGTGCGCAAATAATTATATTAGGGATTACATCTAGGATTACCTAATGCCTAGCCGAGGGCGAGGTCTGATTAGCATAGGGGGATTTACCTCAATCAACCACCTGCAGAAAAAGTAGAGAACATTATCACCATGAACGCAATATGTATAAGCTAACAAATACATAAAAAAAACAAAAATAAACACTATGCTACATGTTTTATATGTGTACATTTTTTAAGTATTTAGAATGTGGAATTACATTTAGGTTAAATGGTTTCCTCGAGTCTCCAGTCGTCTGATCAACAGCTGGGGACTTTCCCCAATCAATCTACAAAAAAGGTAGACAACATTACCATCATGAACGCAACCATAAAAACAAAAGAATACATAACAAAATAAACATAATGCGTCATGATATACATGTTTAGGATTTTACAGTATTTGAAATAGAGAATTACATTCATGTTTGGTTGTTGCCTTGATGTTGTAGTCGGTTGATCAATAGCCGGTTGGCTTCCCTGATCAACACTCTGCATGGAAAATCGATAATATTATATAAACGAACCTAATATACTAATGAAAATACATAACAACGTATCTATATGTCCATCCTAAATTTAATATTACATTGGCAATATCGATGTATACCTACTGCCTTGACCTGGGTCGACAAACATCTACGAAGATGGAGGTGCCCCTAAGAGAACCCTGCATAAAAAACATACTAAAAGTTACATAAGGAAACATGAAAAGTAGATAATTTCAAATATATTCTAACAAAAATTCCTATAGACATTAAAATAATTAATAAAAGGGTGGTTAAATTGTTTGTTGTACCACAACCATACTAAGATTGTTTGTATCTACACGATTCAAACTGTAATAAATAATCAGTTCTTCACCAGCAGCTATTGATTTAATTACACATACAAAGACATGATTTCCTTCACGCGACTCGAATATGCAGTTCGGTTGATTTAATGTAGACCCTGGTTGTGTACTATTTATAAACCCCGCAATATTACTGGTTGTTTTTGGCCTTCCGTCCATGTACATCGTTGCTCCTTTATTTTCAGCTTTGTCTTTCAGTTGTATCATAATTCGCTAACAACCCATATCTACGCATACTTTGTCTATATTGGACCAGGCGCATCCAATCACTGTAGTTGTAACAGGGTCCAACATACTCCATCAATTCTGTACATCTACCATATCCAACCTTTATGTCGTCCATGCAAAACAACCCCAATCCATGCAATAAGGATGGTGCAATTCTATATATCCTTTCATGCACACAAAAATTAGTGTTTACTTTAGGAAGATCACTAGGCACCCATTGTTTCACTAGGTGTTGGTACTTTAAGGGCACGTCGATAGCTCCCATTGTCTCATCATCATAAGAACATGACCCCCCTCCTTGGAGAAAAAAATTCATGATTTTGTTGAATTTTCTTCTGATCTTCTGATATCTAGTTGATATAGCCCATGTAGACCTACTGCATGTCTCACTTTCCTCTAGCCTTCCCAAAATCCCTTCGCTGGAAGAAGACAGGTCTGACAAATACCTGTTTGGTTCTACCTACACCATGGCCAAAAAAAAAATGGCATAAGCATAGAAAAATACCAGCAAAAAAACGTGGAAAGACTTATAAGAAAAAAAACTTGAAAATACTTGTAAGCCAAAAAATTGTTAAAGAAAAATATTGCCAAGAATGAGTTTGGTTAATAGGTGTGGGCATTTGGTAGCCGTAAAAATTCTAATGTATGCCCCTCTTTTGGTTACATACAAGTCTCCATTCTAACTTATTGCTTGCATTGCCTTTTGCTAACATGAATTGGGTAGGATTCATAAGCTTCATATGTATGCTTTTGGCCATTGTACTTTATCCTTTCAACATTGTCAAGCTTGAGATGATATGTTATGAATATGCATCACATATCACATTGTAATTTATGCCAATATATGTCTATACAAAACTTGGAGGTTCTCCTTTAATGGAGTATCTCCTTTAAAGAACATATCTCCTTTAAGTGGTTTTTAGTTTTACCATGAATGATTTTGTGATGTTGTAGATGATTATCCATTTTACCTAATATGTTTTATGATCTTTTCCATGTTTTCTAGGGTGCACATTCTTGTTGTTGGTGGCTTCTTTGCTTGAAAGTTGAACTTCCTAAAAGTGCACAGATCTCATCTAGGACCCTTTAAGAGTCATAATAAAAACTATTGTTATAGGATTTTATTCTCCAAATTAAACACCAAAACCATACTTATCGGTTAATATTTGTGTAGGGATGTTTTTTTGATCTCTCCCATAATTTATGATACTAATGGGATTGTATGGAAAAATTTATGTATGCCCTAAGAATTCTTATGTATGCCCCTCTTTTAGTTACATACAATTCTCCATTCTCACTTATTTTTTTCATTTCCTTTTCCTAACATTTCCTTTTCTTTTTACTGGCCTAACCCCTTTTCAATAATAATAGTTGCAGAATTAATCAAGTGTTTTTCTACCAAGGTGGTTGAGTCAACCGAGTTGACCCCCAACCAAGATAACTCAGCCTTTGAAACGATTGGAGTGACAATTTTGGTACCGAACCAAGCAAATCAGGGTATGACTGAATGGATCAGTAACAAAATGGTCAATTCATCCCAATCTGTAGTAAATTGACCAAGTGAATGTGGGAATGCATGGGCCACACACATGACACTTCAATTCAAAAAAAAATTAACCTAGAAATATAACATCTAGACTCTAAACCTACTTCATTGTCGAGTCAATTAGCTTTGTAGGATTCCTATACATCATAACACTCAATTTGGAGTAAAACACAACTTGCTTTGTAGGCCCTAGATGTCACCCATGTGGACAATAGTCAATCTATAAAGCAGCCCCCAAATACAAAATCATTCTTCACAAAATATGGCATGAACCATGTGAACAACCTTCCAAGTGGACCAGCTCAATGAGTAACCTCCAAGCATGTAATATCTCTCATGAACTTGGTGTGTAAAATAGTGTAAGCATGCTTCAAATGATCCCTTTCTCCTTTGGTACGGTTGAACACTGCCCTTATGCATGTGTCTCCAAGGGTGAATGTTCCCAAAATAATGAGAGAAGGCCTTCCTCTAACAATAAAGCAGTACACCAAGGTGAATTGTCCCTATTTAGACCTTCCAGAACAAACTTGGTATTTTCAATGTCACACTAGGAGCAATGTTGGGCAGTCCTATGGGCATAAACAACTCTAGAATCAAGTATGAGCATCAAAGGGACAAATCTGAGCACTTTACAGTAATGGACAAATAATGATGTGAGTTCTTGGAGATCCTGTAGACTGGATGTTTTAACCTCTGTGCTACTCTGAAGTGCAGAAGCCAACACTTCAGACGCATATTTCCCAGTGGTAACCTACAACAATCATATATATATATATATATATAATCCATGGTGGTGAAGAGTGGACATTTCCAGATCTGCTACTTGGAACGTTCAGGAATGAAAATAATTATTTAAATACATTTATATCATTCTATAATATTTTCTGATTCTAAAGCTAACCAACTGTCTAAACCACAAAGTTCATCTTATCGTGTTAATTGTAAGAGGGACAAAAAAAACCAGACACGGTGAAAATTGACATAAAATGTTCAAATAAAAAATAGAGGACATCAAAATACCTTGGACTGTAATAGATCATCTTGTTTGGACACTAATGCAAACTCGTGTATGAGTTTGAGCCAACATTTACATCCACTCTACAGGATCTCTAGAGAACTAACATCATTATTTTTCCATTAGTATAAAGGAGATGTACTAGAATATTTTCCTGTACAAGTTGATTTTATTGTTTAGTTGAACCTAAATGAGAAACGAAGAGGATAACTAAGCAAGCTACAACACTTTTCATGTGTGTCAATGTGCACGTGCGTCAAAGAGTTGTAGCTTGCTTAGTCTCCTCTCTGTTTTGTTCAACTTCTCCGTGAAATCAACAAGTCCTCGCAAATCTTCTAGTACAATTCCTTTACAGTAATGGATAAATAATGATGTTGAGTTCTTGGAGATCATGTAGAGTGGATGTTTTAACCTCTGTGCTACTCTGAAGTTCATAAGCAAGCACTTCAAAGGCATGTTTCCCAGTATATATACACAATCCATGGTCGTGAAGAGCGGACATTTCCAGATCTTCTACTTGACACATTTAGGAATGAAAAGAATGTTTTAAATACATTTATATCAGTCTGTAATATTTGCTGGTTCTAAAGCTGATGATGAAGAACAAACTTGGTCTTTTCAATGTCACACTAGGAGCAATGTTGGGCAGTCCTATGGGCATAAACAACTCTAGAATCAATTATGAGCATCAAAGGGACAAATTTGAGCACTTTGGGGGCATTCTAAAGGTCACAACAAACAGTAAAGCATCTCAAATCAGCTATAATTAGGCCAACTTTAAGATCTGGGCACATTGCAGGAATAAAAGATGATCATCAATGGCAATAGGAAGTGGTCTTTGCAATTCTGGTTGTGAAAATGAGAAATATGTGGGTGAAAGCAACCCTAAAATCTCATTCATATGCCTTATAGCAACATCCACATGAATTCTGGGCACAAACAAACCTGTTTGGTAGTAAAAAAGGGTATGAAGAAACCCTATTTCACCATCTTAGGAACCCTTGTGCACTTATCCATCACCGAACAGGTGTACCTCTAAATCTGGGCCAAATTGAAGGGTTAAAAGGTAGTTCTGGGAATGAATAGCCCTATGAAAAGTGACGAACAATGGAAAAATTGGCTTTGAGAAAGCCATTGAATATGCTAATGCTTGGATTACCAACATGAGGGAAAGCCATTGAATATGCTAATGATTGTACTATAATATACCACCTTGGTTGGACACTAATGCAAACCCATGTATGAGTTTGAGCCAACATTTACATCCACTCTACAGGATTTCCAAAAAACAAACATCATTATTTTTCCATTAGTATAAAGGAGATGTACTAGAAGATTTGCTTGTTCTTGTTGATTTTACTGTTTAGTTGAACCTAAATGAGAAACAAAGAGGAGCACTAACCAAGCTATAACACTTTTTGTGTGCGTCAATGTGTGAGCGTGTCAAAGTGTTGTAGCTTGGTTAGTCTCCCCTCTGTTTTGTTCAACTTCTCCGTAAAATCAACAAGTCCTCGCAAATATTCTAGTACAATTCCTTTACAGTAATGGACAAATAATGATGTTGAGTTCTTGGTGATCTTGTAGAATGGATGTTTTAACCTCTGTGCTACTCTGAAGTGCATAAGTCAGCACTTCAGAGGCATATTTCCCAATGGTAACCTACAACAATCATATATATATATATATAATCCATGGTGGTGAAGAGCGGACATTTCCAGATCTGCTACTTGGCACATTCAGGAATGAAAATAATGTTTTAAGTACATTTTTATCAGTCTATAATATTTGCTGATTCTAAATCTAACCAACTGTCTAAACCACAAAGGTCATCTTATCGTGTTAATTGTAAGAGGGACAAAAAAAATCAGACACAGTGAAAATTGACATAAAATGTTC